>JAFBJS010000388.1:134807-177825 GCA_016785265.1 Paraplagusia blochii
AAATGAGCGTAGAGATGGAGCTACCAGGTAGGAGACAAAGAGGAGACTGATGGATGCAGTGAGGGAGATGGAGTTAGAGTAGCAGATACAGAGGACAGGGGGAGATGGAAAATGTTGACTCGCTGTGACAACCCCAAAATAAGGGACAAGACAAAAGGGGAGGAAGATAAATAGACAGCATTTAAGGGCATTTCTTATTCTCTTTAGGAGAGACAAGGATGGACAGGATCAGGAATCAGGTGATTAGAGGGACAACACAGACAGTAAGGTTTGGAGAAAAAGCTGGAAAGGCTAAAAGAAGCCAGATTGAGATGGTTTGGACATGTTCAGAGGAGGGACAGTGGATTCACTGGTAGAAGTATGATCCCAGAGCTGGAGCTACCAGGTAGGAGACAAAGAGGAGATTGATGGATGCAGTGAGGGAGGACATGGAGGTAGTTGGAGTCAAAGAAGATACAGAGGACAGGAGGAGATGGAAAATGTTGACTCGCTTTGGCCACCCCTGAAAAAAGGGACAAGCCGATTGGTATAACCCAAGTTTTTAACAATAAAAACAGCAAAAAGACTCTAAACTACTAGAAAACATGGTGGTTTACATACATATATACACAGTATATAGCATTAACATCTCAGTCGTAGGTAGGTCAGCTCCATGTGGGCCTAGTGTCAAAGTAATAAACAAAGCCAGGCCTTAAGTTTTTACCATTTAAGGCTATGTTACTTTCTCTGAGGGGACACCACTGACCTCAAGTGTCCACTATGTTTTTTTTCCACTTAAGATTTGTTGAAACTCAACCAGGGACGACCCGCTGTATGTTTATCTGTGGGTTGGACTTATAGGACACTCCAGTGAGTCAATGCTGTTGAAGGTGGGCGGGGGTGGGGTCTTCTCTCACTCGTGTTCCACAGACATTACCTCAGTGCGTCTTTCAGGTCACAGAGGGATTTTTACCTTCTGAATCATACTATAGAATGAGAAGTGGGGCCACGTAGTGTTGCTTACTCACTGCCACACAATCGATGATACACTCAGAGAGGAAACCTGACACCGTCACAGGACAGTTTCTATGCAGGTCCCGTGGAAGTTGTGTTGCTTTGAGGCATTGATGTCACGTTTTCTATACATCACGACTTTAAATGCTAGCTTAAATCCAACGGTGAAAGGGTGACCTACTCTAAAACACAATGTATAATTTGTGTTTAAATATGTGATTTTTTTTTTGTCGCCGCTCACAGAATGCTAAGCACCACAACAGACTATATTTGTCTAAATATGGTCCACCTTAAGCATGTTAATTTTTAACGTTATGTGTTTAATTTTTATTTATTAGTTTAAATACATTTATTTATATTGATTTAATAATTTAAACATTTTTTGCAATGCTGGCCAATTGGATTAATACAAAAACATTTCCAGGGCCATGTCTTTTTGCAGATATATATGACTAATAAAATGATACAATTGGCGCAAAAGCTAGTATATTCTGAATATCATAATAAACAAGCAGCTTGACAGACAGATATGGCAGAATCAGATAATAAATAATACAGTAAATTCTAAGTTACGTGTTCTTTTAGTGCGACCAGCTATCAAATGACCCATGGACCTTCACTGGTCCACGGCCCAGGGATTGGGAACCACTGATGTAGAGAAAAAGAGTGACTTGCCAGCCTGCAGCCTGAAAATAGAGACTGATTTATTATTAAGTTAAAAAATACTTAGAAAACTGAATTCTCTTCATAATTTAAGAAGCAAAATTTAAGATCGTTTTAATTTAACAACACAGTTGATCACCAGGAATATTCCAAAAGACGTCAGTGAGAACATTTTAAATATATCAAGTCCAAGATCTCAAGGTAAAGACAGGCTTTTGTTTTTGTCCATCTCTGTCCCTGGGACAAAGTCTTCTTTTGTCCCGGTGCAGAACCTCCCCCGGCTTCATTGTTACGAGCAGCTGACAAGGCAAAGCGCTGAAGTTGGACAAATGTGTTCCTTTTCATTTGCAAGGATATTTTATTTCTTGTAGAAAACTAACAGAGACGACTGATTTATTCATCAGTATCTGTTCCTTGACAGTGACAGTGTAGGACTAGGAGTTCAGGGATTCTGATCCGAGTCTCCACCGAGTCGGGATGTAACCCAGGAATCACAATAAAAGTCTTTTATTATCCTCCTCTATTCTCCTTTCTTCTCCTAACATAGTCAGGGGAAAACCCCCCTCCGTGCACTTGGCACAGTCGTCTGGGTTAAATTACCTGGAAACCTGTGCCCCCTTCAACATTCCTCAGTGATTAGGAATAATCGGATGGCTCTGTGGCAACTTTCCACAGCAACGACACCAGGATCAAAGTGTGAAAAAAACCAAGTAAAAATAACACATACATTACACTATCAAGTATTTCTACAAAGTCTGATGTCATTGGAATGGGGCCTGTTTTTTTCTTTTTCTTCCTCCGACAAATAAAAAAAAAAAAATCCGGTGCGCACTTTTTCCCCCTCCCCATTCCGACAGTCACTGAAAGGAAAAGAAAGAAAGTGAGGGATTGTGTCAGGATGCAGGCGATGGCTTAGAAGTGAAGTGATACGGGCTTTGCAGACATAAGGGGGAATTAGACCGAGGGGGTGGAGGGTCACGAATCCACCAATCAACAGGAGCCGGAGCAGCTCTGAGCACAAATGGAGTTGTGGCAGATGTTGTCTGAATAATGAGTGGGGGCGGGGCATGAAGCCCTCCTCTGCCAGGAGGGTGTCTGTCATTGCGAGCGGAGCGATGAGGGAGGAAGGCCAGGCTTTTTTTGTTTATACCAGCTCTCCTCCTGCCCTCACTTTGGGAGAAGTCCGTGGATATTTTCACTTTGCACTAAGGAATTTTCTTTGAGCCGTGATGCTGCGCTTACATATATGGGAAAAGAACACTGTGGACCAGAGGATTAATGAGAAGTTTTGGGACTGGACGCAGGACAACCTGAGGATATGTTTGTAAATGGATTTATTGGAGTTAAATGCTGCTAAAAGAATCCAAGTATTTATTTGGCCCTTGGTTCTTTACACTTTTATTGTTAGAACATTGCTATAGCACATATTTTTTTACATTTTTTTCATTGTTTTTTTATTGTTGCCATTACGGTTGGATCTTCTTGTGAGGAAAATCGGATAATTTTCCTCATTTAAAGAAAATTGAAAATATTTTATTGCACTATTTTTTTTTTCTTAATCTTTTGCACTGAAGCAACATTTACCTCAGAGGATTTCCCTTCATCCTTCACTGTTTTCTTGTTGCGAGTGGTGACAATTGTCTTTATCATGGGCAAGCCGCTGAGCAGACCAGATTGCCTGAGACAAAACCCTTCCTGTGTGGGGAAGGGGGAGGAGGAGGACCTGAACATCGATGACTGCTATGTGCCCCAGAGATCCATTTATGACACTGTTCGGCTCAATGAGCAGATAGACTCAGGCTCCAAAGGCAGCCTCTCTTCGCGGCACTTCACCGGCACCTTACCTTACACTCACCGCACATTAGATCTCAGCAGCCTGTGTGGGAACGGGGTTCTCTCATCCTCAGGTTCATTTGAACTACAGGGTCAAAAGCCTGCGCTTCTACACGAGCGTCAAGTCTTCGACGGACTCAAGCTCAATGGGAACATCGTCAGGGCAACGGACGTCGTGCCGCACAAGTCGCGACTACACGGCGGAGAGAAGAAGGACCATCCTCACCAGCGGAGGTCATGGAGGGCTTTTGCTCCTACTAATCTGGGAGAGTACATCACCCGCAGCGGGACGCTGTGCACTGGGAGCGTGGAGAGACCTGGGTTGATGAACGGCAGGACGGGTCACAGCATGACCAGCTCGCTGACGTCTGAAGAAGACTCAGGACTGTACAGTCCAACAGTGGACAGGGAGAAACACTCTCATCGTCACCACAAAAGAGGAGGCCCGGGTACTCGAAGCCTGTCGTCCTCAGAGGCCATGCACATGTCCGGGGACCTGAAAACGCTGCGGTCTCTAAGTTCAGGACAGGAGGAGTTTCCCTTCACACCCGTGAGGAACAACCACTCTCTTTACCACAGCAGCGCTTTGGTCCGGGACCCCAAACAAGCACGAAGTGGCTTGGATGAGTTCAGTGGAAAGATTTCCGTGAGCAACGATGAACAAAAATACCCCATAGAGAGATTGTATTCAGGGTCAACCCACAGGACTCCACAGGGCAGCTCCGGGTGGCGTTCAAGGACTTTACCAGACTATGATGAGCTATCTACAGCTGAGCTGTTAGAGGACGTGCCATGTCAGGATGACTGTGAGTTGGTCAGTGTGGTGGTGACAGAGCCCGTGACTTACGGAAACTCTGTAACTCTACCCTTAGACAGCCGCCAGCAGACAAAACCATGTACTGTGCAACAAGGAACACAATCGGAGTACGACATGGAGAAGCTGGAGGAGTTCCTGCAGTCAGTGGAGGCGGCTCTGCCCAAAAGTTTACAGGCGCTGCAGCTGATGGGGGAGCAGGAAATAGAGGCCATACTAAACACCATCTCTGCTTGTCAAGATATGAACCCCATGGGATTTTTAACCCCACAGGTGCTGCAATGAGAGATGCCCCGTTTTTTTTCTTCTTAGTTTTAATAATTGTCTGGTTCATCAGGTTTCAATAGTTCGTACACCTTCATGGCTGCTGGCTGGTTGTTTTTTACATATCTGATTACATAGGTTTTGATGACTAAGTTAGTGTTTTATCTAGCTCGTACCCGAAAGCCTCACTTTCAGAAAAGTTACGTTAAATCAAAGATACGTTCTTGAAGCTCTTGAAGGAACTCCTTAGAGCTTGAAGGTCATGCCCGTTTCACAACAGCAGAGATTCTGAATATTTGGGATGACTTGATAAGACACTGTGTTTTCACTGGCTGATAACTTTCTCATAAAGTTTAGCGAAAGTAAAGAATCCTAACTTGCTGAGACCTGGTCGGCGCTGACGTCCACATTCTTTTGACTTAATAGAAGGGGCATAAAGGATTTCAACAGATTCCTCGTAAAACATATGAATTATTGGTAAATTGTCCCAGAAGGAGACATTTTTCTATTATAGCGCATGAAAATGTGTATCTTGCTCTTACGTCTTCTAGAAGAATAATGAGGTAATCAATCGGTCATTTTGTTTCCATAAAATTTTGTTCTGTTAGAAACTGTGTCTGGTTGTTTCCCTGATGATGTTTCAACTCTTAGTCTTTGAAGGAACCTCTTGTGGTGAGACCTTTGAACTTGTCAAAAGGCAATAGGTGCTTAAGCAATCCAAACAATGAGTGCTACACAGACGCTCTTTAACATGCTAATTGAGGCACCTCAAGGAACTGTCTCAGTTTACTAACATTTGTGTGATTGTTCCAAACATTTCATCAATTATAACTTACTTACTTATATAACTTGAGTTAAAAAGTTTGGGGTCATTTTACTTTAAAAGAAAATGATTTTTTTATAAAGATAACTCTAAGCTAATCACAAATACACTCCCTTTTTAATTACTGTTTAGCTGCAAATGTCTGGTTTGTCCCCAAACATTGGAAAGGTTGTCTCTCTTTTCAGGCTTTCCAGAAAGAAGACATCGATCCTTTGCAGGCTGAGCTCCAAAACATCAACTCTGTCAGTCAGAGTCTGATCCAAAATGTTACCAAAGGCACGAGCACCAAGAAGCTTGAAGATGATGTGGAAGGAATCAACGCCAAGTGGAACACGTTGAACAAAAAGGTTCATATTCACGACTTTTCAGAATGATCACCAGACCAGAGAGTTCCGGTCGAGGTTTTTGACACTCGAACTAATCATGATTCACTCGACTACAGATTGCTGAACGTTCAGCCCAGCTGCACGAGGCCCTGTTGCATTGTGGTAGATTTCAGGATGCCCTGGAGTCTCTGCTCAGCTGGCTGACCGACACAGAAGAACTGGTGGCCAGTCAGAAACCTCCCTCTGCTGAGTTCAAAGTCGTGAAGGCCCAGATACAGGAGCAGAAGGTAAGAACCTGGTAGAACGCACAAAGAAGCACCACGTTCCGCAACTTTGCCCTTTACCCTGTCCAATTGTCTTCCTCTGTTTGACGAAAACTTTTAAAACCTACAGCTTTTACAATAATGGACCCCCGATGGGAGTCTGTTAGATTTATAGTTTTCCACCACCAACTGATGTTTGTGCTCAGGACATGTTGAAGGCGTCCAATAACTTTTCCTCCTTTGTCTCGGCCTGACAGCTCTTACAGAGGCTGCTGGACGACCGAAAACCCACAGTGGAGCTCATAAAGAAAGAGGGAGGAAAGGTCGCAGAGCTGGCAGACTCGGTGGATAAGGACAAGGTTGCCAAAGAGATTGAATGCCTAGGGCAGAGGTGGGACGCTCTGCTCAAGAAAGCTGAGAACAGGTGGGTGTTCATGTCTGCCTCACAAAAACAGGAGAAAAACTGCAAAGGGTTTGGGTTTAATTGTGTGATTCTGTTTTTTTTTTTATATTTAAGTGAATGTTTCTGTCAGAAGTTTTAGTAAAACGCTGCACTTCAGGAAAGTCACTCTTGTTGTTTTTGCTAATCCGATGTTGGCGTGTGATGTCACTGATATTTGTACAGTCAACACTGAGTCTATGAGTCAGTCGACTGACGTTGTACTGAACACAGACAATGTTGTTTCTAAACTAAACAGTCATTTTTTTTAACTTGTCAATTTCTGATGTTTTTGTATTTAGACCAGGGTTGCGGTCATATATAACAAGTGCGATTTGTGAAGTAAAACAGTGGTGGCTTAGTGGTTAAGGTACCGGACTTGGGTCTAGAGAAGGCATGGGCAAACTAAGGCCCGGGGTCCGGATGCAGCCCGTTGAGCATCTGAATGCGGCCCACCAACCTTGTCCAAGTTAAATTATTTACTTATATTATTATTTTATTTCTGCCTTTTACCTGCAATGTCTGTGTTTCGCCAGTATATGGTGCCATAAAGGCTGTTATAAATTTAACATTTAAGGTTTTATACATGAAAAAGTGTGTCCATGCCCGGTCTAGAGGGTTCCAAGTTCGAATCCATCTGCTGACAGGTTACTTTGACACTGTCCCACTGTTCACTTTGGTGATGGATTAGAAGTCAGGGTTGATACATCTGAATAGGAAATACTTAACTTTTTTTACACTGGTTTTTGATCTTTCTTTGCTGCGTGTTTTAGGCACAAACAACTGGAGAGCATCTTGGGGGTCACTCAGCAGTTCCACGAGACTCTGGAGCCTCTGAGTGAGTGGTTAGCCTCCACGGAGAAACACCTGTCCAACTCTGAACCAGTAGGTACAGAGACGTCCAAGCTGGAAGACCAGATCTCTCAGCACAAGGTAGGAACAGATTGTTTACCTAATTTCACGTCCTTATTTCCCATTTTGTTATTTCCATCTGTTACGTTATTTGATGTTTTTTTATATCATTTCATTCTGTTTCCTGCATCTCATTTCAGTTCTTTTTAATTTCACTTTGTTTGTTTTTGTTATGTTCCTTTGACGTCCTCCCCGTGTCATCAAGGCCTTAGAGGAGGAGATCATGAATCACAGTAAAGACCTGTTTCAGGCTCTCAGTCTGGGTCAGATGCTCAAGACTGTGAGCTCAGTGGATGATAAGGACTTTGTCCAGTCTAAACTGGACAACACGCAGGCCGGTTACATAGAGCTGCAGGAGCGATGCAGGAGGAAAGCTGAGATGTTGCATCAGGCTCTGGCAAACGCGCAGCTGTTCGGAGAAGACGAGGTGGCGCTCATGAACTGGCTGTTCGAGGTGCACAGCAGGCTGGGTGAAGTGTCCGTGGAGGACCACAGAGTAGAAGTTCTTGAAAAGCAGCTGGCAGAACAACGGGTACTGACTCCTCCCCAGGCCCATGTTATTTCTTTTTTTTTATTTAAGTTGCATCAAATATTTTTTTCATTTTCTTCAATCATTCATCACCAGTCGTTTACTCCGGGGAGTTTTGCAACATATTTTTAACACAGATGTTGCTTTCCAGGCACTACAAGGTGATATTGAACTAAGGAAGAAGAATGTAGATCAAGCCATCAGTAATGGAATGGAGCTGCTGAAGCAGACAACAGGCATGGCTTTTTTATGACTTTGAAACCAAAGCGTTTGTTCTCTGTGAAATCTCTGAAATTGATGTATAAATATTTGACAATGTCCGTTTGGTAGGTGACGAGGTGGTTGTGATTCAAGGAAAACTTGACGGGATCAAAACCAAGTACAGTGAAATCACATCCATGGGTGACAGTGTTCTGAAGACCCTGGAGAATGTTCTGAGCCTCTCTTCCAATCTACACCAAACACACCAGGACCTGAACTCCTGGCTGGAGGAAGTGGAAGCCGAGATCAGCGCCTTGGCTGATCAGGAACCGGTGGGAGAGCAGCTGGTCCAGGCACAGGAGAGACAAAAGGTGGAGAAAAAAACTCACAAGATTCGATGGAATTACTAATACATGAATCCCATGAAAACTTAAAATGGTTTGACTTTTTTTTTTCCCAAGGCTTTGCTCAAGGAAACTAAAGATCAGAAACTGCTGACGGATAAGCTGAATGAGTTGAGCGGTTCTCTGCTGGACCTGATCCCCTGGCACACTCGTGAGAGTCTGGACAAGATGATATCTGAGGACAACGAGCGCTACAGAGCCGTCTGTGACACCGTCACTCAGCAGGTGGAGCGGATCAACGCTGACATGTTGAAATCACAGCAGGTGAACCAGACACTGCAACAACAATCCAAAGTTATCGATCCCCCATAAACCGATAAAAAATTATGAACGCACTTTTTGGTTTTTTTGTGCGTCTCCAGTTTGAACAGGCTGCTGATGCTGAACTGTCCTGGCTGAGCGACGCTGAGAAAAAGCTGCAGTCAATGGGCGACATCAGGCTGGAACCGGATCAGAACATGACTCAGCTCCAGACACAGAAGGTGAGGGGCGTCATTGTAAATCTGTCCCATATACAGAATATATTCCTTAAACAAGCAAACTAAGGCTCGGGGACTGGGGACGGTCCAAGCAGCTTTGTAATCCTACCTGCCAAACTTGTCCAAATTATATAGTTGGTTGGTATTGGAACAGTTGGTCTGTACTTCTACCTTTTCCCTGCAATACTCACATAGAGACATAACTTTTATGCTCCTAACCAGGTCATTGTGTCCAACTCTAGGACAATTGTAGCCTGCGAGTCAAAAGTTTGCCCTCGTCTTCAAACTCACTGTACTGTTTTTATTTTTTCGCTCAGATTTTCACCATGGACGTCATGAGACACAAAGATGCTGTGGATGAGATCGTGAAAACAGGAAAAGCTCTCATGAACAGCAAGAGCCCAGAGGAGAAAGAAGTTCTGAAGGTGAGTAGGAATCTTCAGTTTGCTTGTGTATGATGGTGTACAATGTTCTACCTTTTCCCTGCAATACTCACATAGAGACATAACTTTTATGCTCCTTTTTTCGCTCAGATTTTCACCATGGACGTCATGAGACACAAAGATGCTGTGGATGAGATCGTGAAAACAGGAAAAGCTCTCATGAACAGCAAGAGCCCAGAGGAGAAAGAAGTTCTGAAGGTGAGTAGGAATCTTCAGTTTGCTTGTGTATGATGGTGTACAATGGTGCAGCACAATTTCCGTGGTAGTATCACAGGTATCACAGCATCCTGAAGTATTTAGTCAAATCCTCTTTGAATCTTCGCCCACAGACACTGACTCAGAATCTCCTGGACAAGTACAACACCGTCAGTGCGCTCAACTCCGAGCGCTGCCTGCAGCTGGAGCGATCCCACTCTCTGGCCAGTCAGTTCTGGGAGACCTACGAGGAAATGTGGCCGTGGCTCCAAGAAACCCTGAGTACCTTCAGCCGGCTGCCGCCACCTTCCATCGAGTACGACACTCTTCGGCAGCAGCAGGAGGAGCTCAGGGTGAGAACACGGGCAGGAGAACTCTGTGGCTCAGAAGGACGTAAGAACTAAACTAATAATGTGATATCCGCTTCCTGCAGCAAATGAGAGAACTGATAGCCGAGCACAAGCCTCACATTGACAAGATGAACAAGACGGGGCCTCAGTTACTCCAACTCAGCCCAGTGGAGGGCGTTCCCATCAGAGAGAAGTACACAGTATCTGACCAACTTTACACCAAACTGAAGGCCGACGTCAAGCAGAGGGCAGACACTCTGGATGAGGCCATCTCCAAGTCCACCCAGGTGAGAAGAAGAAGTGTTTGTCCTATAAATAAGTTTTAGTTTTATCATCTCTTCAGAAGTGGATGAGTGAAATGAAGTCTACATTGATGACGAGCCCATTTTGGCCAATGATTAAGAGTGAATCACACGATGACCAAACACTCTGGAGAGAGTGAGCGGAAAAAATCATTTTCTTTGTAAGAAAAACTCTTATGCCAGAAAATGGGTTATTTTGAAGAGGCTCCTAAACCACTGAAATAACCACAATACTACATCCAGGCTGAAGTGTTAGACTGCAATAAGAGCCACTGGTTTAGATCATTGCCTCAACGGTTTTGAACCAGGGCTTCAAGTTGGTTCAAGGAACAAAAAAAAAAAAACAGAAACTTCTGGCAATTCGCTTGAAATGAAACCATATTTTTTGTTCAGTAATACAAATTCTTATCTAAAAATAATGCTAACCAGTTAACCAGTTCAGTTACCTGCTAATTTACGTTCTTTACAAATCCTGTGTAGCCCACAATCCAGATCATTTGTCCCTAAAAAGGTTCCAGGAACAATATTTATGTTTCCAACCCCAGAAACCCGAGAGTCCCGAAAAATTCTGGTTCAAAGCCCTGGCTACCATAGACTTTTTTGGAGACAATGACTCAAAAAAAAAAAAATTTATTGCCTTGGCAAGGTTCTTTGACCAACTAAAACATTTGGGTTGTGACCCACCAGTTGAGAATCACTGGTTTGAGACACCACATACGGCATTGAATTAGGCAATTTTTTTTATAGACAGACAAGAGGAAAACGCTGAGAGGATTTTAGGCTACACAGTATTTTTTAAAGAACAAAATGAAATAGGAATACATCTAAATGTATAAATACGCATTTCTGTTCAGGAACAGAATTTTTAAAGTTTCTGGTTTTTTATTTCACTCCTTGAACCTTTAAATATTTGCGCTTAATTTTTGCGTTATAAAAGATATTTTCAGATTTAAAAATCCAAACCAAACCAAAAAACATTATGAATACAAAAAATATATACATTTTCTATTTATTCAAAAATAAATTCTGTTAAATTGCACACATTTGCAGAATCTAGATTTTAGGATAAATATCGAACTTTTATCGAATATTGAAAACATCAAACTTCTGATGGAACAAAAAGGATGTTCCAGGTATTTAAATAGAAATATACAATGGAAGAAACTGTCTAATATTTTTTATTTGTCGATGAATGTTCAAGACTTATATTTAATCCTACATCTCGTCGTTTTTCCTTCAATAGTTTCACGACAAAATTGACCCCATGCTCGAATCTCTCGAACGAATCGCCGAGCGTCTCCGTCAGCCTCCGTCCGTCTCAGTGGAGGTCGACAAGATCAGGGACCAGATCAGTGAGAACAAGTCGGTCTACGTGGACTTGGACAAACTGCAGCCTTCGTATGAAACCCTGCATCAGCGCGGTGAAGAGATGATCGCCCGATCTGAAGGAGCGGACAAGGACGCGTCGGCTAAAGGTGTGATTCGTGTGACATTGTGTGCTTCCCCTGCTGGTGTGAATGGAAAACAATTATTTATTTTGTTTCGTATGTGTTGTTTCAAGTCGTGCAAGACAAACTGGACCAGATGGTGTTCCTGTGGAACGACATCCAGGCCCTGCTGGAGGAGCGCGAGTCCAAGCTGCTGGACGTGATGGACTTGGCAGAGAAGTTCTGGTGCGACCACGGGGCTCTCATGGTCACCATCAAAGACAGCCAGGACCTGCTGAGGGAGCTGGAGGAGCCTGGAGTGGACCCTTCAGTGGTCAAACAGCAGCAGGAGTTTGTGGAGGTGAACGGATCTGGAAGACGACACTGAAAATCTTTACTCTGCAAGATGGTTGTTTATTAAATATTGCGTTTGGTATTTTCCACAGGGATTCAAGGAGGAGGTCGACGGGCTGCAGGAAGAACTTGAAGTGGTTCAGACCCAGGGTGGAGAACTGATGGCTGCCTGTGGAGAACCTGATAAACCAGTGATAAAGAAAAGTCTTGACGAGGTTTGAACGAGTCCATGAAACGTCTCGGTTTTGGTCTTCAGCAGGTTTTTGGGGAGTTTTGTGAAGATATATGTTCATGGTTTCCTAACTGATGATGTTTCCAGGTGATTTCTTCCTGGGAGAACTTGAACAAAGCTTGGAAGGAGAGAGGCGAGAGACTAGAAGAAGCCATGCAGGCTGCTGTGCAGTTCCAGGACGGTCTTCAGGTACTTTTTATTCTTCAAACACTAAACAGTAAAACTATTTATTGGTGTTTGATAATTTCACTACAGATCTAAACTCAGCCTTAAAGAGACTCTTCAGAAAAAAAAGTTTTTTTTTTCATGTTTTATGTTTCTAACCAGAGGGAGAAGATGAAGTGTCTGTGTTTAAATACACTGTTTATGAGACTGAAAGACTTTATGACTTTCAGCCGATACCACAAATTGCCCTGCTTTTATTTTTACACTTCACATTTTATTAAACAGAAGTTTATATTTTGTATCCATAACTAGTTTAATTATGGTTAAATTATTTATTTTTCTGACTAAAACTTCTTGATTTCCTATCTTGAAAATATAGTTTTTATTTCACCTTTTCCTTATTTGTCAGTTCGACGGATTAACTCTGGGAGTTATTGCGCAACATGAAACTGAATGTGAAACTAGAATCCCCGTGGACCACGGTTGGTTTTGTTCGTCCTAACAATGGCTTCCCATCCTTGTGTTCAGGGAATGTTTGACTGGGTGGATATTCTGGAGAGCAAACTGGATTCAATGTCCCCTGTAGGCACAGACCTCGAAACTGTGAAGCAGCAGATTGTGGAGCTCAAGGTAGAGATCTTTTGTTTGAGTGTATCAATGAAAACGTCAGGTGGTTTTATAATATGATAAATATCCCGATGGCAGCTGTGTTTATGTTACTCATTCATTCCTGAATTTGCTTTTCTGTTTTGTACACACACACACACACACACACACTTTGTTTAACTCGCTGCAACCTTGTGTTTGGGTCAGGAGTTCAAAGGGGAGGCGTACCAGCTCCAAATCGAGATGGAGCGCCTGAACCACCAGGCCGGCCTCCTGCTGAAGAAGGTGACGGAGGAGAGCGATTGCTGCGCCATCCAGGAACCCATGTCTGAACTGAAGATGCTGTGGAACAACCTGGATGAGAAGATCATCAGTCGACAGGTTGGACGAGGGGAAATATATCATATTGACTTTGTTACGACAGGAGGTTTTTAAATAACTGTAATGAATCATAACAAACACTCCTTTCAGTTGACTGTATAAAACACAATACAATGTAGTGGAATAAAGAGGAGACACAATACAGCAGGGTGTAGGGCCCAGATATTGGGTTACAGCCCAGGGTGAGGCTTCCACAGGAAGTTAAGCGGTTTTGGGTTGTGAGTCACTGCTTTAAGAGGCTGTTGGGATGTGTTGTTTACTCGCCGCAGCATCTAATGATTTAATCTGTCGTTAATCCAGCACAAACTGGAAAGAGGCCTCCTCGCTCTGGGACAGTTCCAGCACGCACTTGACGAACTGCTGGCCTGGATGAGCCACACCGAGGAGCTGCTGGATGAGCAGAAGAAGACGGCCGGAGACCCTAAAGCTATTGAGATAGAGCTGGCCAAACACAACGTGAGAAAAATCTTACTCTTTGGCAAATGCAAAATCACGAGCCAGTAGGTGGCAGTAGTACAGATATGAGAGTGGTCGTCGTTGTAAACAGAGTAATACTTTGGCCCAGAGGCAATGTCTCTGGGACAGTCGACTTGATTTGGGTGACAGTTGTGGAGACTGCTGCTCCCGACATCCAGTAATGGATGAGCGGATGAAAACGTACGGAGACACTGTGCTAGCTTAAACAATGCAAATGTTCCAAAAATATTGCATAAAAGTTGTTACAATGTCACTGGAGGTGTACAGCTCCAAAGATCATTTTAACACATCTCCACAGGTTCTTCAGATCGATGTTCTGGCTCACAAATCCACGGTGGAGACGGTGGACAAAGCTGGGAATGATCTGGTGGAGTCCAGCGCTGGCGAGGAAGCATCTGGCCTGAGAACCAAACTGGAGAACCTGGCCCTGCGATGGACCGCCATCTTGGAGAAGACGGAGCAACGGAAGCAGCAGCTAGAGAGCGCTCTGGTTCAGGTGAGAAGAATTAACGTTTGTCCTTGTTCTTCTGGCTTCCTGCTGAGCTTTTTTGCTCAAGTTTGACATTTTAATTACTGCTTTTATGTAGAGACAGATAAAATAAAATAAAAAAAAATGTTAGAAATTATTCTCTCTGTATCAGGATGAATGAAGTCAGTTACGCAATTAATATTGAAAAGCACAGTTTGATGTGAAGTGAAAATTTATTTAAAAGTTGCAGCCTAAAAGTTACATTTTAATAAATTATTAATAACTCCACTCTGAGCAGTGGGTGGCGGACAATGAGTGTGTCTGACAACTTTTGTCCCGACTGCGCTTTGTTGTGTTTCAGGCCCAGGGTTTCCATGGTGAGATAGAAGATATGCAGCAATGGCTGAAAGACACTGAGCGTCAGCTGTTGGCATCAAAGGCTGTGGGAGGTTTACCAGACACGGCCCGCGAGCAGCTTAACACCCATCTGGTATGTGTTTAATATGAAAGGCTGCCTACAGATGGCAGGGCTTGTAAGGAGACCACTACGTCTCCTCGGTGTCTTCAAGTGAAGTGTGAAAATGAACCACCAGGTTCATCATCACCAGCGCAGACAATTGGTTTAGTTTTCTCACTGAAACACACAGAGAATATTTACTGGATATTTTTTTTGTCCATTTTTAAGGCAGGACTCCAGATTTTTTTCCCCTAAACTCTCTGAAAAGGTGTACTCATGTTTCCTGGAATCATAAAACAAAAAAACAAAACAAAATAACGTTGTATTAAATTTGTAACACTACACTTTGAATATTTGTGTGTTTGTGTAATCATTCCTCTGCCTTTCCGTGTGCCGGGCCGTGTTCATTCTTTCACCATTTTTGGACAAACCAAACGCGGGACTAACAGCAGGGGCCGCTTGGGGCCGTAATGCGTCTGATTGATGAAAATCTCACACTCTGTGCCACATTCCTTGTGTTCTCTTAAAGGAATTGTGTTCCGCCCTGGAGGTGAAGGAGGAACTCTACAAGGAGCTGCTGAACAAAGGTCAGCAGCTGCTCATGATGCAGCCTGAAGGTTCTCCTGACAGCAACACGGAGCAAGATCTGGCCAACTTGAAGGAGAAATGGGAGGCGGTGCAGGGGAAGGTCTCCGAGAGAAAGGTACTGAGCCGGACTGAGGGGTTTCCACTGTTCTTAGCAGCAGGTGTGGGCCACAATTGGTCGAAAAATCGGACACAAGGGCCAAGAGAAATAATAATGAAATACTAAAATGGGCCGGAATACAACCCCGAATGGACCAAATCTGGCCCCCAGGCCTTAGGTTGTCCATGCATGTCCAGGTCTAATGATACAGCGCCACACTTTAGTCACTGAGAGGGAAGGTTGATGTGAAGTGAGTCATGACTCTGAGGCTGAAGGTCTCTTATCTCCGTGTTGATAATAAATGGCATCAACACATGCACTCAAACACGAGGATGTGGTTTGCGAGTTACGACGATCCTGTCAACAGACTCTTGCTGTCCACAGCTTCATCCCCGTCCTCACTCAAAGTTACATCATCCCCCTCCCCTCAGCGCTCCTTTGACGTTGCGTCCAGTCAAATGATTCCGTCCCCAACTACAGCATGTCGCCTGCTGGGCTCTAAATATACCGCCGTGTGTCTGCACAGAGTTAGCCGTTCATTCCTATTCTAAACAATAGTCAGCGGGCTGTTCCCATTTTTCACCTTTCCATTCCGAGCTTATAAATATCCCCTCGCAGAATACATAAGCGGCAAAGTCCAATGTCCAAAATAATGTCCCTGCTGCGCTGTTTACATTCTCCGTCACGGAACAACAGTCGCTTTGTCTTCTGCTGTGCCAGTGTGGAGTTTTTGTAAATGGAAGCCAAGATATACTGTAAACCTCCTGGTCGGAACTTTGAAAGTTTCGGATCATGATTCGTCTCACTTGTGTTTCCGTCTTGAACAAACGTCAACATTTCCACGCAGCACTAAGACAAATCACCAACCTCTCGGTGCGTTCCCTCCAGATATGGAGCTCCATGTTCTCTGTATCTCTTCTGTTGTCAACCTTGGTTTATGTTCCCTGTTTTTTTTTTATTCTGGAAGTTTTTTAGAATAAGTTTCAACCCCTGGCTCCACATTCTCAGTTAGATGTCACTTCTATGATGCAGCCAGAAAAACTCTTGGATATTAAATAACATGAACAATGGCACATTTAGCCAGACGTCCCCCTCCTCCACCCGTCCAGGCGCACACAAACACAAACAGTATTAATACTCATAAGAGTCTTCCTGTCTGTAATTTGATTTAAACATCATTTACTGTTGTGCGGTTTCTCTGCACCGGTGAACTCTGCTGCAGCCAACGGATGATTTTCCGCTGCAGAGACTCAGACGTTTATCTCGCCTCATTAAAATACTATCAGCCTGAGGAGACGGACAAACTTCTCCATTTATGGATCTGATGTTTCTGATGTGTCTTCAGGTGAAACTGGAGGAGGCCTTGAAGCTGGCTACCGACTTCCACAACTCTCTGCAGGATTTCATCAACTGGTTGACCCAGGCAGAGCAGACCATCAACATGGTGTCTCCTGCTTCCCTCATTCTGGAGACAATCCTGTTTCAGATTGATGAGCATAAGGTAAATCATTTATTTGTCTCCTCATCCGTTTGTTCTCTGTTAGGCCTCTGCTGCTGCTGCTCGTGCTTAATGACTCCATCTGTTTCTCATCCGAGCGTAGAACGCGTTTAAACACATCTGTCCAGACGTGAGACGTCCTCTGTTTCCACTTCAGAGGCCTGGAAACACCTTCACACCTAACGCTCTCTCTTTGTACGTGGGCAGGTGTTTGTGACAGAGGTCAACTCCCACAGAGAACACATCATTGATCTGGACAAGGCCGGCACTCATTTGAAGTACTTCAGCCAGAAACAGGATGTGGTCCTGATTAAAAACCTGCTGCTCAGCGTGCAGGGTCGCTGGGAAAAGCTGGTGCAGAAGTCTGTGGAGCGAGGCCGTCTGCTGGATGACAGCAGGAAGAGGGCCAAACAGGTAGAGCGAAATATTGTAGTCTGAGTCTCTCAGCCTAAATTACCGTAATTTCCGAACGATAAGGCGCAACTACAACCCCAAGATTTTCTCTTAGTAATACTGTTCTATACTGTGTTTCAACATTGCGGAGTAATACTTACTGGGCTTCAGTGTAATGTTAGGGTGTGTATGAGGATCCCAAATTTGCAGTGGTCAGGAGACATGCTCAAGTTGGACTCAAACGTGTTGAGAGTTCTTCTGACTGAATTAAATGACAATTTTTGTTTTGCTTAAACAAAATTAAAGATTTAATTTATTTTTTTTTGTCATTGTGACGTTGTGATTCACACCACAAAATGTCACCTCTGCATTTAACCCATCACCAAAGTGAACAGTGGGCAGCAGTGTGTGGGGACGATACCATGCTAAGGACATCTCACGTCTTCCTTAACCACTAGGTCACCAACTGCCCCAGTTAATGCGCCTTATAATCCGTTGCACCTTATGGTCGGAAAATTACAGTAAAAACATTGTCCTTTATTTTTTTTTAGGCTCTAAAAATCAATTTACCTGGTCCGCAGTTCATCAAGTGTAACTTTGCTTATGTTTACTTTAACACTTGTATTTTTTTTCCTTTTTACCTTTATTAGTTTGATGAAACTTGGAATAAACTGATGGAGTGGTTGGATGAATCTGAGAAGAGTCTGGATTCAGAAGTGGAAATTGCCAACGAGCCGGACAAAATCAAACTGCAGTTGTCCCAGCACAAGGTGACAAAGTGCTATCCTGGTTCAATTCCACCTAAATCAGCAGAAATAAACATCGTCATTCTGGGTGGAGAATAACTGAAACAAGCTGGAAGGGATTTCATGACATTTGAGGGTGTTTACGCATAAGAGTTATATTTATGGGAGCAGAACACCTCAGAAATCCATCAGCTGACACCAGCAGAGGGCTCCCCTGGTGGCCATGTCTGAGGATTCTTCCTAGAAACAGGGAGTTCTTCCTCAACCCATGTTTCTCTGTAGGGACCTGGACTCGATCACTTGGTTCTGTTTAAAAATCTGTTTTCAACTATTGTGCTGTTAAAGTACATTGAGCAGCATGAGTGTATGAACTATGTTATATAAATATAATGGTGATTATTATTGTTATTAAATTATACAGCCATATAAATGCATATTTTCGCATTACACGCCACAGCGTTTACTCTACGGTAGATTGTACCAAATAATCCTGACATAATCCCATGTATTAAGGATGACCTGGCTTTGAGATACTTTTATTCACTGACCTCTTTTTTTTTTCTCCCACACAAAGTCTTACTTAATCATTACATATACACACATATGTAGATCATGAGGACATCCAATCTGACATCTCCACTGTAGATGAAAAGAAAATCCCAAGGGAGGTAGCCGTAAAAATCCAGTAATCTCAAACAAAATAATCTAAAATATCTGTCTTTCTAATGCAGGAATTCCAAAAAGCTCTGGGAAGCAAACACTCAGTGTACGATACCACCTCACGAACAGGACGAGCCCTGAAAGACAAGATGTTGCTGCAGGACGATAACCAGAAACTGGACGATATGCTGAGTGAACTGAGAGACAAATGGGACACGGTCTGTGGCAAGTCAGTGGAAAGGTACGAACGTCTTCATTTTCCAAACAAAGAAGGTGGTTTCTCTTCACGGAAATCCTCAACATTGGATGGTTATTTTCTCCTGCAGACAAAACAAACTGGAGGAGGCGCTGTTGTTCTCAGGACAGTTTACTGACGCTCTCCAGGCGCTCACTGACTGGCTGTACAGAGTGGAACCGCAGTTGGCCGAGGATCAGCCCGTCCATGGAGACATAGACCTGGTCCTCAGTCTGATCGACAACCACAAGGTAAAAAAAATGTGTGTGAGAGAAGGTGATGTCACGCTTTCATTGAAGTATTCAAAATAACCACTCCCCTTTCCTTTCATCGCTGAATTGTCCTCATTACAAAAGACGAAAGAGGACACACCGACCACAGAGGGACCAACAATGATCAGCATTGTTGTTGAGTTTCATTAAAAAAACTCTGGTGCTTTTAATGTTTTGTGTCTAACAAAAGTGTCCAGAAGATGATTGGCCCTGATTGTGAGATTAAAATAATATATATATATATATGCAAATAGCAGCAGTGGTGGCCTAGCGGTTAAGGAAGCGGACTTGGGTCTACAAGGGTTCAGGTTCAAATCCACCAGCTGCCAGGTTGCCACTGAGGTGCTCTGAGTGTAGCAACTTCCCAAACAACTTCCAGTGGGCTCACCAGCCTCACAATATGGTGCAGTGTGATTTGGGTGCCAGTCATGGACACTGCTGGCCCCGAGACTCAGCATTGGATGAAGATGACGGAACGAATAAATCACGACATGCAAATATTGATTTTGTCAAATTTCAACTGTATTAACTTTATCTTTTCCAGGTTTTCCAGAAGGAGATGGGAAAGAGGACGGGGAGCATCCAGGCCCTGAAACGTTCCGCGAAAGAGCTGATCGAGAACAGCCACGATGACTCCTCCTGGGTCAAGGTTCAGATGCAGGAGCTGAGCACACGGTGGGAGACCGTGTGCAACCTCTCCGTGTCCAAACAGGCCCGGTTGGAGCTGGCCCTGTGTCAGGTGCTGCACGTTGACCAGGCAGAGGAGGGTCAACCCAGTGGGTGGTTTTAAACTTAACAGGATCTTTGTTTGTTTCACCACAGGCTGAGGAGTTTCACTCAAGTGTTCACATCCTGCTCGAATGGTTGGCGGAGGCAGAGCAGAGTTTACGTTTCCATGGCAGCCTGCCTGACGATGAAGAGGCTCTGAGGGCCCTGATCGAACAGCACAAGGCGAGCATTGATCATAGTTTACTCACTACCTTTGAGCTTTACATTTTGTATTGAATTTTTTGGTTTTCAATGAACAGTTGAGATGCTTGGTCTATAAATAATTTTAAACTAACAAGCCAGGTGAAAAAACACTTGAAAATTCACTAATTAACTTTACAACAATTGAAATTTCTAATCAGAACGAAAGATGAAAACAATTCTCAATGTTTTTTTCTAAAAAAACCCAAATTTCTTATTTAAGGAGTTCATCAAGAAACTGGAGGAGAAAAGCGTGTCGTTGAACAAAGCCATCACCATGGGTGAAGCCATTCTGAGCATCTGCCACCCGGACTCCATCACAACCATCAAGCACTGGAACACCATCATCAGAGCCCGGTTTGACGAGGTCAGTTTACAGCTGCTGGTTTAATTCTACATAAGAATCTGAGCTCTGATTCACGGACTCCAGTATGACGGGGCATAATTACCCAGGTATGACTGGGTGTAATTACAACATTACATCGACCTCGTGTTCAGTAAAGTGACTGAGTGACTTCAGTGTTTATCCTGCATCTGCTGCTGATTTAACATGTTTATAGACTCGGTCTGTAATTGTACAGAAAATGAGTTTTCCTGGACAAAATCATAGTTTTTGACGATGCATACAGTACAGATTTACATGGTTGTATGGTACTTTGAACTGCATACAAAATATATTAGGGTATACAGAATATTCCTTCAATTTCTCATAGGGAATTCCTAAGGGATCAATTAATCTATCCATTGATCTACTGATTCATTTACCCATCCATCTATCAATTCTGAATTGTTTCCAACATGCAAATAAAAGGCCATATACTAGGGGTGTGCAAATTAATCGTTTTGGATCGATCGTTTAATATTTTCTATGAATCGTTCCTGAATCGGATCGTAGCCTGTGAATCAAGATATGTATTGGATTGTTATGTGTGTGAATCATCACACCCCTATTATACACTATGTATATATATTAGGGGTGTGCAAATGAATCGTTTTGGATCGGACTGAACCGAATGGGATTGAACTGGATCGATCGTTTAATATTTTTTATGAATCGTTCCTGAATCGGTAGCCTGTGAATCAAGTCATGAATTGGATCATTATGTGAGTGAATCGTCACACCCCTACCTTATACTAATAAGGGATACCATTAACAGCGACTATGTAATACACTGTAATACTGTAGCCGAGCTAGAGGTAGTCTAACATGAGACTGTTAAGAACAATTTGTGTTTGTTTGTGTCCTCCTCCCATTGTTATTTAAGTTAAAGTAAAAGAAAAATCACAAAATATTAATTGCATTCTATGAAAACCTCCGGAAAAAGCTGACAAACCCCGTACATTTCTGTTTTCTTGATTTCTGCCTCTTACAAAATGCTCTGGCGGCCCCTGGTGGAGGTGCATGCCTAGAAAAAGACAGCATGTATTTCGCTGTATTCTGTATTTTCTTGAGTACGACTGGAGTTATTTTTATAAAAATGTGTGTCACATTGCTCTACTCCAGGTTCAGGCCTGGGCCCGGCAGCACGAGCAGCGATTGGCCGCGGCCCTCACTGACATGTTGACCACTCAGGAGCTGCTGGAGAACCTGCTGAACTGGCTGCACTGGGCTGAGAGCAGTCTCGACGACAAGGACAAGGAAGCGCTGCCGCAGGAGATTGAAGAAGTCAAAGGACTCATAGCAGAACATCAGGTAAAGACAGGTTGAAATGGCATCACGGGGAACATAGGCTGTGCTGTAGTTTTATATTTATGGCACAGCGTTGTTAACACGCTGCTTCCTGCAGGCGTTCATGGAGGAAATGACCAGGAAGCAACCAGATGTTGACAAAATCACCAAGACACACAAACGGAAGGCTGCCCTTGAGCCTCAGAACCAGTCGCAGATCCCGGTGCTTGAAAAAGGACGTAATGGAAGTATGTTTCTCACTAACACCTCACACGCACAGCATGACCCGACCATCTGGCGCAGCGCTGAGTCACTGGAGGATGAAATGATATCCTCTTGTTGACTCCATGCCACACCTGGAGTGATCTAACTGCTGGTTTATTCCCTTTGATAAACCTGCTGAGTCAATCCAAAGACTTTAGTTGTCAGCAACTGGACTTTGTCCCTCAACTGAGGGACATCAGTTGTCGCAACTAAACTCACTAACCTATTAATGACGTACTGCTAAGTCAAACACTAAAGGGGTTTTATCGTTCTCACTTTCAGGAAAACGTTCACCCACACAAACCATGTACGCTTCTGCAACACAAGCTCACGTCGAGACCAAGAACCCCAGAGTCAACCTGCTGGTCACCAAGTGGCAGCACGTGTGGCTGCTGGCCCTGGAGCGGAGGAGGAAACTCAACGATGCTCTGGACAGACTGGAGGAGGTAGAATGAAGCTCCCCATGACTCCCTGTGTTTTCCTCTTCAGTATTTGTATTTATATTGTACTGTATATTATTATTATTTTTCTATAGCTGAAAGAATTTGCCAACTTCGACTTTGACGTTTGGCGGAAGCGCTACATGCGCTGGATGAACCACAAGAAGTCCCGTGTCATGGACTTCTTCCGTCGCATCGATAAAGATCAAGACGGGAAAGTGACGCGACAGGAGTTCATAGAAGGCATTCTCTCCTCCAGTGAGTTTGATGTTTCATCATCTCCATCTCAGAACCTGTGTTATCCCTGCTGGACGTTCTCCAGTGGCTAAGATGTTAACGTATCGTCGCTCCATCAGAATTCCCCACCAGTCGTTTGGAGATGAGCGCCGTAGCGGACATCTTTGACAGAGACGGCGACGGCTACATCGACTACTACGAGTTTGTAGCAGCTCTTCATCCCAACAAAGACGCCTACAAACCACTGACAGACGCAGACAAAATCGAAGATGAGGTAAAACAAAAAAAAAATAAAAATTTAAATGCTCCAGAAAAAGTGCAGATCAATGATCATAACTCGTTGTCCAGGTTACACGTCAAGTGGCCAAATGCAAATGTCCAAAGAGATTCCAAGTGGAGCAAATCGGCGCCAATAAATACCGGGTAAAGACGTTTTCATTTCACGTTATGCATTTGTTTCGTCAAGTTAATTATTTTGTGTAAAAACGTTTTTTTACAACATTCTTTTTGAAATCTCCCTGTGAAGGTAGGTGACTCTGAGAAAAGTCTGTAAAATTCTAACATGTTTGTATTTTTATTGTTTTCCTCTTTGCCAGTTCTACCTTGGAAATCAGGTACATATGACAGTTACTTCTCTGCTTTATTTTTTTTTTTATATTTTACTAAATTTCCCAGCTTTACGCTTTTTTTCATCTGCCATTTTTTTGCTCTATAATTTTAATGCTTATTGCCCAGATTCTTGGCTGCTGTTTAGAGACTGGAACTCAGAAGTAGAGAAAAAATAATTCATAGTCTCTGATGGGAATAAAGCAATGAAGAATGACTTAGATTTTTACATATTTTGACCATAATGTGTGAAGTTTAGGATTAAATGTAAAATCGTCAGGTCATATACAGTATATATATTAGATATTTTATTTTTTTATACATCTAATCTGCTTTTGAGTTCCAGAGACAATAATATAGATCTGCTCTTACCATTTCAGCCTGTATATTTTTGGATTGGTTCATGGGGTTTATACAGTATTCACTGGCTGGGCATTTTGGAGACAAGTGTCTTCTGTATGCGTGTCTTCCGTGCTGTAGTTTACTCGACTTTGGCTGATACAGTTTTCTTTTTTAGTTACCAAATCGCAGAGTAGATAACTTTTTATTCTTTATTTTTTTTCACATATTGAGTTCAAGTAGGGTAGACTTTGTCAGACTGCATGTCTTAGTGTCAGATCCGTACCTCCTTAATTCACATTCTTTTCCAAGCTTGCTTCATTAGGTCCATTAGTTCCAGTTTGAGGGGGTAGGGGCCTTAGTGGTGTTGTCTTAGTTAGTCTATTATGATGTCTCACTCACTGCATTCAATTGCATTGAATTGAAATAATTCTTTTTGACAGTTTGGTCTGGTTCACTGCTTACATGACTCCTTAATCGGCGATGAGACAATAGCAAACAGGGAAAATCAAAATCTAAGCCCGCACCTACACGTTGCAGTGTTGGAAAGCTGTATTCTGGTAAATGGTGAACTTTTAAGATATATTTTTTTTGTGCCTTTTTATTTTACTCCAGATCATCATCACCTGTAATGTATCTGATCACTAAAACAAATCACCAGTGACATGAAATCATTACAATAATCATTACAAGTGCAAGACGTTTAACCTTTCTGAGAGATAACATGTTCTCGTAGGAACCCAGTGAGGCGTCATCAGTGTTTGGTCATGTCTGCGTGTCACTCTGTGGTTGATTGGACACAAATTGATTTGAACCATCGCTCATACTTGTCGTGTCATTGGAGCTGCATCAGATCTGCATCTGTGTCGAATGCATCCTCCGTATCTTAAATGTTAGGTTATGGGAAGTGCAACACAGTGGCAGACTGCTAGAGGTCGCTGTTTGTCTGTTTGATAATGACCAGAATGACCTGTCTGTTGTTGACAGAAAGCATGTGTCTGTGATTGAGTCAATTTTGTTCTTGCTTGTACTAATTTTTGGTCGCAACTGTCCAACTGGCTTCTGTCGCCTCATTCAGTTTCGACCATGCACATCCATTAACATCTGCAGGGCATGTTGTCATAATGAATAATACTGTGCATCAGTGCCTCCTAGTGGTGCTATGCTGGTAAATAAACTGAATGTATTTGGGTGTTTTTAACAGTTCCTCAGGTGGAAAAAACCTGAAATAAACTTTGACATAATACACATTAATAGGGTTAAAAAGTTTTTCTGACCTTTAATTAACTGTAAATTAAATAAAATGGACATATTTTAGTTTTTTGCATGTTGGTGTGTGCTGCCTGTGTATTCAGTACACTGTGAAAACAATATTTACAATCATAACACAAAGAATATCCTGAAAGTTAAGTCTTCATTTTGTACATTTTCTCAAGAAACTTCGTAATATTTCTACGATAATACAAATGACGACAGTTGAATTCAGCAGTGGAACCGTGTGAAAACACAGCAGCACACACTCATTGAAGAACCCAGTTGGATCGGCCTGTGTGTAATTTGTGTGTGAAACTGTTTGTGCCCTGATTGATGGTGTTGTGTGTTTTGTTGAATGCATTTTGACTGGGTGTGTGTTCATACACTGACGCTCTCCCTCTCCCTCACCCTACGCTGTAGTTTGGAGACTCGCAGCAGCTCCGCCTGGTTCGTATTTTACGCAGCACCGTGATGGTGCGAGTGGGAGGAGGTTGGATGGCACTGGACGAGTTCCTGGTGAAGAACGATCCATGTAGAGGTGAGCTCACACACACAGGAAGTTGAATCTGATACTAAAATTGGGGTTCTCCAAGAGGGTTGTGGGGGACGCATTTCTACGGAAGCTGAAAATATTTAATTTTTTTTTAATGGTCAATTTACAGCCCAAACAATAGTGGTGTAAACCAAAATGTAGATGTTAGTCAGACCAGGTATGGACAAACTATTCAACCCCAGCCACAACTGGTCCCAGTCCTAATATTGGACACTGGAACCAGGGTTAGGAGTTGATAGGACGTTCACTTTAAATTGACATGTAAAGGCTAAAATGCTAAAATTATTTAAGCTCTTACTACGCCATCTTCAGGAAAGGCACAGTATAACCACAGTACAAACTAATTATATAATTTGGATGAGTTTAACAGGCCGCATTAAGAAGATCTATGTGCCGCATCTGGGCCACAGGCCTTAGTTTGGTCATGTCTGTGCGAGGATGTTATGGTCATTATCTTTGCCATTTAAAAAAATATTTTGGTCAATGTTGAAAAAAAAATATAAAAAAAGTTAAACTCTGACACATGTTCATCATAAAAAAAAATAAACCAGGGGTGTAGGAAGAATTTTTATTACTAAAGTATATTGGGTGAATAAAATGTTCCAATTTTGGTATAGATACTCTAAGCTATAATATTTGCTAATGGTAAAAGTTAAATTTAATTATATAAAAATGATATAAAAAAGGATACGTACATGGCAAAATTTTATGAAAAGAGATTAATTTAGATTAGATTGAGAATTATGAATGCAGTGGAGACTAAATTGAATGCATTAGTTCTGTGAATGACTAATCATCAATCAGTTAGTCAAGGAAGTTAATGGTTTTTGGAAGTTCTTTATAAGCAGGAATTCTAGTTGGAATCCTATGGAGAGATATCAGTTGTCTGTGAAGTTCAGACCTGTGTTCTTTTCTTCTCTATCCTCCACTATTAACTCTTCGTTTCCTCTCTCTCCTCCTGAAACCGTTCCTCCTGCGGCTCCACTTTGGTTTCACTCTTTCTAGTCCATCACCACGGGAGCAAAATTATATTTTACAAAAAAAAAATCTGCAAAACTTAGTTTTAATATTCCTGGAAATCACTGACATGGCAATAACCAATGTGGATATTTTTTTTTTTTACCAAATACAACACTTTAAATTGTTATTTTTAATTAATCAAACACATTATTTTTGTTCTTTAATTCAGACCACATAGTGTTTTCCAGGAACCTTTGAGGATGTTCTCTTGGGCAGCCTTCATCTCCCTTGTCATCGTCATCACGGCTGCTTCCATAACAGAGTTAATAAAAAGTCAATCAAATATGGTTCATCTGAAATATATCATATTTTTTAGCTAAAGGCAGGACCAATCTGGAGCTGCGGGAGAAGTTCATCCTCCCTGAAGGCACCACTCAGGTCATGGCCAGCTTCCGCTACCGAGGCCGCAGATCTCGACCCTCGTCCAGAGGAGCTTCACCCAACAGATCCACCTCCAGTCAGAGCTGTCCTGTCCCCGCCCACCAAGCCCTGACCAGTACACCTAAGGTGAGAGGCTGCACCTCCGAGTGAAAGCCTCCTTACTTTTTCGAGTCCTCTGCACTCAAGGCTTGATCATCCTTCTCTATGATTTGTCTCCAGCTCATTTGTGGAACTTGAATCGTTTTCCTGTTCTGTTATTTGTGTGTTTCTTCCATCTAGTGATTCTTGTAGTATTTTTTTTTTTATTTAAGAATCCATGTCTGTCTTTTGATTTGCCATTGTTCCCCAGACTCCCCAACACATAACCCGCAATTATGATAAACCCTGGCTCACAAACAGCAAATCCTCCACTCCACTTAAATCATCAGACTCCTTTCAGAGCCAAACATCATCATCAGAGGTATAGTTCCATGAAGCAGCACAAGATCCAACTGAAAACATGAAAAATGCCAAATTAAGATGCCTGAATTTTTTAGTTTTCCCTGAATGGTGTGTCTACAATTTACCCCATTCAATTCAGAGATTGTGGATTTACATGAAGTTCATGGTTTCAGTTTGGTCTACAATGTGTTCAGGCTGCAGCATCTTCTCTTTCACTCTCAGAAATATGTGTTTGATGATAAATATATGAGAATTTATTTGATTTATTTTTTTTTGCATGTGCATGTGTGATTTTTATGACAAATAATGAAAAGATTTGGCCAATTTTCCTGTATTTAAGATCCTGAGTCCTGTTAAGATAATAGTTCTAGTGCATGTTGTGCATCTTTACTCCACAGTTCACTACAATTCACTCTGACTAAGAGGTAAATGAAAGTCTCATCCTCTACAGGTGACACCAGTCCAAGGTAGCAAACTACGTCTTCCAGGATATTTGTCAGGTAAAGGATTTCAGTCCGGAGAGGAGGGAACGCTGATCAGTGCTGCGGTGCTGAAGGCTCGTGCACAGGCGGCAGGAGGTGAGTTCAGTGGAAAAAGTTGTTTTTTCATTCTACAAAATAGAAAAAATGCCGCACCGGTGGCCTAGTGGTGAAGGAAGCAGACTTGGGTCTGTGAGATTTTAGGTTCAAATCAACAGGCTGCCATGAGGTCTGAGCATGGTGTCAAACACAGGGCCGGGGGCCAAATCTGGCACGCAGTGAAATTATATGTGGTCTGTGAGATGAAATCCAATGTGTACTAGAGTTGGTATGTAGATATATATATATATATATATATATATATATATATATATATAAATCAGACGGTATAACCTTTGTTCTGTAAAGACATATTTACATTAAATGATCTGGAAACACTACAAAGAGACAGAATAAAAAATTAATACCACTGACGTGTGAATTATTTTAAATTTAATTTCTCAATTGTTGATAACCCTAACCTTTGAGTGTTCCAGATTCAATGTTTCTATATAAAAATAACATTTAATATCTGGAGAAAAGGGAAAACATGTACGTTTACAGTTAATTTCTTAATATATGTTGGGTTTGGCCCCTAACTATAGGCCAGTTTTCATTCTGGCCCACGGTTAAATTGAGTTTGACAAACCTGGTCTAGACACACATAACTTCCTCACTCACAACTCACAGGAGGGCTCACAGTATGGTGCAGTGTGATTTGGGTGGCTGTCGTGGAGACTGCTGCCCTTGCAACCCAGCAATAGATACACGGATGAAGATGAATAAATGATGAATGAATACATTTATTTGAAGCTGATACAAATTAATTTCTGCAACTATTAATGGATCTAAATTCCGAAGTGATTAATCTCGATAGGTTGCTCGATTTAACTCACGATAACAAACATTTTATGCTAAACGTAAAAAGATTTTCTCAGTAAGTTTTTATTTTGTGTCCCCAGAGCTGAGAAGAAATTCCAGCCGACCTGGAAGTAAAGCAGGAAGCAGAGGCAGCAGCCGCAGAGGTAGCGACGCCTCCGACTTTGACATCTCGGACATCCAGTCCGTCTGCTCGGACATGTCCGAAACGGTTGGTGAGAGCAGCAGGGCCACGCCGCGGCCTGCGTCCCACCAACGTGGAGGTAAACCCTCCAAGATCCCCACTCCTCAAAGAAAAATCACCCCCACGAGCAAGCTGGCCAAGGGATCCAAGCGATAGTCGTGAGTGGCCTTGAAGTTAAGACATGATGGAAACGGACACTGGAGATATTTAATTAAAAGAAAAAAAAAAAGACTGCAAATATGTTGTGTTATTTAAATTGCTGCAAAGATGTAAAATATTCTTTTGGATGGCAGTATGATTTCATGTTCTGTGAGGATGGATCTTTGATGGCCTTGACGAGTATTTGTCTTTTTAATGTATTTTATTGTTTGTGTCCAAGATGTCAAATAGTTTTTATTGTGTTTTATTTTATTTTATTGATAAGCAAAAGCCTGTAGAGGTTTTGATGAACACTAGAAAACCCGGGGATGACGATGAGTCGTACTGTTAACGTGCATTTCTGACAACGCTAATGAAGGACAACACCCACTCATGCAGACACACACGCAGGATAACGCTGAGAGTTACTGAATGTACTGTAATTTATTTATGCCGATGTTTGGAGAAGACGTCACCTTGGCGACGCCTGAAGCACTGCAACTATCTATTTAAAAAACAATGTTAGGATATACTGCCAACACGCATAAAGGGCAATGCAATATTACTAGACTAAATAAAGCGATAGCACTGCAGAAACCTTTGAAAACACTATTAAAAAGAAATAGTAGCAGAAAACCTCGTACTCCTGAAGCTTTCAAGCCCTGTCTGTTCGTCAGCAGCTGCCTTTGTCTTTTGTTTTTCTTTGGTCACTTTACAGCAGCGTGTGAACTGACCTTTGACAAGGTCACTGCCCATCACCCCTGTCCCACACTGTCCTGCGCCTTGATGTCAGTGTTCGGTAAATTTCGGTGGAGCTGAAATTTTTACTGTAACATTTCTTTGTAATAAAGCTGCTTGCTGAAAGCCACCAGAAACTGGTGTGAACCACACAGTTCCGTCTGAATCTCTTTCTTTTTGCAACCTGACTTTTGACATTTTTCCCTTGTCGATCAAGCGATGTTCAAGAATGTTTTTTTTTTTGGTTTTTAAACCAGAGATTTTTAAGATGAAAGTTTACAATTTAGTATCTTTGTTTTGTACCAATTTTCCAGGCACTACTAGCTTAGTAAGAAGAGATGGAATACAATAGTTGAAATTTGGCTTTATTGTCACTTGTTAGTTAAATTTCCTGCTTAGCAAATTACAGTCTTTCTATTCTTCTCTACTTTCTGTGTGGTCATTATATGCAGACGCTCATTTTCTCATCTACTTTGATAAAATTTGTTGTTGTAAAAAAAAACTCAACTTGAACATAGTGCTGATAAGATATCATCTTCCAATGATAAAGAAACGAGAATTGCCAACTTGCACTACCTTCTTTTACCACCAGGCGGCCGCACACAATGAGTTGGATCCCCTGCATTTGTAGAAGAAGCTGATTTGCATGTACTGAATATAGTGTTTAGAGTATTAAGCGTTTATGTGCTTCTCACAGGACTGAGGGCCTTTCTTTTCATGCTGAGTTCTATAGTGTAGCAGTCAGCACACCTGCCTCGGGCGGAGAGATAGATAGATTCCCAGAGAACCATAACCTTGATAACATTAGTTATTGCTTCTCCACACAGGTTTGTACAAAGTGAAACAACCGCTTCAGAATTTTACAAAAAAAAAAGATTGAACTTCCCCTAGCTGCAGTGTGATGGTTCTGACTGCAGGTGTGGTCCACTCTGGGTGGAATGTTTGCAGACCATCTAGTGTTTAGTTGTGACATACTACATCCTTCTCTCACTGAGATGCCGCAGATTGTAAAAATGGCTTAGATAAAGATAAAGTAGGTAAAAATCTGCCTTAAAATAAGATTTTTACAACATCTACGTCTTTTATTTCCTTACGTCGCTGTTACAACGTCTCCAACACCTCTACCCTGCGGCCTTGACTCGGTCATCACCCCGTTGTGACGACACAGTGCTAGGTTACTGTGCAGTGACCGAGGGTGTAGCTGACCTATGGGAAGAGACCGATCCCCTGGGGACCAAAGGTGGAGTGGAGCTCAGGACCAGGTTCCTGTGAGACCCAGGTCCTCCAGTTTGAACGGTCCTGTTCAGCTCCAGCAGTGACCTGAGGATGGCACTTTAGAGGTGGAATACAACTTCACACCAGGAGGACTGAACCAGGAGCCTGGAATGACTTTTTAGGAATTTTTAAGAATATGTAAGTAATTGTTAAATTTGTCTCCAATTATTTTAAATACAATCTTTTTGTATCTTTAAAATTAATGTAGATAAAAGAATAACTCACATACAGAGGAGATGTTGGTGAATCCAAAATACAGAATTAACGCTGACTTTTTTTTTATAGAAAGAACAGATTTATTTCCACTTCTTTATATTTTAGGCACTAGTCGTCTCTGTCAGTAAAAATTGGAAAATGCCAGTTTTTAAAGAAATGCTGGTGTTGGCTGCTCTCTTTGTCTTCTTGGGATTGACCCAGTGTCAAAAGTTACCAAGTGAGTATTTGAATACTTTTATTCTCACTTACTCATATCTAGTAATTTGCGAAAAATGTATTTTTCATTCCTGTCCTCTTATTTTTCAACGTTTTATAAAAGATTATACATTTTATATGACATTTATATTCAGGCTGTAATTAAAAGGTTATTGCTGCGCATTACAGCGCATTGACCAGTAGATGTCAGTGTGTGAGAGGTCGTATTTTCTAACTATTAAGTAACACCTTTTATTCAATTGTCACATTTATTTTTGTTGGTTTTCAGAGCAGTAGTTTTTGTCCAGAACCTGGTCTTAATATGAAGGATCTATTTTTTCAGGACTCTGGTTAGAGTAGGTTAAAACAGCTGTGGCGACTGTATCTGTTAAAGAAGACCACCGTACTGTACTGTACTGTACTGTACTGAATATGTATTATCTTTGTTAACTGTAGTTGATAAGTTAATGACTTAAAGAAAACAAAATTGACAAAGAAAATGATTTGATATTCACTACGTTGCCTTTCTTAATTTGACTTAAAGTAAGGAAACATCACAGTTGAGGTGGTTTCACCTAAAATTGCGTCAAAAATCATCCTTTCACCCAAAGTCAAGAGAATATCAACTACAAATAAACAACTGTTGGTGTTTCACAAGATAAACACGCGCTGTGAAAGTTCAAGATGTTTGACTATGTCCACTGTCAGGTTATAATCTCCTGAAGGAGTTCCATGTGACTAAGTCGAAAGACGTGAGAAAAGTGAATGGATCTCAACCTGAGGCTGTGGCCTACAGGGTGAACCCATCCATCCATCTGCGCAGGAGCATGAGGTAAAACATTTGTCCATCTGAGGCATAAAATGCAATCACTGTAAGGTGAGGTGTCGTAAAGACAGCCGTACTGACATCACTGTGACCATTATTATAACATCAACCAAAGGATGTTGTGTTTAATGCCTTTATTGATGCTGGGAAATCTGGGATTTAGGGACGAAGTGCAATGATAGAGTCCTAGATGTAATGTTAGCAATCTGAGATTACTGTTATAAGGTTATTTCATTCAAGTCTTTTTGAATTCCGGGCCACAATTGCTTGTAAAGTTGGACTCAGGGGCCACGTTAGGAGCTGATGGATGGAACCTCCATGTGAAGATAAATGACATGCAAAATTCATGCAAGAAAGTCCAAAATGCTATTTGATAGCCTTTTGAATGCCATCTACTGGGCAAACATGGAAATTGCACTAAAAGCCAGAATACAAACCAATTCAATAATTTGAACACATTTTGCGGGCCAGATTACAAAGTTGAACGTGCCGCATCTGGCCCCCGGGCCTTAGTTTTGCTCATGACTAACCCATTGTCTGTGAAATATTAACACTAGATACTGCCAATCACAAACAGCTTAGCTTTGAATTTACTTGACTGCTAGCATCTGAAACTTAGATTTAGTTCATACCAATGCTATAATGTATTTACGCTATGTTTTCACTTAGAGATCCATATTTTCCACCAAAAGCACCAGCCGTAGAACCATTGATTAGATTAAAGGGAGAAAAACTTATCTGCACTGTCCTTTTTTTTCCTCCAAAATATGCAAGGGACACTACTATTGAACGCTGTCCAGACCTAATGAGAAACGGATTTGAGCATGAAATTGATGTCTCCATTTAAATTAATGCACATTTTTTCCTAAATCAAACCCCTATGTTGCAACGACGTCTGTCACTGTTGCTTTCTAAGAAAAGCAGCCTGTGTATGAGATTTTCCAGAGCTCTAATCCTCTGACTGTCTGTTGAACCACAGTGAAGTCTATCCAGATGGTCTTCCTTCTGACTACTCAGTCATCGTGACGTTCAAGATGACCAAGGACACTGCAAAAAGATCCTGGAACCTGTGGCAGGTCAGCGACACCGAGGGACAAGACCAGGTCGGTCTGCGGTTCCAGGGCGGAATGCGTTCTTTAGATTTTTTCTACACCAGCCCACGTGGCAGTCAAATGCTCAGAACCTTCAGCGGTGTGGGGAAACTGTTTGATGGAGAGTGGCACAAGTTGGCCTTGAGTGTGAAAGGCAGTCAAGTGAAGCTGCTGATCGACTGTGAAGAGGTCAGTGTGGAGTCCATCGATGGATCAAGGCCCGTCCTGCCCAGAGGATACACCTCCATTGTGAAACGTGCTGCAGGACACGGTTCAGTGTCTGTACGTTGACATCTCTTAACATCAAATAAGAAATGTGTCTCTAGTTGACTGCATAAAAAAGAAACAAACATAATTTTTCCTTCCAGGTGGATCTCCAGCAGATGGACGTGTCCTGTGACCCAGAGCAGGCTTACTCAGAAGGCTGCTGTGAGCTCTCCAGCGTGGTGAGTCACTCATGAGTCAACACGGATTTCCCTGAACTGCTGCAAATATGTTTCACAACCAAACTGTATCTTCCCATGGCAGTGCGGAGGGTATGCAGAGATTGGCTTAACAGCTGGGAGAGCATCCTGTAAATGTATGCACGGACAGCCGGGAGTCCAAGGAAAACCAGGCCCGAAGGTGAATGACTCAGACAGTTGGACGTTGACTAAACATACCAATTTCCAATCGGTTCAGACGAGGCTGACGCAACATTTTGTTTCCCAGGGTCACATAGGTCTTCCAGGTCAACCCGGGGATCATGGAAGACAAGGAAACTGGGTAAAGACAACACTCCTTATGCAAAAAAAGTGAATCCAAAAACCTTGTGCTGAACTCGGACTGAATTGGGATATCTTAAAGCATTTATGTGTGAATCAGCAGTGAAGCTGTGGAAAATGGCAGGAGGAGTACAACAGGGACAGGTCAGGATGGAAACAGATCTGGAAGCAGCAGCTCTCGGTGATAGTAAACACAGTGGCTCCTTTCATGGCTCCAAATCTGGAGCTCTCCTCAAAAAAAGTCGAGGGCGGAGTCCAAGATAAACTCAAAGGCAATGCAGATGTGACAATAAATTTGTTTTTGTAGTCCTCAAAAAAAAAAACATTTGTGACCAATGCAGGATTTGCTGATTAAGAATAGTCTTTCAGACAGGATCACGGGATTGGTAGTGAGTCTTTTTCTTCTTCCCCTTTGGAAGAAGCAGAGCCAAATGTAATGAATCCCACACACAGAAACCCCAGGCAGTTTAGCAATAGGCGAACCCTTCAAATGCCGGTTAATGAATGGCATTATGGGTATTTCACTGTCACGTGAAAGTGTCACATCTTTTGTTTGTAATTTGCTTTTATTTTTTGTGGTTTTGGGGTTATTTAATCCTTCAAGGGTAGAGCTGAGATTATGAAAGAGAGATGGCCTGAGAAAATAATAAAAAATAAGAAAAGGATATAAGCGGGTGATATAATGATATATTATATAGATTAGCAGATAGATCCTCAGGTCCTCATTCTGTAGGGATTCATCAGGTCCAAATTATTGGATTTTAAATCTACAATTTCTTAATCTCTTCATCGCTTGTAGCAGTTATTGGGTTGGCACAGAACTGGGAGTCTTTCATAACAGAGCAGCCAACATGTGTTTGTAGAAGGAAGGATGTTTTTCTCTCACATGTTTTAGTATTTAAACAGTTCTTTTGCACTTAAGGAAACCCCCTGGTGTTTCCTGAGCACGCTGTCAAGCCTGTAGAGCATCCTCCTTCAGACAGCATTTCCAGAGATGTACGTGTTCTAGGTTCCACGTGGAGAACGCAGCTGTAGTTCATGTGGGATTCTGCCTGGTGTAACTTGTTAAAGTCTTGTCCAGTTGCCAGTCTGTAAATCACCGATCCCCAACATGTTTATCTCCTCCCTCGCTGGCATCCAAGGAGGGCATTTCCTGGCACAAATGTATGCACCGTCCATGTCAGGTGGTGGGTGGTCCTTTCCTGTCTCAGGGCCTATACCCGTCTTTAGAAATACCATAAAGTTTCATGGTTACGCCTCTGGCTGAATAGTCAGCTGTCTGACTTTAGCTGGAGTCCAGCTGATGTTGCATAAAAGTGGGTGAGAAAATAAACCAACAACACAAAAGGCATCTTGATGTGGTACAATTTCTTCCCAGGCAGTGAATTATGGTCTATGTTGAGAAGACACTAGTCCCTCAGGTACCAAAAAAGGCAGCATGTGTTCTCAGTTGGTCCCTCACATTGGATTAATGATTTTTCTGCTGCGACAGATTTGTTTACTTTAGTTTATCTTCCAGTACTACCATTGTATTGTTCCCTTAAATGGAAACACAGGGGTTCATGTCCGCAAATATGTAGAAAATAAAGCAAATGAGGTGCAACATTCTTGGAAAGACACACTCATTACACAACATAGATTGTTTACTGCTGTTGTTGTCAGGAAATCATCAACAATCTCCTAATCACAATCAAGATTCACAATCGTAATCCAATGTTACAGACCTTACTTATTAAAATAAAGACATATCAAAGTGGGTCTTCGCTTTAGACTAGAAGAAATGTCTCTCTCGATGGTTTGAAACGCCTGGAGTAACCAGCAGAGACCTGAACCTTTCTAATGTGCTGTGCCTTTTTGAAATAACTTTTTTACTATAAAAGCTAGAGAAGCCAGATTGAGATGGTTTGGACATGTTCAGAGGAGAGACAGTGGTTATGTTGGTAGAAGAATGATCCTAGAGATGGAGCTACCAGGTAGGAGACGAAGGGGGAGGTCAAAGAGGAGATTGATGGATGCAGGGACAAGCTAAAAGGAAATTAAGAAGAAGAGTTGGCCTAGTCCTCTGATCAAATTTAATGGTTAAGGTAGCAGAGTTGGGTCTGGAGGGTTTCAGGTTAGAATCCACCATCTGCCAAGTCACCACTGATGTGCACACAATGCAGAGCTCCATTCCCACGCACACTCCTGGGCGCTGACAGTCGTGAACCCACTGGTGAAGACTAGACACATTACAAGTGGGACCCAACAAATAAAAGAAAATTTTATTTTCTCCCCCTTTGCAACAATTACAAAGCCACAGTGTTGGTCAGTTTACAAAAAAACAGAAATCAGCTTTTGTGAGATTTACTGGTTAAAGTTTTGTAAAGACACTATTTAGTAATAATTATCGCAAATCCGTCCTACTAGAAGACTGTCTTTGTTTGTTGTTTGTAGAACAACTCACTTGAAAAGCTATGTGAAGAGCTGTCATGCCTGAACTTATTCTACATGTTACACATTCAATGAATAAAAGTTCTATACCGTGTATCATATTGGATTACCATAAAGTCATTCCACGTCATAGCTTGACATTAAGTCCAGTGTGTTTCACAGGGGATCAGGGGAAACACAGGTGACTATGGCAACGTTGGGGAACCAGGCCCAAAGGTAAGATTAGTCCTTAAACGCTCCTGACAAAGCCCTCGTCTCACTTTGGCTTGTTCTCAAAACACATTAATGAAATTTTTTTCACACATCCTCAGGGGGAAGCAGGAATAAAAGGCGAGAAAGGAATGAGGGGACTCTGGGGCCAAGTGGTAATTTATAGCATTTCTAATTAATAATTTACCTTAGTTTGAAATTTTAAACATATATTTTACAGAGCTACTGTCTTTACAGGGAGACAGAGGTCCTAAGGGGCTGAAGGGATTAAAAGGAGCAGCAGGGTTCAAGGTTTGTGCTTGCTCCTGTCCAACTGATCTACAAACTGATACTTTGTAGCTCACTTTGAAGATTCAATGTACAATTGCAGGGTGTCCGTGGACCGCCCGGAGACATTGGAGAAACTGGAGAACAAGGAGCTGCTGTGGGTTGACATAGCCAAAAATATGACATAGAGTTATGTCAATACTTTTATCACTAACATTTTGGGTTTTTTAGGGGGTGAAAGGTGAAAGGGGTTTCGAAGGAATTTCTGGGTTTCAAGGAGTTAAGGTATATTCATTTTATTTTATTTCATATTTCCTTTTAAGGTCTATCTGTTTCTGGACTTCACTTCTTGAATTTGTTTCAGGGAAATATGGGAGCTACTGGTAAAACAGGGCGTCTCGGGCCTAGGGGAAAGCAGGTGGGTTGTCCTTAGATGACTTTTTGACTTTTCTGAAACATTTTTAAAAATTCCCTCATGTCCCCACACACAAGTTAAAATATGCTGGGAAACACCTACGTATTGTCCTCTACAGTATCTGTATACAAACACAGTTCACAGGGTTGGATTTCCAGTGTGACGTATTTAACCATGGCATAAAAAGAGAGCCTTAAACACGGTGATACATTATATAGAGCCCCGTGGGTAATTATGATAGTAACTAACATTAAAGTGCTGTATGGCATGATCAATTACATTCACTGTTGCATTTAACCATCATTTACAGGGCATTGTGGGAGATCCTGGTGAGAGAGGAGCAGCGGGACAGAAAGGGGAGCCAGTATGTATCGCAATAGAAATGACATAATCATTGGGATGCATTCTAATTGTGTTGGTTGATCAAGAAAAGGCATTTTCTTCAAAAGCATTTACTTTTTACTTCAATGAATGTTTGTTTAGGGAATACAAGGTCCTGCAGGAAGAGACGGAACAAGTGGACCAAAGGTACTCTCTGGAATATTTCAATGTACAGAAAGAAACAAACAATAAATTGTGGCAAAGGCCTTTTAACCTTATCACTTATTTAACCTCATAATCATTTTCTGATTATGATGATATGATAGTCAACCAATGAAAACTCTGAGGTGGCATGGTATCGTCCCCACACATTACTACCCGGCGCTCAAAGCTGCCCACTGTTCACTTTGGTGATGGGCTAAATGCAGAGGTCACATTTCGTCGTGTGCTGTGGTGTGAATCACAATATCACAATGGCAAGGAGTTTGCATTAAAAAAAAATTCCATGTTCAACCTGTCTGAACACTGTTGTTATAACACTGGTGTTGTCTCTAGGGCATCATTGGAGATCCCGGTATACCTGGCAGAGATGGGGATCCAGGAATAGAGGTAAAATTATATTCTAATTAAAATGTTGCCTTGAATTTCAATATAAGGATTGTGTCTCAGGACTAGTGTCATCAACATTTAACAGGCATATCAAGGTGCTCAAGGTCTCAGTGGAAAACCCGGACGCATTGGGAGGAAGGTAGTCACTAATCATGTGTAGAATTGAGTCTAAAAGTGAAAACAAGTTGTTCTTGGCATATTAACTTGTTGCTATTTGTGTCTTCTACAAGGGGGAGAAAGGTCATCTGGGCCCGGCAGGTGAAATGGGTCCCCAAGGTCGAACTGTAAGTCACTATTTCAGGCATCTCAGTCACTGAGAACAAGCGCACACTAAATTTTGCATGTAAAGTAATTTGCATTCCTCAAGAACTGAGAGCAAAGCTGTCCCTCAAGACACTTTAACAAATGTTTTATCCTTGAGGGCCCAAGAGGTTACAAAGGTTCTGCGGGGAAGCCAGGACGACCTGGATTTATTGGCCCACCAGGGCCCAGTGTAAGTGCTCCAGATGAATCTTCTTCACTCGTCCAAATGCTTGTTTCTGTTTTTCTAAAATATTAAACCTTGTCCTCTCCACACAGGGACATGTGGGTGTGCCTGGAAAACCAGGGCCAAAGGTAATACTCTCTTATGCATCAGCCTTCAGAGAAATAAATTGAAGGCAAAATTACCTGATGTCTGAATTATTGTGGGTTTTATAAGAAATAATTTACTGGGAGGCTAAAAATCATCCATTTTCCAGATGGGAGCCTTTTTTGCGTAGTCTATTTTTTTTTCTAGATGTTCAGATGTTGTTCTCATTTCTAAGGTCCCTCCCTGTTGCATCTGTGAGCAAATCAGAGTAGATTGGGAGAATCATTTATTCATGGTAGTTTCCTGGAGCCACCAGTATATTGGCATCCATCTTTTCTTACCAAGAGGTTAAAACCAACCCCAAACTCCCCCTTAGGACACGTTTATGCTGTTTACACAGTATTCTATGATGATTAAAGAGGCAAATATTCTTCAGAAACCACTGGTTTGCTGTTTATGTTTTGGGGGCACACTGTAGAGTAAACAAATCTGATTGGGGAGAAAAAAAAAATTGCAGTGAAAGTACAAAGCAAACACTGTCTCTGTTATTAATGGAGTGAACGCTGAACAACAAGCAAAGCCAGAAAAGTTGACTTTTGTGAAAGTGAAAGGATAAATGTAGGTTTTATAGTGACAGAAGATTTTGCAGTAATGAAAGTATTTTGTAGTATTTAGCATTATCTACAAAATATATGTCAGATCACGTTTATTTATGGAAAAGGAATGGATGAAAATGAGTGAGTGGATACTAGATAATAAACACTTTTGACCACACTCCAATTCAAGATATTAATATCTGGCACAAGGACGATGCTCTAACAAGAGGTGGGCAAACTTTTTGACTTGCGAGCCACAATGGGTCCCAGAAGTGGACACGGGGGCTGAGTCAAAAGAAGAAAGATAGAGCATTTGTTGAGGTGGGATAAATTGTGTGTAAAAGTCATGTATAAATGTTAAAAGCTCTATTTTTAATAGCCTTTCTGACATAATCATATGTCAAACATTTGCACTAATTCATTTGATAAATGCTGTTGTTCACTAATAAGGCATGTATTTATGGAGCAGAAACTCTGATATCGCAAATATTTGCCAACATCTCAAAAGCTGTATGTTGTTTCTCTTTGCACAGGGTGACACAGGAATCCATGGAATCCAAGGAGTCAAAGGTGGACAAGTAGGTTCAAATAACTTATCTCAGATTTTAATCATTACTATCTTGCACTCTTTTTTTATTACCAACACTATTCTTGCCCTTTTGTAGGGAGAACATGGAGTAAAGGGACCAAAAGGAAAGGTGGGTTTTCATCAACCAAGTTATAGTAGTATAGCATGTCATGCATTAACAGTTCATATGCACTTGATCAAAGGTTGGAGGGACTGGACAGCTTGGTCCTCAGGGCAGACGGGGCAAACGTGGTCCTGCCGGACCAACTGGACTATCAGGATCTGTTGGAGTCAAAGGGGTTCGAGGAGAAGCAGGACCTGATGGCTTTCCAGGACCTCCAGGTCCACCGGTATGTTAGAAGCCAGTACCTTGTTCTGTTTGTTCATATAGAATGTACTGCAGTGAGAACCAAATCTCTTCTGCTGTATTTTCACCAAAAATTGCTGTATCTTAGTTTAGTTTAGGTCTATCTTTAATGAGCCACTAAATCTTTGTTTGTGCCTTTCCTTGACGAAGAAGCCAAACGTTCCTTCAAACATTGTCCCTTTAGTAGTATAATTATACTAATTTACTACTGCCATTGTATTTCCTACTCCAACTGATCTGATAACGTTTTGTCACACAGGGGCCAAGTCTACCAGCTCAACACGTGATCGAGGTTTGTAAGAAAGTGGTGTTGGAACAGATGTCCACCTTCGCCAACTCAGTGAAGAGGACCTGTGCTGCAGTTTGTCCTCTGTATGGTGATGTGCCCATGGGCCCTCCTGGGTCCCCTGGACAACGAGGACCCCAGGGGCCTCCTGTGAGTAGAAGCCTGTCAGACGGCATAGTACTTCATACTCAGTAAATACTCCATACTTTGTGTTTGTGCGTCTTCCAGACTGATTTAACAACGAACCCAGTGAAGGGCCTGGCCTAGACTAATAGAGCTGAAGTATTTGGCAGAAAATACTGGGCTGAAAACATTACGACTTTCCACGTCTCTGTGAGGACAAATAGGGAGTCGCAGACTAGACACTGGGTCTGTGTTGAATGTTTTTTGGAGACTATTGGAGCTGCCTTTGGATTGAAAAGCCTTTTCCACATTATTATGCAGCATAGAACCGATTCATGTTCCACAGCTTCTTCAATCACAATGACTCTCACGCTGATAAATGCTTTTGTAGCCACGCTATATAAAATCTTCCACAATATGTTAGATTTAGTTCACTACATCTCATGTTGTGGTGTTCGAACAGAATGAGCAAGAAGGGAGATGTACCATTGCTCTGCAGAGATTTTCCATCACACAAAGTCCGGTCTATTACAGTGGGTCAGGGGTGACTGTAACATAAACTCATGCAAAATTCTCACCAAAGACACACAGAGGATTTATGGTGTTTTTCCTATTGACAATGTTGTCAGGGTGACCCTGGTGTTGATGGTGAGAAAGGAGAAGTGGGCGTACCAGGTTTCCACGGCGAGGCTGGAGAACTTGGTCGAAAAGGAGAAAAGGGTGAGAAAATTAATTTTAATTTAATTGGGTTGTTTGCTTTTCATTGTCACCATTTCAATTATAAGAGATTTCAACATTCTGCCATCCCTATCTACTGGTCGATGACGTTGAGAATAAAATGGTTTAAAAATAAACATTAATCAGAATTATTTTCACCAATTAATGAACAAGATTCAACATCCTTCAACAGCAGCATATGCTTTCGTTTACTGCTGGAGCATGATGTCACAATCAAGCTTCAATTTTTCACTAAAACCAATAATATAGACAAGATGTTAAGATCATTGATTTTAGAATGATATCAGGTCTTTGGCAAACCTGCCTTTCATCTGAGAGGAACAAAAAGTGACTGAATGATGGTGCTTTTCTGTCTGACTTCCAGGTGACAGAGGAGAACAAGGAGATAAAGGAGCCATAGGACATGGTCTACCTGGCTACGCTGGAGATCAGGGACAGCAAGGTAATTCAATCTTCCATTAATCAGTGTCATTTTGTTGGTGTTAAAATGAGCAAAGCAGCTGTGCTGGAGTCTTAAAAGAAGTGGAGACATGTCACAGTAAGAGTAATGTCTCATTTCTTCTGAAACTGACCCATTTCTAAGTAGAAAACTCTTTTTGGAAGGGTTCAAACTCTTACTCATCACATAGTCTCCGTGAGCAGACAGACAAGTCGGAAATGTAAACGACTCTTTCCTCCTCTGACACAGGTCCGCGTGGGCGAACCGGCAGAGCCTTCAACGGACAGCCAGGGAAACCGGGTGAGAGGGGACACATGGGTCAGCCTGGACTGAGGGGACACCCAGGTCTCAGAGGACCTCCAGGCGTCTGCGTCACCTCTGGGTGTCCACTGCTTAACGCTGCCAGAGGAACGACTCAGCCAGTGTCTGTACCACGGAGACAGAGGCCTCGCCCGCAGAGGAGAAACGTCTGAATGGACAGTGAATTTGAAACATTGAGCTGAAAGGAGAGAAATACCACAGATCCTTTATGTGAATATATATATGTTCCAATAAAAATATCATGTAAATATGCATCTTAAGCCAGAAATATATAGAGACAACTGAAAGCTGGAATAAAACTATTTGTATAAAACACCAAGTTTGATGATTTAACTAATAATAAAAAACAAATTGTAGAGTCTTTTTAGATTTTTATATTGAAGCCGTTTTATTTGACACCTTTTCACTTTTTTGATTTAAGCTAATCTTTTAAATACAGGTAGGAATGTTTAGTCATTAGTTAGAGGTTC
>JAFBJS010000388.1:178007-247890 GCA_016785265.1 Paraplagusia blochii
CCTCTAATCACCTCATTCCTGATCCTGTCCATCCTTGTCTCTCCTAAAGAGAATCTCAGCATCTTTAACTCCTCCACCTCCAGCTCTGTCTCCTGTTTTCTACCGATTCCTGGTATCTCAAAAACCAAAGTATGATATTTAAATTGCAGAACAATTAGATAAGGCAATTAAATTATTTATTTATACATTTTTGGAATCCCTAAATCATGTTTTATAGTTATCCTTAAAATCCTATAACAGCTTTCAGTCTTCCCGTTGTTACGGTGATGTTGCAAACACCAATACGATTCCAATTCCAATATCTCAGTGGAAGCCGTGGCAGCTTGGTTGGGTAGCAACATAAACCTGGTGTGGACTTTCCACATGAGAACTGTGTTGGTCAAAGAGAATGGAGAAAATACATATCTCAAGGGGAACGAAGGTGCCACACCTACTGTGCAATGGCTTAACACCATGTCCAGGGCATTTCCCCTCTTTGTGATCAATGAATGCCTGGATGTGCTCCAGTCATACAGCAGCCCAGAAAAGAGTGGAGTGAGCAGAGAGAAAAGTACGCTTTTCCACAGTTGTTATGATGGAGAATCACGTTTGGAGCCATGTGGGTGCTGTGCATGTGTTGACTCTCCACGTTGTCTTTCCTGGCTTTTATTTGAAGTCCCCTGAGAAGCTCATTGATTCTGGGATGTCATCCTCTACCCCTAGGACTGCAGCATCCTGTGGGCCATGCTGCACAGTTTTGTTCCACCAAAAAGACACCAAGGCCACCTCTGTCATGGAAAACCTTACTAAGGCATGATTATCCTCAGCGCTTTCTCTCTGGGCTCCACCGCTTGCTTCAAATGTGCTCACTATTTATCTCTGCGGCAAACCATGCAAGTGCTCATGATAAATGTGGCTTAGAGTAAGCTGATTAAAACCCCAGAGTGGCTGAGCTTGGAAGTGATGGTTTCCAATCAGAGGTTGTATTAGACAGAGTGTCTTTACGTTGTCCTCAGGCGGTTATTCAAATGTTTGAAGAGAAACTGCCAGACCCTGTAACTGGTTGCTATGGATAGGGATGGTATAATTTAAAGTTGAGTTTGTAACGGCATTAAATTGAAACATATTTGAAGAACCATGTGTTTATACTCATAGTCAGTCTGGAAATAATATTTGCAATACTTTGTTTGTGTTATGCCTATTGGGACAAGTTGTGAATATGGCTAAATAAAAACATTAGGAAGCTGCAACAACTGCCACGTTGACACTTGGGACCTACTCATTTATGTGTCTTCAAGCAACACTGAGCTATAGTCCTGTAGTAACGTCCCCACAGACATTGTTTAGATAATGCAACTGGTAAAATATATTATTCCTTTTATTGGTGAAGTGAATCAGCAATACTCAGAGACGGTGGCCTTTGAAAGTGACGTCTCCAGTGAAGTTAGTCAATCCTTGCCTAAGAACGCTTCAGTTTATGCCTCTGTGGTCCACCAGAGTGTGCTGAGGCTCAGGGTCAACCAGTCCATCCTCTGGGAAGCCACTGCAGCTCAGTCTCAGCTCACCATAATTAAGCTTCACAATCAGTTTGAGAATACAAGGCAGACACAAAAACTAAAACTAAAGTTAACATATGGTGTGCTAAAAATACTTCCAGTCTCAAACTGGAAATTCGTTTAACATTTTTTGAGACACGTGGTTCCCAAAGTGGGGTCAAGCAGCCCCCCCAGAAGGCACGGAGCAATGGCAAGGTATATAAATTCCCATTTTAATGTTTTCTTCATTAGGGCCACTGTTTTATGGTTAAATGAGAAAAGCAGTTCTTTTGGAATGTCCAGCGTTTCAAAAGCAGTTCATGTAATCCTATTTACACGTTTGCAAACCAGTAAATAAGAATATCTATATATTATTCAGAATATAAACAAAAAAAAGCAGCTTTTCAACAAAAATGATTTAGGGCTACCGATTCATCATCCACTCTTGGAGAGGCAATGTGACATCAACCGTGCCAATCGTGGCAATTCCTAAAGCAGTACCACATAAGACTAGCACATTTAGCAGTAGTTTCTGCCCTTGGTTTTTAAATATTTCCTTAAAGATACTAAAGAACTCATTTTCTGGGAATGTTAATTTGAGTTAATGAATTTAAGGTTTCTTCTGAATTCCTATTTCTAAATAAGAATGACTATATCACAACCTTCTGCACAACATTACCAAAAGTATAAAGTAAAAAAAAAACTACTGTTGCAGTGTTGTGTAAAGGACATTATCAGGGGGTTCAAAGACCTTTCAGTAGTCCTGAAAACACTGAGCCACTTGTCCATTGATACAGAGCAGGCTGTCACACAGCACTAGCAGGATAAAACTTGTTAGAAGGATTAAACTCATATCTGCCCTCTCTGCTGACGGCAGATCCAATGCACTTTTCCAAAAATCTCCCAGCTGTATGTGCAGAAAGTGAACTGAAGAGCCATTTGATCATGGCTGGAAGTTGAATTGCTTGTTGAGCAATAGCTCAGGTCATGTAGAGTTGTCAGTGAACATTATAGCACTTGATTCATATTAAACTTTTTTTTTTGTCTTGCATCCAAAAATCTTCATGTTCTCTGGGTTTACCCCTAACAAACCCTCACACAACCAAAGACCTCAACCATTGGAGGGAAGCAGTGCTCATTACAATTATTTTCCTTCTGGCCCATCAGTGATAGGCTCCTCTCCTCAACATATTTATGCTTTTCTTATCTGCTTCTCTTTCCACCCATGCTAATGGAGTGTGGCTGCCGGCCAGTAGAAGTCCAGAGTGAGTGATTGAGGGGTTGGTGGAGGAGGAAGTAAGGACAGAAGCAGAGGAGGCAGAAAGAAAGCTTCTGGAAAAGGTAGGCTGTCATTCAGCAAAGAAAAAAAAAAAATCTTGCACACTTGCTTCTTTCCCCACCCTCATTTTCAGTAAAGCCAGAGCTGTGAACAGTATTGATCACAGGCTTTCAATGGGAGGATTAACAGGAGCACAGTGAAAGGATTGGACACAAACTGGTAATGTTTGACTTACTCTGGGTTATTTTTGGGAGGCAGCATGTTTTTTTGAAATATGAAAGGCTTATTTTGCTCATCTAGAATGCAGATGTTTTATTTATGACCAAGTGTCAGGGTTTTGTAGAGGATGAAGTTTCCTGGAAGATGTTAATGACTACCACGGTCTACTTTCTGCTCTGATTTAGGATGAGAAACAGCACTCACTTTATCAATGTTTTGTGTCCTGGTCTGTGCTGAAGCAGCTACATATTGAAGGCATTAGGCTCAGTTATCAGTTTTTAGTATGTGCTACTGTCATGCAAAGAATGAATGGAATTATCACAATCTTTTCATTCTGCTCTCTTTTACTTGTGGCAAATGGATTTTTGTACAGTTCTCTTCTAAAATCACCAAGGATAATCGGTAACACAAGTCAGTTTGGCATTCATTGTCATCCACCTTCAAAGATGAGAACTTTGCTTGCATGCAAGCTCTTTTTTTTTAGACTGAAGGCATCTGTGAGTAGACGTGTTGTGAAAAGAAGTGAAACGACACCAGTGTTTTACAAGACTTTTGTTTTTTACAGATTTCTGTGAAATACTGGTGGGGGCCAGTTTTCCCTTGTTTCTAGAAAAGACTTGGCTGCAGTAAATCCCACTGATCTTGGCAACTGTGGTTCACACAAAACAGCAGCTTTTGTTCTGTGATGGAATCAGATATTGCCAAATTTATGATGGTACTAATAAGGGCAACAAGAGCTGAAACAAATATAAAATCAATTTGTTTCCTTCTAAGGTAGAAATCTTGTTCAGGGTTCATGACAGTAGATCAGCAACCAGTGTTGGCTGCCATCCACACTGGATAAATTATCGCCACAAATGTGAGAAGATGTTTGTTCAGCAGGTTCTTGAGCTCAACATGTCCAGCTAGAAACATGCTGCTGCCAAAATAAGTCCAATAAATCTTATTGGATCTGCAAAACACCAGAGCAAACAGCAGGTTTAAACCAAAGTTATTCCTAAGTGATAGTTATTTTGCAGCATTAAAACATACCAGCGGTACAACTGTACATAATATTTTATTACTTCGACCAAAACCTGCAACCAAGTGTCTGTGCAGCTGGGCCCACAGCAGGGATTATTGATGTCTGGCACTAACCTGCACCACATATGCACCTGTTAATTCTGAGGTACTACACGCACATTCCATCCCAAAGCATGAAAACGCTGCATGTGTAACGTTGCAGAATTATTCCTGGATTAAGGTTGCTTCCTTTCATGAACACTACATGTGTTTGGTCATCGTCCATGGGTGGAATTTCACTGTGTCATTGTGTAAATGAGTTTCATGTGGCTTGAACAGAGGTGTAGAAACACTCCAGTTTAGGGAAAGTCAGTTGAGGGGAAAGTCGTGCTGGCTTGACGCTACAGTGAGGGGGTTTTCCAACGACCATCTCCAGCTCTCCAGCAGAGGAAAAAACTGAAGGGGTCTAAAAGGTTTGAGTTTAGCTGAGTCTTGCAGCTCAACGCCTCCTTTAACTGGGTTACATCAATATGGAGTCCTCACAATGGATAAATGTGCTCATTTTGAAGGGTGGGACCCCAACTTTGGCCGCCTAAAAGGAGATGCAATTGGAAGAGCAGCAGTAACGTTCTGGCCACTGCTGTGTTGACCATCGGATTTCCCAAGAAACAGCTATAAATAAGGTGTACGATCACTTCCTTCCTATCGAATTCCTTCCACAAGTGTTTCTTTTAACACAGTTTGCAGTCTATCTGGTCTTCATTTGCCACAGTTTCCTTTCTATCATGTCAGCATTTTTTTTCTAACATGCTGGAATTACTGTAAAAGATAATTGAATAGGCGAGAGAATAAAATAACCCACAATCTGCTGACGTACATCCTTCTAGTTGGAAATGTTTGAATGATGGTCGTTGGGTCGAAAAATAAAACAGTCCCCTTCTGCTGAAGCTGAATGTGCAGTTGGTGAATGACACCAAAAGTCTAGCAGTTAAAAAATAAATGTTTTCACCGGGGCTCGGGTTTAGATCTTGACTTGTTTAAGTTCTAATCCCATTTAGAGGGAAATGCACAAGAGAGTTTGCCTAGCAACAGAGAATATTTAGTGACATTTAAACTCCAATCATTGTTGTACTAGTACTTTTTGGCACTCTGTCATCAGTTTCTCTTCAACTAGTGATAAGGGCCATATAAACTCATTGCGAGGTATTTGTTGACTGTGTAATTTCAATGAAAATTAGCCCTATTTTCCCAAACACAAGTTTCCTGCGGCTTCAGCTATCAAACCACAGGTTTGGAACATAAAGTTACATTTATTTATTCCGCTGAATAAATGTTTTTAGTTGCAACAAGCAGGAAAATGTAATTATATATCCAATATAATTTTCCACCAACTTTAAGCAGATTTCTTTGGTTAAATGCATTAAAAATGAATTTTGTTGATGTTTAAGAGGAAAAAAATGTCTTTTTCTGATTATTAAGCCAGTTTAGAATTCCCCTGCCTTCTTAAAGGCTTATTGTAGTCTGAAGTCAATGTTTATTTCACAGTGCAATATCACCAAATTTATTAATCATAGTGGACACATTTTGAAATTAACTTTAAAAGAATAAGGAGGCTACAAACCTAAAACCAGACAATGTTTCACTGAGTTATATTAACAACAGAGAACAAAGCTGAGTATAAATCCAAATTAAATCACATTCTGATCAAGCATTTTGGCTGTGGTTGGAGAAAAAAACTGTCTTAAAACAGGAAGAAATCTTCAGCAGATCCAGGCTCAGTGTTGCCATCTGCCTCTCCAAAGAGTTGGGTGGGGGAGAGAGGGAGCAAAACAGGGGAGGGATAAAAGAGAGAGTGGGAGCTAGAATATATAGTGTACAGTCACACAATCTGTTACAGTAAACAGTACAACTGCATTTCAGACAATAAGTTCAGAAGCAATGACCTCATCTGCTGCCAATCTAATATTTACACATGGTGTGTATATTCTATATATGTTCAGTGTTTTCTTTTACAGTGCTAACTTCCTAAAGGACAAGTGTTGCCTTTGTCTTGTTTAGACAGATCTACCATACCTTTGTTAAACGTCAGTGCTGCTCAACATGGAGGTTATTTTGGGATATAGTTGGAATCTTTCTAAGTGGTGGGTGAGGCACCACATCAGTCAGTGCACGGAAGGGAAGTTGGGAGGCAGGTGTAGAGTGGGACGCCTGCAGGCTTTGGAAACGCAGCAAAATCATTATAAATTCAATCAAATATCCGGTTGAATTACAAGACGTTTTAATGGCAAAAACATCCAGTGTTTAAATGGTAGCAAGAAGTTGTGCAAACTGGCAAATAAATGTTTCCGGTGCTGCTTTTCCTTATGTTTAGACGTGCTGTCAGTCTTTTTTTTCTTTACTGGCAGTAACATTATATTAATCATACCTGATGACACACATACGGTACTATAAGTGTTTTAACAGCCCATGAAGGAAAGGGGAGTATTAAAAATGGCTTAGTCCACGAGGAAGGAAGTGTGGGAGTGAGGCTTTTCTGATTGGGTAAATGGTGTGTGAGCCAAGGGCAGGCAGAAAATGGCAAAGTACAGTATATGTAAGGAAACAGCTGATGATCCCACAGGAAACAAGGAGCACTGGTTTAAGGTCACTTGTGGCCAGAGGTTTGCATCTATCATGAACTTAACAACATTGAATCTGCATGGGATGAAGCTCCAAAGAAAAAAAAAAAGCCTAGGTGTTTAGTACCAAGGAAAGATGAGGAATGGAAAGGGGGGAAGATGTTTCAACACGATCCCTGAGGTTAGACAATGATTTAGGGATTGATTTTAAAACACAGTGAGCGGCCACGATGATAGACAGGAAATGGATAGAACTCACAAAAACATATCTGGGCTGACGAGGTTAGCACTTGAACACCCAACTGACTCTAAATCATGGCAATAGTAAGTGGCTAATGAGTAGTGCTGACTGTGTAATAGTCCTCATCACAGCATGAATCCTCGTATGTTTTCTTTCTGAGGTTAGGTTTTATAAAGAGAGTATGAATCATGTCAGTAATAACAGTAAAATCAAGTGTGGCTGATGTCTATCACAGACAAAGATCTGATGTAAAAGCAAACCACGTCGTCAATCACATTCAGTGGGAGTTTTGTTCTCAGTGGGTAGGGAGTTTATCTTCCACAAAGAAGACCAAGGTTCAGATCCAGCTGTTACCTGAGCCGCCCCCAAGGCTCTTTAATTCATGCCTAATGTGCCTTTTATTCTTATGTCAGTTCATGCCAGTGCTTGTTCCACATGGAGAGTTACATCAGTAGGGCATCACACCAACTCCGCTGTGGGGATTTCCCACTGTGGCAACCCATGAATAAGGGAAATTGGTGAAAGCTGAAACGTTAGCTTGTTTTGTTTTCAACTTATCACTAATAGTGACAAAGTTCATCCCCAAAATAGCTGCGGATCATTGCTGTTGCTTAAAAACATTGTGGCCCAGTTTATGGGGATGATGTTTCTGTTGGTCCCTATACAGTCGTTTCCAACCCCTTAATGGTTACTCGAAATGTACCCACATTTCCACCAAATCTTCCAAAGCGGTTACAACAGTCAGGGTTGGTGTACACACTGCTTGTCATGAACATGTAAAGACATGTTGGTTCATATAATGTTTCTTATAAATTAAGAAACTGTGGTTATTTTGCACAATGAATGTATTTTTCAAAGCATTTCACATATAAACACCCTAAATGAAAGGGATATTACTTTATTTTGATATTGTGGTTTGGTTTGTTTTAGTAAAACTGGAGGTAGAACCATTCAGGGACCACTGGGTAAAACAGAGCAGCGTGAGAGAGAATTAGTTCTGTCAGACTTTCCTGTAAGTGGGTAGCCACAAATAACTTGATTGTAGGATGTTTCATCTAAAGCGGATTTGTAGGCCCACATTGTGGCTCACATTGCCCTTGCCTTACAGTCTGAAGCTCACCAGTTTAAGCTATGATGGTAACTAGTGGTCATCTGGTATGGCAATGTGAACGTATGAATTGTTTAAATTAAATTGACCATAGCTATGACTGTAGAAAATGCTTTACTATGGCAAAGTGATGGAAAGATCGTAGAAAAATTGTTGATAAAGATGAAATAATGTGGCATGTTCTTGTTTTACTCTCTTTAAACATGAGATGTTATGTGGTTTCTCTGCAAACAATGATCGTATGATTGAAAAAGGTAAATAAGTAAAAAAATATGTTGCAACAGTCGATGACAACTTACACACCAAACCCTATGGACTGCAATACCATAGTTGTTGCAGATAATATGGATGCATGGTGGCCGTTCCAGGCAAATTTGGGGCTCTGTTTCATCAAAGTATATCAACGTGAGATTCCATCTGATATAATTACTATCTGGTGGGGTCCATAGTTATTGCTAGTTATGACAAGATAACGGCCCCATGCAGTTCAATCATCTAATGCAACTGTGAACTATCTTTAGCACAAAGAGGGACACAGATCTCTGAAAGTGGCCCCCACAGAGCCATGATTTCAACATAACTGGGTGTGTCTAGTTTAACATCTGTAGACAGAAAGGAATCAGCAAGCTTACATCCACTGAAAATCTGGGATTAATTTTCCAAAAATGTTTGGAACAACAAGCGTGCTGATTTCCCTTGAAAACGGTGTATGGTACCCTAAAGAATTGATACTGCTGTGAAGTGAATTCTCTCTTGAATCGTCTTCTTCATGTTAACACTGAATTCTCTAAAAATAAAGGGAATGTTTTCTGTGTAGCATTATGTTTCATTACTGCGTGAAATCGTTGCATACCTCTTAGTTATTTCTCAGGCTGTAGTTATTGAGAAGCCCTAGACAAGATTTTGATTTGAAGATCTGTGCCCTGCAGCAGTCTTCACGTCAAGATCTTAATAGACAACAGCCGTTAAGTTTTGATCACATGAACATGCACTGAAATTTAATCACTAGCAAGTAGCACCTAAACAATAAAAAATGATAAATCCCTTAGGTCAATCCAATAACATCTGATTTTTAGAGATTAACATTTTCAAGGTATGCCCCATCCAGGAGTGGTGCTGTGAGCAACAACTTGGCGAATGCCAAAATCCGTCTCTGGTACGAATGTATGTGATTGGACTTTGGTTATGAAATACATAAAGGGAAACTGAGGCCCAAAAAGAGTTCCACAAAAATAGCTGCAGACAGTAATGTAATAGAACCAGGCTTAGGTTTTGGTTATTTATTTAATGAACTTCTTTCGTGGCAAAAAAAATCCCCAGCAAAATGTCACAATGGCTTGCATTGTCTTGTTCTTTTATTCTTCCTCCAACACAAAGCATGTTTGTCCCTTTCCCCTTAGGTGCACAACTGGAACTTGGTACTTCTGCATAATGGGTTACAAAGCGACATCAATGCATTGTGTCTTAAGATGCCTGTGCTTCATGCTTCTCCATATATTTAACGCAGCTCAAGATGAAGACATAAGAAGTAAGAATGCTTCTGTCTTCATTTTATCCATTTGTCTCCATGCTTGTCCATACATTAAAATTATGTCTAATTCATGTAACCAGCATTGTACTGCATTTTTTCCCACTTTATTTCATAAACTCAAAAGGATTTTCCAAAAAAAAAATCACTGTTACACCACTCTTTCTGTTTATCACCTGTCTTTCCAGGTTGCAGGACAGCACCAGGTGATTTGGTCTTCATCTTAGATGGCTCGTGGAGTGTCGAAGATGTCAATTTTGAAATAGTGAAGCGATGGCTGGTGAATATTACATCGTCTTTCAACATTGGACAGAAGTTCACCCAAGTGGGAGTGGTCCAGTACAGTGATGACCCTGTTCTGGAAATCCCTCTGGGGAAGTTTGCCTCTACAAAAAACCTCATTGAAGCCATGGAGTCCATAGAGTACATGGGGGGGAACACGAGGACAGGCACAGCTATTAAATTTGCAACAGACAAACTGTTTGACCTCTCTGAACGCAGCCCACTGGGCATATCCAGAATTGCTGTTGTCCTCACAGATGGGAAGTCTCAAGATGAGGTTCTGAAGGCAGCGGAAGCTGCAAGGAAAAAAGGAGTAATTCTCTTTGCAATTGGTGTCGGGTCAGAGACGGAGGAAGCAGAGCTGAGGGACATTGCAAACAAGCCATCCACGACCTACGTCTTCTCGGTTGTGGACTATAAAGCTATTTCCAGGATCATACAGGTGATTCGACAAAAACTGTGTGAAGGTGAGATGCTGCTTCGCAGTTATTTCCTGCTGCGATTGATACTTCACCTCTTTGGGGCAGGTTTGTGTATTTATTGTCTCGTTTCTCTGCAGAGACTGTTTGTGCTGCAAAAATAGCTGTAGATTCCCGAGACGAGAAAGGTTTTGGTATCTTGCTGCATCTAAATTTGGCCAAAAAGGCAAAGCAGACACAAGGAGCTTATTATGGTGTTAAGGCCTACGAGGTGACGCCTCGTGTGGACTTGAGTGAAACTACCAGGTGATGCTCTACACTGAATATCATCCCTATCATCTGTGCTGCTTTTTACAACTTTGTCCTCTTTGTTTACCAGGTCTCTCTTCCCTGATGGTCTCCCTCCATCCTACGTCTTTGTGGCCACTATGAGGTACAAAGGGGCTGTATTAGCTGAGTGGTGGGACCTCTGGAGAATACAAACACAAAACGGAAAAACACAGATGGCCGTGACGCTAAACGGAATCGATCGCACCGTCATGTTTACCACCACCAGCAAATCTCCTGAAGGAACGCAGACGGTTACATTTAAGCAAATGACAGGAAAGGTAGAGCTAAACTAACCCTGATCCCTCAACACTTGATTGAACTTTTTCATTTGTCAAAGCACAAACTTTTTTATTAATGACTGCTCTCATCCTTAATGTCCAATGACAAAACCAGCTGTTTGATGAGAAATGGCATCAGCTGCGACTGCTGGTCACAGAGGAGGATGTTACTCTTTACATTGATGACCTGCTGACAGAGACTCTTGCCTTGGAAGCCCCTGCTGGCATCTTCATCAGTGGAAAAACCCAAGTGGGGAAATACTTCCGAAAAGAAACAACAGTCCCTGTAAGTTCAGAAACATTGTTTTTTGACACACACTGGAGTCTATCAGTTAATGACCAGGTTGGGAAAACAACTATAGTTGTAAAGAGAAGGATTTAAATCCAAAAATCCATTAAAACTAAAACTGCAGTTTTATGATGAACTTCAATGATTTCTCCAACGACCTGTTTTCACTTACATTCCGTGTCTTTATTGGGGATTCTCTGAAAAATAACCACTTTCAGCCTTCCCAAACATTTTCCATTAGTCAGATTCCCTTTTCTGTTAATCACTTTTTAATTATTGGATTTGTGGAAACCAAAGGTTTTGGTTTTAAAGAAGAATTTATAGATTTTTGCCCAATCTAGCCACATCAGGCTGTTCTTTTTTTATTTGATTGATTGATTATATGATTTTTGGTTCCGTCATGTTTTCAGACATTTGCAGACAGGATGTGGATCTAATCTGTAGGCAGACCTGCCAACAACAAACCATTTATCACCAGATCTGCTGCAGGGCCCAATGCTCAACGTAGAATTTTAGCTCCGACTCACTATGTGACATTTTTAACTCAAATATGTTTTGTACAAAAAAAAAGCAGCTTCTAAAAGGAAATCAATGTAGGTAGAATGTAGTATGTACACACCGACTTCTTCAACAAATCATCATAATTCAGGTAGTCAGCATGACGTCACATATTTACTGTGAAACAACACTGATATTGTAACACACCTAAAAACACATATGCTTGCTGTTACTGTACTGGTTTGGAACCAAAGTTAAGGTCAGAGTGAAACACATGAAAAATAAATCTAAATCAAATAATGCTGCCATTTCTCAACCAAAGTAATGGGTTCACTGAGCAGTGACTGAAAAATATACTGAAAACAAGGCATCATTTAATCAGAAACAGGGACGTTTGCCATATTTGTACGTAGCCTGATTTTTTGTTTAAAATAGAATGAAAGAGAGAAGACAGACTATAATTCATTCATGACTTTTTAACAACACAGCTAGTGATGACACATCATCAAACTGGCCAATGCCAGCGGACGCCATTGTGTCTAAAGACCCACTGTTTTGAGCATCATTAGTTATACATCACTACCAGAGTGACTGTAATAACAGTAATACAGTATGTAAGAAAAGCTCATTTAACTCAAAACACATTTCTGTAACCAGGCCCATTGGAGCACCACGGTTGCAGCACAATACAATTGAAGAAAAAGAAATATTAGCATAAACTATCCAATCAAAACAATCCTTATTTTTTCTGAAACTACACCAAACCGAAACTGCTGTTATCAAGATGTTAACCAAATTGTTTTAGACCGTATCTCTGCCCTCACTCTAAGGTCACGCTGGTGTTTGGTCTGGAATTAATAAAAACCATATGTGTTGATCGTCTTCCTGCTGCCCTGAGTTGAAATCATTCTGGAGCCATATTATCACTAACATCAACAGAAATACCAAGTAGAGGAGCCCAACACTTCCAGCCACTGATGGAGGTCTGGCAACGAGTTCTTGCCCAAGGTCTACAGAGAGCAGTGATCGCGTCTTAGCCAAAGTGATACAGTTTTTTCCAAACTTCATTTTTAGAAAACTTTATGTTTTCCTTGAAATGCTGCAAGGCTAAGATTGCATTACTATCGAGCAGGGGTCTTAAACTCCCGGCCTGTGTGTCCATTTGCGGCCTGTGTTCACAATATTTTGCAGCCCCCACCTTGATGTGAAAGTTGAATTTATAATAATATTTTATATATTTATTCTCCACATTTTATGGTAAACGCTTCAGTTTTCAAAACCCTGATCCACAGTCTCCTTCTGGTTGAGTGTTGTATTACACAGACTCTATGGGAAACTGATTTTTTATTTCTTTGCTTTTCTTTTGTTGTCTTTCGAACACTGAAAGCTGACGCTGTCCTTCAGTGAACTGATAGTGTGAGTGGCCTTCAACTTATTTGAGTTTGAGACCCCTGGTCTACAATGCACTAATGCAATAACAGTTATATCTACAGAGACACTGGCATGTGGTTCAGTGTCATGGTTTGTTTTTTATCAAGGCACTGTAATGTCATGTATTTAAGAGTGACCTCGCAAATATACATCATCATTTTGGCACCTCTTTCTGAAAACTAAATCAGTGTGTTAGCGACCAAATATTTAATTCAATAAAACACAAAAAACTGCATTGGTCTTTATCAACTTTCCAACCAGATTTTTCAGTTATGTTTCAACTCAATGTTTCACCTTTGGTCTCTTCCACACATCTTTTCAGTTTGAAATTCAGAAACTACGTATCTACTGCGACCCAGAGCAAAACAACCGAGAGACTGCATGTGAAATACCAGGAGTGGTAAGTTCACGTTTTCAGCCTGGCTTCACAGTCCAAAGGCAACACTTTGACTTCTTTTATACTGACTTCTCACCTTTATTCTTCACATCTGCTTCTGCATAGAAACTCCCTGCACTGTTTCAGCCAGAAATGTTATTATCACTTACATCCACCTTCACTCTGCAGAGAAGGAAAATGAAGCGTGCCGCTTTACATTTCAGGGAAGCGCTTTACTGTTAATAATGCATTGAAGCTGTGAACTCAGCATATTCATTTTAAAGCACATCTGTTTATGCACAAGATAATGTGCGGGAGGAGGCGAAACATGGCGGGGCTTCAAACATGGTGCGAGCAGCATATTTTTTTCACTATCTCCTGGCATGAAATGTGTCAGTGAAGCAGTGGATCATTGTTCTGTTCATTTGGAAACTGCTGTTACCACAAAACTAGTTTGAATTTACTGTTTGTAATATGAAGAGCTGCTGGATAAATATCAAAAGGAGAAAAGTGAAGAAGTCTTATGTGACTAGAGCTTGCTGCTAAACCCCCACCCTTGGTGCTCCCACTCAACCCACACTCTCTGTGTGGGGTTTTCAATGGCTTGTTTTGCAATGGAATCTCCAAGTTCAGTCATCAATTTCAGTTTCAAAGCAAACACTTGCGTGACTCTGGCAAAATCTCACACACTTCTGTTTCAAGTGACAAAGATATTTATGGATCGTGTTAAAATACAAGTTAATTGTGAACAGATTCAAGTAGGTTACATATATCATGTAGTGTATATAAATATATATACACATATATATATGTATCTATAGATGGATAGAGAGATAGACATTGAAAATATTTATCTCATCTCATTAACGTTCTCTGCGACTTCAGTGTTCAAACAGTCCAGATTATACGGAACCAACTCAAGAACCATGCATTTGTCCAGCTGGACCTGCCGGACCTCCAGGAATGAAGGTCAGTGTTTCTTGTTCTTCCTGTTCTTTGTCTCGTGAGACGTGTTGCCCAAGGTATTTTGAGGGATATTTTTTTGCGTAAAGTACCAGCATTAATGGGATCTGTTTAATAAAAACAGACTTAAAGTTCCCTCCTCAGTGAATAAAAACTGAATTCCCAGGTGATGCCTAAATCCTGTATTGTGTCAAATAGTTGTAGGAAAAACACACAAGGTTACACTTAAGCACAGTGTAAATTTAATGTCATTTGTTGCAGTCTGCAATCACAGCTGTCCATGTGTGAACACTTATTGTTTTTATGCTGTAGCTGCTGAAAATCTACTGTTTTATGAAATATGAACAAACCCAGTGGCCCCTTTCTCTACTAAGGCAAATTGAGGCTTGTAGTTATGAGTGACTCACAGTCAGTCTTTGCAAGATCCTCTTCTATTGTGCTATTAGCTGAAAACAAATAAACCAATGCCCATGTTAAATATAATTCAAAGTGGAAAAGTACCATGCCATGGAATAAGCCCTACTTTTAGTTCTCTATTGATCAGAGGGTATTAACCTCAAAGGCTTTCAGCAGACTGGCATTGAAGACCTTAACACAAAGACCACAGACTAACGTCATCAAGCACATCTATCGTCAATTTGGTTTTCATTAGGGTTTGATTTTCCTATATTTAGTTGTAGATTCAATAACTGCATTGTAAGGGGTTTCAGCAAGATCCACGAAATATTGCTCACATAATGGAGTAAAAATACCGTGCAGTAAAAATAATTTTAGGTTGGACATTAAATTACTGAAAATATTGAAACTAGGGAAGAGGTTCAGGTCTTGCAGAGACATTTGTGTTTAAGGCCTGGAGAAAAAAATGTTTCAAAGGCCACAGGTGGAGTTGCAACTCGAAATCTTGAGATCCAAACTAAATTAATCAATGTATAATGACAACAGGAGTGGCAGCAGAGAATTTGAGTGTGGTGTATCGTGTCCATGAGAATGGAAAGGTAGGGATATAAATGAAGAACAAAGGACCAATCGCTGAGCTTTTTTTTGGTTTGATGAATTGATTGATGAGGTCAAGGAGCTCCAGAAAATCACAAAAAGAAGGTTCAGCACAACCTCATAGAAGCATCTATGACGTATTCTTAAGAGAAGTTTGCATGAGAATTCCATTGCATTTGACAAAGTTAGATATGAACAGAATTTGAGGACGACACAAGACAATTGATTGTTTTGAAGCATATTGGTAATTGGTGTAACAGACAAGGTTTGGACAAAAAGGTAAAACAATCTACTTTGGCAACCATTAAAACAGCAACAGAAATAGGAGCAGTAACTACTTTAAGATGATGTTGCAATCTGTGGTTCACAGATGTTCACTAGAATTTCCCACACTGATTTTTAGCAGGAAAATCAAAGCAATCCTTTGGAAACATATTTATAAGAAAGTAATTTTATAAACTTGAAAAACTTGTTTTTGTTTTAATATCTCTACTGGGATTTTTTTTTTCTTCTACATTTCTCAGGGAGAACAAGGAATAACTGGTTCACCTGGTCAGCCGGGACCTTACGGTGCTGATGGTAAGCCTGTGAGTACTACATAGCTCGATATACAAACACACAGTACACAACTGTCAAAACACTGTCACGTCAGGTTGCTGGGAGTTCAGGTGGAGCCAACACCCAGACAATGCTTTTGTGTTTACAGCTGATTTGTCAGCATATTCCAGTTGCTACAGTAGCTCTATATAAAACCACAGCTCATTCCAAATAACTGTTGCTGGTAATTTGGTAGCTTATTGTAAAACTGACCCAAAGCTCCCATAACCTTGAGTCTCCAGACTAAATGTTGTCAGCTGATGGCAACTGACGGACTAACCTTGTGTGTGTTTCTGCATCTTGCTTTTATTGAACTGTAGGGTATCCCTGGAGTTAGAGGAAGTCCTGGATTGCCAGGTCCACCAGGAATTCAGGTAGAGAAAGTTACATATGTACTTAAAAAACCCCACAATGTCTGTACGAAAATGTCCTAAGTTGGTTTCTTTTGACATCAGGGACCACGTGGCCAACATGGGTACAAGGGAGAGCAAGGGAGTCCTGGTGTTTCGGTATGGTTAAAAGGCAAAAATACAGCGTGATGTGTCAAAGTGGTAGTACTGTCTATAAGCAAATGTTAAAAACATAATCTGTGCATTGCATTGACAAATTAGGGTGAAAGAGGGATGCCAGGATTACCAGGACCACCTGGGTTGCTTGGAGAGAAGGTGAGGACCTTTGAATGACCCATAAAGTACCATCATTTACACAGTCAGGTTTTATCAAATTGATATTATCAAAACAATTTGAAAGGAAGTAAATTCCCCCAAATACAACATTAAAAGTGTGCTGTAGTCATAACTGCACTTATTTGACTTGCCTGAGAGCAGCCTGGATTAGAATAGTCTAGCATATAATAATAAAAAATTCAGAGACTCCACAATCAAGCACCTTAATCCTCTCAGGTAAACACTACGGATGTCAAAAAAAGTTGTCACTTGTCATACTCAAAAGATATTCATGATAATTTTGACTGCAATCAGTCTATTATTGTGATTTATTCAAACTTTGTTGTGAAATATTAATTACATACAACATTTTTATCATTTTGAAGGTCTGATAAAAAGTTATCTGATCCAAACCTATTTTTATCATCTACTGGAAGTTTTTAAGGCTCTCTGGAAACGTGGATTGTGTATTTGTGTTTTTGAATACTGTATAATCCTTGTTACAGCACTCCTGTTTTAGATGCTTATGTTTTTACTACAAGGAAATGCCGTTTAAGTGGGGCATTAATCAAGTGTGTTGCTGTGTGGACTGACCAGAGCTGACAGAAAAAAGTACAAAAATATGTCAAGATAAATCCTCTTTTTATGAGATCTAGTGTAGGGATTAACAGGAAATCCCTGCTAGATACATCAACTCGAACAGTTTAAACACTGTTGCATCAATCACTCTAGAAAACATATGTTATTAATATAACGTCTGATCCTTCAAGCTTCAATACTTGGAGCCAACGGTGCTTTAAAGGAAGGGACATTTTAAAGTTAAAACTGTTAATTTTTAGTGACTGTTGATCTTCAAAAGTTTCTAAAATAATTTCTGTCCCGTTGGTTTGTTTTTTTTTCTCCTTAGCTTGCATTCTGATTCTTGGCCTCATTGCAACAGCACGGTCCCAAAAATGATTCCAGATCCCTGAAAGTCTAATAAACAAATTCCACATCTATATAGAGGACAGAATGTTTGTAACTAGAGGCTCCAACGTGGCTGCAGAGCAAGTCACCTGGGCCAGTGGGCCTTCAGAAGATTTATATATTTCTGAAAAATATGACAGCGCATTCTTTCTGCCAGTCAAAGCAAAAAAAAAAAAAAACACACAATGACTGAACTATAACAAAGACGCTGTGTATTTTTATATAGTAGGGGCTATAGAGTATGGTCAAAATAATCACTGAAAGTGTGAAAAGTGATTTTTAATAACTTGAACAAATCAATACTAGGCGCTGAAATCAATCTGAAGTTTTTATCATTGACTTTTTTAGTTCTAAAGCAATCTTGTGTTTTATTTGATTTTTTTTAATCACCCTAGAATTTTTAGAGAATTTTTTTCTGAAATTTTGTCGTTTCATAAGATTGAGAGACACTTCCAAAGTAACTTGTTTTCAGTAAAAGCTAATTTTTGACCTTACCCGAAATTCTACAAAAAGGGTATTTTCCAATGAAAACAATGCTTGCAAGGTGTTAAACTAAAATAGTATGGTAATGGTAATGATGAATGGGTATTAAGCAAAATGTAGAACATATAGACAATCATATAACAACAACATGTAGCAAAGCCTCACTCATAATATGCTGATATTTAAAGCTCCCTAATCCAAATTTGTATCTAGAACACCACCAAAATCTAATTACTTCCTTTTTAGCCATAGTCGTCCATCATCTTTGTTCTTTTTTTTTTTTAGCTATGCTTCACGCAGACCAACAGCTGAGCCAAAACATAACCTCCTCTGGCAGGGCTAACAATGCAAAAGCAAAAGCATATGAGCAGCAAAGACAAAGCACCATTGAGCTGTAGCTTGTCAGAACCAGACTAGAGGCTAAAGTGGAACAAACTCCATAGAAGCCTGGTCCCTTTGAAGTTCAACTGACCAACCTTTGGGAATCACATTCGATGGAGGCACACTAAAGTAACGCAGACTCAACCACCACTTCCACAGACCTACATTGTAATCATTTGGACCACCGGGACCATCTGCCAGTTTGTTCCAGACCAGAACAATTCATGCAGTTAGTCATATTTGAAAAAGGTCTCGCCTGGCTGCAGACATGTCTGCACCTGGAGCAAATTCTCCTGTACCATCTGTCCTATTATGAGAAATCCAGTCTTTGCTCTTGGATGTATCAGTTTAACTTTTTTTTCTAGTGTTTCCTTTGAATTCCTCTGGATTGGTCACATTTTTTTTTTTTGAGTTTGGCCAGAAAAACACTCAAAGAGGGAGAAGAATATGATATGAGACTTAATCGAGCGAAAATCAAACATCTTTAAATAGGTATATAACATTTTTTTATTTCGAATGAAATGCTGGCAATTGCATAATTTTTTTGTGGAGAAGTATGGAGAAAACAGACAGTACCATACAAATCAGAAATACCTTCAATCGATTCTTCAACCTCTTGTGAGTTGCAATCATTAACCTATTGGCGCCACCTGTGGCAGCCTGAGTTTGCAAAGAGTCACAATGTTAATTTAGCTACTGGAGGAAAGATTATTAACTTAAATAAATTTTTGTTACACCTTCCTCCCCCACCATCACGTGTCACCAAAGACATGGAATAATTTGTGATTCCGTGGTATCTAGTCTTCTGGTGCCTTTGGGAGTCATAAAACTCCATTCCATTTCACTACAACTTCAACTACAATCCTACTCAAGTAACCAAATCACCATTAACTATTTCTTATCATTATTTGAACTTTTTGTGATTATTTATAACTCACTTTCACTGGTAAAGTCTATTTTGGTCTGGATGGAGTGAAGAATCCCTTTTCTTCAGTCAGCAGCCAAAGTAACTATTGTTCGTGCTTTAGGGAATTTACGTCCTGTAAAGTCAAAGATTTTTATTGGACACAATCTTACAAGCTACTAAACTACTTCCACAAAATGTTCTCATATTGTAAGACCACCAAAAGCCCTAGTCTCATTTTCCTGGCTCGAGACACAAAGAATGGAAACATAAGCAGTCAGCAAAATTAAGCCTTAAAGTGCATAATTTGGGAAAACAAAAAAAGAGATAGAGTTGACCACTTTGAAAAAAAAAAAAAAGTTGGCCGTTTGTATTTTCACCATCTGCGTCTAATTAACCAATCATTACCAGTCTTCATTTGATCTCTATGGCCTATTAAGACTGTAGCCAGCACAGCGTGAGCAGTGAAAACATGACATTTGACTACTAAACTCAGCCACTGCCCACCTACTCATGTGAGCAGCACCCAGCAGAGTTTTATGATCCATGTTCTCTGGTCCTATGTAAAGAGTCCAACAAAAACACAGAAACTCGGTGCAGTGTGACGGCAAATAAAGCTAACACACCACGAGTTGGCTACCAGGCTTGTTCCTTTACTGTCCTCCAGACAGACTGCAGCATCACAAAAACGTTTTCCCACCAACGCCACAACCTGTGTGAAGTGTCCAATTAACCCAGCAGCATGTGAAGTCGGTTTACATGGTAAAACATTTGTAAATAACAATCGATTAAATATATAATCATCTAAAATAACTCAAATAGAGTCCTAAAACCAGTCAATTCATTTTTATTTGAATTGTCTTTTACTTTGATTCATAAACGCCAACAGTTACATTTCTTGTCTCTTCACACACACTGAGACACAATTCCTTCCATTTCTTGTGCCCTTGTAGTGCTTCACCATGATTATGCATCAAGCATTGGTTCGTAACAGATTTTTACACTTCATCTTATTTTGATTTTGCAAATGTTTTCCCTCAGGGCTCCATGGGATTCCCAGGAACCGTTGGGCTTCCAGGGAAACCAGGGCAAATGGTAGGATCAAAGATTTACATTTGACCATTGCAAAGAACGGGACGTTGTCAAAAACAACATTAACTCACACTTGAGTGTAATCACCAGGGGGAAAAGGGAAGAATGGGATCTCCTGGACTACGCGGTTACTCGGGACAACCTGTACGTATGACGTAGAAGTAGATATCATAAATAAATTTTTATTATTTTCAATAAAGGTCTGTGTGTCTCCGATTTCAGGGCCTCCCTGGGAGAGATGGAAAAGATGGACTTCCAGGAAGTCCTGGCCAAAAGGTCTGATTTGAACAATGTTGGGACAAAGTCGGGTTTACGCTAAGGAGTTTATTTTTGACAGAGATGTGAATAATGTGGTGAAAACAGCGGGTGTCATACAATGACGCCGTTGTCTGCTTTCAATTTATTTTGTTCTCATTAACTCTATTTTTCAGTTGATTATTCATTTTATCAAAAAGAAAATTTGATTGTAGATCACGGGTAGTGTTTTTTTTTTAAAACCTAAGAATGACTTGCTCAAGATTATTATCTGTCATTAAAAAAAATAAACCTTCTGACCTCAAGCAATTGGGAAACTCAAACCTGTTCTGCTGCTTACTTTCAAACTTCTGACGACAGAAATAACCTGAATGACCGAGAATCTCCACAGATGTTGTTAACATTTCATTTTCCCTCTGTTTTCCGCTGCGATAAGGGAGAAGCTGGTGCCAGTGGCATTCCTGGTTCTGATGGAAGAGCAGGCCATCCTGTGAGTTGTGACTGCACTCACTGTTTTTTTTTTTTGCTGCTGCTTCCTGTGCATCTCCACTTGGATTCTTAGAAATTGGCCATTTAAATGCTAAATGTGACACAAATGGTCCATGAAGGAAACACGTAAGAGACTGTGCGCCGGGTCAGGGTTAAACTTTGGAAAATTAGAAGGGGAACTCGGAGCTTGGTTTTTGACACTAAGCCTCATCAAAGACTGAGCTGTGTTAACACGCAGTAAAGACTGCAGTGTACACACTGCGTGTGACTCTTGTCAGCAGTACAGAGAGTACCACCAACAAGCAGTAAATTAGGGGTATTTCCCCTGCAGTTCATCCCAGGATAACCCTCTTATGTAACAGACAGGACAGGGCCATTATCTTAGGCAGTGAAAGTAACTCATCCAGGGAATTCTGTGGTGCTCTTGCAAATCTGCTTGAGGAAGAAACTATTTCAACTGGGCAGCCACCTCAGGGATCATCATAGTAAATGTCGTCCAAAAGAAAGAGATGGGCCCACAAAGATGAGTCAGTCGCTCCGCACGGCTGTAAGTCATATTCCCTCCACACCAGAGCAACAGTTAGGGCTTCAGCGTAGCTTAAAATGGCCTGCAGACGTTTTGTCCTATAGGTTGAGTTTAACTGTCTGGGTGGTTTTGTCTAAAGTCCTGTTTCACTGTCTGTAAGTCTGTTCCATTCACTTGGCAAAACCTTGGTCCAGGTTTTTTGTTGGGTAAATACTGAGCATCTGTGTTTATCTCAGGGAAAAGGGACTTTGTTTATTTGCTTTAACCAAATTAAATGTTAGATGAAGTAAAACAATGACTTTAAAATTGCCTGTTTTTCCATGTATCTTTTTCTTTGGTGTAGTTTGCTTTTTTTCCCCCAATAATTAAATGTCCAATTATATCACAACGTTTACTAGTTGCAAAGTGCTTTTAATTGAGCATCGCTCCCCTGAGTTGAATTCCAGGAGGACAAATATAAGACTAAATTATTAATAATTATTATTTTAACGTATTCTTTTTGTTTCCTGCTCTCAAGGGTAACCCTGGTTTACCAGGACCTTCAGGTCTTGATGGACAAAAGGTTGGACATTCATATAAATATATGCTGTATAGTATGTTTTTCCTTCAGCTGATGACAGTCTCATGTCTGCCATGTTTGTCATTGTAGGGAGAATCGGGTTTGCCTGGGCCAAAGGGCTTGAAAGGATCACCTGGACCATCTGTAGGTTCACAGCCACTGCTGAGATTGAGACTGAAACACTTATCTATTCAGTTTTGAAAAAAGCTTTCTGTTTTCTCAGGGTGAGGCTGGTTTACCTGGGTTACCTGGTATGAAGGGGCCAATTGGACCAAAGGTAATTGTGTATATTTCTGACACGTTACGTTTCTGACACTTATCCATTTTATTTTATATATATTTTATATAAGCAAAATTGCAAAACAAGTAAAAGTTACTGGTGTCCATACACCTGACATGAAAAGTTTTATTGCCCTCGTTAGAAAGAAAAAAAAAAACTGCGCACTCAGAACAATCCCTCGAGCCAGGAGCACATTCCATCAATCTGGGCCAAAGTAAAATGCGATTATGAAGCTCTGTCTAAGCAGGTTTCCCATTTTGCTAAAAGCTGCAAGCTTAACACTGCAGCTTATAGCAAAAATGTACATGAAAACCCGCTCTTAACGTGTATGTGTTTTCATTTAAATCAGCATTACATTATTCTGTGTCGTCATATCTCTGTGTACGTATGTCGTTATCTTAGTTCTGACCTGGGTCTACTCTGAAGGAACACAAAATCATAGAAAGCTGTTTGAGTCAGCAGCCTTACATGTTTCTTTGGAACACTGTTTTTCTAAAATAAACTTGAGTACAAGTAATGACCTCTTGGCTGCAGTAACTGTGCTAAATTAAGCAATGATCCAGTCCCGCTGCTTTCGTCAGTGGAATTTCTGTGGAAATGTAAGCAGTCTGGCCGTCCCTGGCCTGGACGCACTGTCTCCTAATCACCATTCATTTGTTGATCTCAAAGTGTGCGCGGGTACACGGCACAAATGTGAATGGACAGAGATAGAACTGTACTATCAGGGCTGGTCCCTGTCCTTGTTGCACTGCAAACTCTTACCAACTGTGCAGTGGATGGATAAATGGATGTATGGATAGATTGATAGACAGACAGATAGAATTTAATTAATCCCATGAGAGTACCCTTAAGGCAAGAATTACCATGTTTTTTTATGTTTTGTGGTAATATTTTCTGCAACATTTATTTTGAAGGGGAGCAAGGGTGAAAAAGGGACTCCTGGTTTACAAGGAACAACAGGTCCTACGGTATGTTCACAACTTAATATGAAAACTTTTACACTGTTGTCAGCTTTCCATAAACCCATAAATGAAGTCTTTTTTTAAATATAAATGTAAAAATAAACCAATGCCTTTATTTTATAGGGGACTCCAGGACAACCTGGAACATTGGGTCAGCCTGGTCATCCTGGAATGCCAGGCCTGAAGGGCATTAAGGTGGATGTCGGTTTGTTTGTCTGTTGCAGAGTTGTTGTTTTTTTTTCAGTGATTCCTTAAAATGTGTTTTTTGATGTTTGGCAGGGTCTGAAGGGAAATTCAGGTGAAAGAGGAGTGATGGTAAGACTCTATAGTCAGATTTTGATTAGTCACACAGACAAGTTCTCCAGCACCTCACTGACCTCTATGGAAATGAGTGCTAATAGGTGGAGAGTGCCTCTCTAACTGTACATCACCACAGTGGTTTCCAACCATGTTCTGAAGCAGATTATTGTTTACCTGGGTAGCAGTTCAAAGGCAGATCAAACTTAAATACATTTAATTGGCATCCAGTGGGATCTCCAGCCACAATGAAGTTCAGAGCAGTGCAATGTGATTTGGTTGGCAGTGGTGGAGGCAGATAATATTGGGTGAAACTGGATGGATGGCTCCACCTACCTACAATGATTTAGCACCCCCTAGTGGTAGATCGCCCACTATTTTGGGGACCACCGCATTAACATTACCTGGGCTATAGTTGTCTGAGTGGAAATAATAAAGAAAGACAAGGCCAATTAAACCACATATACAGATTTTTATGTCATCAGACTTCTATCTTTGTCTTCTGTGGCTGTATTTCTAAAAATAATCCTTTTCTAGGGATACAAAGGTGAAAAGGGGGAACCTGGCCGACAAGGAAATCCTGTGAGTGCTATTTGACTTTTTTCAATTTCCCTTTTATTGGAAAAACATCCAACATCCTTTTACTGTGACTGGAAACAGCATGAAAATAGTACGAAATTTCCAATACACCAGAAAGAATATGGGTTGATGCCTGTGACGGTTGATAGAAGTCATTTAATGGTCTGTCTACAGCAGCATTTGAACTGACAGTTATTTTGTTTTCCTAAGGATAGTAGTTCAACAGAAACGTCAACGAGAGCAAACTTTGGACTATAGTTGAGCTTAGGAAAAGGTTTTGGTCGAGTACTGCCATCATGTGGTAGTTATTATTTATTAAAAGTATTTTTATACCCTTGAAAGGCAGATAGATATCTTATCTTATCTTACTTTGTTAGATCTTTCACTTTGTACAATTTGTAAAAATGTTTAAATATTGATCCAACTGAGTATGAAAACAGATACATTCTTGGTCAGTCATCATCACCTGCCACTAATTTCTTCTTTTGTTTTGCAATAACTTTGATTGACAGGGCTCCGTTGGCTCAGAGGGACAAAAAGGAGAGGTTTGTTAAGCTGGATGCATTTTCCTGTCTCTCAGTCATATTGTTGCCTGTCTTATTGAGACAGATTTTGTATTTTTGCCAGAAAGGGACAACAGGGGACCCCGGCCAGAGAGGTCAAGATGGCCAAATGGGCAACCCAGGACAGCCAGGTCGGTCCGGCCCACCTGGTCCCAGAGGACAACATGGGGACATGGGTCCACCGGGTCCGCCTGGTCTACCTGGAATGGAGAGCAGATCTGTATGTGTGATAGACCTGTGTCAAACACAATTAGAAACTTGGTTGGTTTGTAGTTTTGTGATTGAGACATTAAATGATTATTGACTCTCTTCAGATGACTGACCTGCCTGACAACCACATTCGGCAAATCTGCATGGACATTCTACGAGGTCAGTGTCAGAGGAAACAAATTTAGTTTTGAACTTGTTGCGCAGAACCTAATTTTTGATTGTAAATTGCAGCTGAGTTGCCCGTGCTGTTAATGAACAACCAGCATACCAGCTGCTCAAGATGCCAAAGTCGGCCTGGATCTCCCGGTCCTCCAGGTCCACCCGGGCCTCTTGGACTAAGGGGTCTTCCTGGACTCAGTGGGTCAAGAGGCCAGCCTGGTCATCCAGGTCGACCAGGTCATCCTGGCCTTATTGGGCTCAAAGGTAGTTAGTAGTTAAAAGGCAATAATTTATTCTCTATCTACAACATAGGTATTTAAAAAGACATGTGTGTTTTCAGGAGAACCAGGTTTCAAGGGTGAGAAAGGAAGTCCTGGTCGAAATAAGATTGGAGACCCAGGCCCGCCTGGGCCACCAGGTACAGTGTATCATACAAGCAATGATTTAATGAAGGGACTTAACTCAACTGGGACAATGTCCAGTCAAACCCTCTCTTTATACAACTTCTTTCTGACCCGTCACACAGGTCCAGTGGGTCCCCAGGGATACAGTCAACCTGGTCCCCCAGGTAAGCCAGGATCTCCAGGTCTAAATGGAGCAGAGGGTAAAAGCGGTAACCCTGGCATCCCTGGACCACCCGGGGTGTGTGATCCCTCCATGTGCTACGGTAGCATGATGAGGCGAGATCCTTACAGCAAAGGACCAGCCTACTGACACGACATCTGCAGGCACCATCACCAAGTTGATGTGGAACCAACAGCCATTCTCAGGAAAAGCGCATTTTTACAGTTTCTCTCTGTCATGGGAACAAACGGACCTCTTGTGACATCTTCGATGTGATTTTAGACAGACGATGAACTTCATATGACAATTTGTCCAACAGTTTTTTTTCCACATATTACTATTGTTTGAATAACAGCTTTGAACCAACACAATTTAATGTTAAACAAAAAAGAACTCTTCTTCAAACCTCCCATCTGCTTGGACTGATGTAAATCTGTTTGGCTATAAGTTCGACCATATTACCCCCTAGTGTTTGTTGCATGTTACTGCCTTAAAATGTTCACAGGAAATGAAGACGGTGCTATAACAGTGTCATAAAACTTACAATCTAACATGTATACACGTTCATTTAAAAAAAAATACTTTCCGAAATTACATTATTTAAAAGTAAAACTGTGAGTTTGATTTCCTGTGGCTGATTACGTGCTGCTGTAACCTGTTTATCTAATTAAACCTTTGACTTTATTACAAAAGGCTTATACACAAGATAATACTGCTAACATATTTTTAAAGTTTTTCCATCTGTAATTTGAAATTCATCATAGTGTCATTTTATTTTAGTTCTAGTCAATTCTAGATATGATGTTTGATGTTTTACGTTCCTGAGGCAAACTTCACATTACTGTAGCGAGTCATTTTGTTGTTATTTAAAAAAGTTAAACTGTATTTCATCAGACATGCCATGTTTAGTAGCTTTGTATTTTTTTTTCTGTGTGATAAGCTTTTTTGACTGCCTTTTTGTGTACGATTCTTTTCTTGTATATAAAAAAATCAACTTGGATAATCCACGACTCTTGAGTTCCTTGTGGACATTACATATATATACATATATATATTATGTGGCAGGAGACAGAGAAATACCATTTGGGAGATATCTTTTCCTGAATGTATACTAAAAACATACTGAATAGTTCCAAAAAAAAAGGTGTAAAAATATATTTTCGTGGCTCAGACACAACATAGTTGTCTTTTGATCGAGAGAATAGCTACAACTATGTTTGTCCAATATTAACTTAAGATGATATCCCTGGCATTCCAGGATGACCGATATTTTCCAAACACTTATATTATCGATACCATTATCAGCTGATAAGGATATGTGCCGCTGTTTTCCCTGAAAATTCCACCAAATTCTTGCAAACACTAAGGGATTGTGTTTTCAGATTTTCAGTATTGGAGGAAAAACCAATATTAATTATACCAATATATTGTTATTATGCTCAAATTGGCCCAATAATATTGGTTAACTGATATCAACGCATATGTCTAGCTAAAATTGTAACTGTTTAATTTAGCAATGCTTCGAGGCTTCGAGGAGTGGACATTCAGAGGTACTTGACCTGGAATAATTTATGACGGGAACTGATTCAGCAGATGAGAATGAGGGGGAAGAGGCTCAGGAAGCACCAAGGTCAACAGTGCAAGTTTATTTGAACAAGAGAACCAACACAACAGCAGAGGTGAGAGAGAAAAAAACCCAAGAAAAAGTGGTGAGGAGTTACTGACAATTTTTGGAGGGATAACTACCGAAAACAAGGCTAAAGTCACCAAAAATCGATATTGCACAATGGACGTTTTACTGCTAGTTGTCTGACTGTGAGGAAACGGGCTGCTCGAGAAGCACACACACACACACATACTGCCACCTTGTGGCTTGTAAACGTAACCACCAGAGACACAACTTCTGTTTACTACTGAAAGGAAGGAAGGATAGTAAAAATCCGCCACTGCACACAATGAAAAGTGAGCTCTGCATCAACCAATTTGGTGGGTTTGAACCTGGAACCCTCCTGACTCACTACGGTCCCTTAACGACTAAACCACCAGTTCACCACTGTGGGTTCTTATCTCGCTTCCTTCCTTCACCGTCCATGTTATTTTATTTGTTTTGTATTTATGCCAACCATTTATTGCGCAACACTGCCATCTATTGGTATCACACAGAATATCAAGACTATGACCACAGACGGAAACCGTTTGAATGTATTATGGCCGATGAGATTGAGTTTATTCGATTTGATTGGGGCTTTAACCCTCTAAACGTTCTGCTCAACCGTTTATTCGACCACAGTGAATCTGAATGATGCACTGAGTAGAGTTTGAAAACGGTTGATTGTTGTTATCGTTATCCTGAATAGGCAAAAAAAAACAGTTTCCACTGCGTCTTTCTTGGTAAGACCTTTAAAGAGTTAAGGTAGATTTCACTTGTATTTTCCCTCTATGTGCATAGAGTTTATATACATCGATATAAACATGTGGACGTATAAGAGTAACAGGTGAAAATAGGAATTTACAATTTGCCCACTAGATGCCGCTTTCGAAAGTCGTACGTCATGTCCAGGAATTCTGAGCTCCCTTTCCCCCTCTGGTCAGCAGTCATCCATCATATGGAAAAGAGTAACTAATAATGTTTTTCATTATAGCAGATTATACTTACTTCAGCACACTATTTACTTAATACTCCACAGAGAACACGGCCTTATGTATAGAAGCTCTGCCCTAAATTAACCTTTCCTGCTCAGAGCCGAGCTTCCGTGCAGTCTGGGGAATAGGTTAATATAATTATGGAGATGGAAATCTGGGGTCTCCGATGTTTAATTTGTCAAAACTGTGCCCATGTGATCGGTTATTATGTTATGTATCTTGGCATTAAAATACACAATCTCAATGCATCTCTCGATTATTTTTTTAAAGCATCTATTATTTATATCAGGGTAAACATACAACGAACGCGTGTCTTTTATTGTGGTGGGATAGACGCAGCTGCAGCCTTCTGATCCCTATAAACACCTTGGACTTCAATAAGTTGTGGTGATTAAAAGCCTCTGTCATTATTCTCTCACTCGTTAAGACGGCCTCTCGGATTTCAAGTGTCTCCTTTTACACTCGGGAGCCCTACACATTCATCATAGCACCGGGCTGCAGTTTTATTGCCGCCTCTAGAGGTGGATGCAAAAACAAAAGTTGAGTGTGGGAGTAAGTGGGATGGACTCGGAGGGCAGCTCGCCCCCGGTTTACGCACTCACTCACTGGGGAAAACAGAGGAAAAACCACGGAATGAGTGGAGAACACATTTCACGCACTTCATCCACTTGAAACTCCGGGTTATCCCACGGAGCTCTGGGCGTACCTTTGGGTTTTTTCACCACCGTTAAAGGAAGGTGAGGGACGGGGGTCACAGCTCCATAAATACACGGCTGTGAATGGACCTTCACGGAGCGCGCACTGTTGGGGGAAACTGACGCACAAGAAGAAGAAGCGCAGTGGTGGCTGTACCGCAGGCTGCTGCTTTAAAGGGACATTTCATTCAGTAATTGGACCATCACTCCTCAACCGGCATCATAACTTAACATGGAGAGTCTATAAGGAAGCCCTGGCGACGAGACAAATCACCAACATTTTTTCAAACAAATTGCCAAATTGCGATGTAGTTCAACTTCTCAGCCCAGACTGAGCCATTTGTCAAGATGACAGCGCTTACACCTTTGAGCCGCGCTGTTCTCGGACTGGCGTGGAGCTGCCTAAGTTTCCTCTGCTGCGCTCATTGCGGCTCGTTGAGTGACAACCATGTGCACTCCAGTTTTATTTACAGGAGATTGCGCAATCACGAGCGTCGGGAGATCCAGCGAGAGATCCTCTCCATCCTGGGCCTTCCCCACCGTCCCAGACCCTTCTCTCCCGGGAAGCAGGCGTCCTCCGCGCCGCTCTTCATGCTTGACCTGTACAACGCGATGGCCGTGGAGGAAGAGGAGGAGAGGGCGCAGCAGAGCGCAGGAAGGAGCCACAGTGCCAAGGCTCAAGGGCACTCTAGGAAAAGTTATTACAGTGCCCAGCACGTCGGATACAGCCGTGTGGCACAGCCTTATCGAGCGGCGCCTCTGTTAGGCCACAGCCCTGCACTGACCACAGCACAGGACACCAACTTCCTCAATGACGCAGACATGGTCATGAGTTTTGTCAATTTAGGTGAGTGTTGTATAAAGTTTTTACACATATCTTGGTTTTATTTTTCCTAAATTGACACATTTTTCCTTTTTTTGGACATTTTAAATTCAGAATGTCAGAAAGTCTTTGGTCTAATTTTCAAAAACTTTTTCTTCCAACTACATTTTGCATATTTCACATTATTATTTTTGACAGGCTGCAGGGAATGTGGTAATATGAACCTGATACAATGTATGAGCCTACCTTAAAGAAGTTAAGGAAACTTAGGAAGTCCTCGCATCTGTTTATGGATTGAGATACCAACTGAAACTAACCGGTTTATTTGAAATCTCTTGACACACTTGAGTAATTAAAATTAATGAAAACTTAATCTGAGAAACACACAATTATCTTTTGGTTCTTTTCTCTCTTTTACAACCATATCCTTTCTAAATATTTTGTTTATTTAACCCCCCCAAAAAAGAAAAAAATCCACCACAAAGCGTAGTTTTCGCTTCGGGACTGTGTGTGATGTTTTCCGTTTTGCAGAATGGAGCCCGGACAATTTGACCTTATTGATTTGTGCTGTTCCGTGTTATGAAGCAGCTGATCCACGTAATGATTGTGTTTGATAGTGTTTGCTCAGTAGCCATGGCCTCTAACCCTGCACTTCAGAGAAACTTATCAGATGACTGTCTGACCTTGGGGAAAATTGGTCTTAATTATTTCCTGTTGTTAAAAGGGGAGTGATATTGACTGATGCCTCTGTTCCTTCCCGGTCCCAGTGACTCTGAGAAGAAGCAGTAACTCTATATGTTATTGAGAGCAGTTATTGAGGATTAAATTATGAAGCACTCCACATGGAAACTTGCACTCCCAGGTCTAATTTGCAGAGTTGCAGTATACGCAGAATTCCGAATGAATGAATAAAAAACATGCCATACATCATAATATTGGCTCTGTATTGTGGAAGGACTGTATTTTATTAAGTATATAAAACATGCAAAAGGTGAATGTGTGTGCAAAGTTTTTTCTGGGAGTATAATCCCTCACCTTGGCCTGAGCCCATCTGTTTCCACTTAGCAGTGTACCAGTGCATGTACACTGTCAGCCTTGAGAGCTCTGTTCTCCTTCTGGGGACTGTCAGTGAAGTGTTCAATGGGGCTCTGTCTTTGGTACTGTACGCTCCAGCCCGGTTTCTGAGCTCAGCTGCTTTTGGAGCCTTGTATGTTGAACCTCATGCTGCTTAATAATCCTGCTAATAACTATTAATCAAATGTCAAGCAGCCTTAGCTAAACTTCTTATACGTAGCACGGACCGTAAAAAAAAAAAAAAAATAAGTGCAAAAATACGGAAAACGCTACTGTGGAAAACACAACGCTCCTATTCTGCGCCCGGTCTTCACGCACCTTCACCAGTGTGAGTGAGATCATCGCTGCTCTTTCAAAGTTAAATGCTCCATGTTCTCAGTGGCACTTCTGCTTCAGATTACTGCCTGTGGCTCGTATAATGGAACACGCTCAGTGGGTAAAAGTCAGGCCTGAACTCTAACCTCTGTGCGCTAAGTAACCACAGTCCTGCTCTGATGATAAAAGTATCAGGGACAAAGCGTAAAGAGGGATTGGGAAAAAAAAAAAAAAGTCAATTACCAGAGGCGTGAGACGTTTTTGTCATATCTAGAGGAAACTGTGCCTCTGTTTGCAAGGATGACTCCTGTATATATTACATTTAGGTTGCTCAGTTAAAAATATCATTAAATATTATGTAATAATAAGAAAAGTCAGGGGTGTCCACACTTTTTTGTCTTGTGAGCTACTTTTCAAATGACCAGGCTGAAGCTATCTACCTAGATTAAAAACTCTAAATATATTTACCTATATAAACTGGATATCTTACTCTCTACAATGTGTTATATATTTGTTATACTATGACCAATGTGATTCTCACTTTAATCCAGTGATTAACATCTTGGAATACAATGTCATCCATAGTTTAAATTACTGTTATTGTTTAGGATCTACCAGCACTCCTTTGGAGATCTTAGATCCAGATCTAACCTATTAGGAACCCCTGCTATAAGTGCATAAAGGTCTATAGAATGACCCACTGGCATATTGTTCAAAATCTATAGGGAGGTCAGCGAAAAGTCAGAGAAGAGGTCAGAGCAGAGGCCTAGATGACATTAAAGAATCCTCTCTGGCGTCGTCTCTCACTTGAGGATCAGGCCAAAGTGTCTTTAATTGAAATCAGCCTGTTTTTCTTAACTGACAGCCCATTCATCATGGCCAGAGAATGCAGTTAGGCACACAGTGGAGGGCCTGTCTGAGGACTGCTACCTGTATTCAGTTGACTGATTTAATGAACTGGAAAGTACTTTTGTTGGTAGTCAAAATGTTTAGTTTGGACCAGGAATGTAAAAGAAGATGTCATAAATTACCTGTGTTCATGCTGCCATGTTTACTTAAGTTGGGTTTAAGCTGGCAGTAAAAATTAAACTCATTCCAAAAATATTTTCTTTCACCAGTGGAGAAAGACAAAGACTTTTCTCACCAAAGAAGACACTACAAGGAGTTCCGTTTTGATCTGACTCAGATCCCGGATGGAGAAGCGGTGACTGCGGCAGAGTTTCGGATCTATAAGGATCGCAGTCACGCACGCTACGACAACAATACTCTAAAGGTCTCCGTCTATCAAGTAATCAGAGAATATCCAAACAAGTGAGTGCAAAATAACCCATAACTCAATTTGCAGCTGCTCTATTCTCTTTTTACTCTCCCATCGGCTTTAAAAATTGATTTTTACTCACTTTGCCGAATTGAGTGAAATTTTATTGCATGCTTCTGATGATGATTTTGTGGGTACTCAATTTAGAGTGTATTTATCACTTTTTTAAGTGATAAAAATACGTACTATCGATTTGTTCTTGTCTGCCTTGCATCACAACAGCAAAAACAATAGAGACGAATTATGTTAAAAAGTAGAACTGAATGTCAAATGATAAAGTGAGTGATATTTGTTCACGGCCATTTACATGATGCTAAATTATTCAAGGTTTTCCTCAAAAACAAACACTAAAAGAAATTAAAAAAAATCGTAAAACCTTATTATATTAATACAATAACATAATTTAACCATAAAAGAAATAAACGACACATCATGTCATTGAACTTTATTAACTGTTTGAACTGCTACTTGTTTGAACTGCTACTTTAAAATGTTTGATAATGTAATGTCATTTAACTAGTTAGTGTTTACACAGAGTTACGCTACTTTTTAGCTTGGAAATAACCATATTTTTGTGGAAACTACGCATTAGTGTAGTTTACGTTATAAAATGTTCCATCTGCTTTCTCGCTTCTGTAAATTAACAGAAGAATCCGACAAAGCTGTTACTTAGGCCTTACTGTCATCTGTCCACCTTCCTACTCATTATAAACACCTACTGTCCTTTGAATCTGAAACTCCGTCCTCACACACTGAAAGGTCCTCAATCTTCAACTCTGTTCTCTTTCATTCTCACCATGTCTGCCTTACAAATATAGTCCCCGGATAAAGGGGGAGCCATTAGAGCGTTGGCCACTTATGAACCTTGGAAGGTCCATCAGTTATCACTCGTCTTGTGTTGCCTGCCAAGCTGGCTGGCTCCCAGATGAAACCACAGGGTGGGGGAGGGCCTGTTTGGGTGCTCCCCTGATCACCGTTATACCCACCACCTGCCTGTCTTAACAATATAACGGAAGTTTAAACCGTGACATAGCTGAATACACAGGGGTGTGTTTAAGAAAGGGCCCACATTCACCTCGCCAGAAAATGTGTGTGGGTGATTGACGGGGAGATATGACCCTCCTGGGCTTTGAAAAGGGCCAAAGCAGTGGACTCTGCCATCTTAAAGGGAAAGAGTGCTGCCGTTTAAGTTTTCACACACGTTTTCCGCAGGAATAGCGATTTCCTGTCAGTATTAACAAAGAAAAGCCGCGCTCTCCCAGTGCAAGAAACCTAATCGTATTGGAAAGGCAACAGGAGTATGTGTAACATAATAAGTTTGTTTTTACAACTTATCTCACCTCAGACACATTTTAATAAAATACATTCGGGTTAGCGTCAGTAAAATGTCTTGTCTAAGGCACAACTATAGTAGTTGTTGTTAAGTAACACTAATAATTTAATACCACTGGTAAAAATATCATACTTTTGTCAGGTAAAAAAAAAACCTTGAACAAGACTGGAAATATAAATATAATAGATAATGTCTGCAGACTGTCAACTGTCTTAAAATACTGAGAACACTGGGATATCCCCTAAAGTGGACTGTAGTAAGGTATAGTGAAAATAAAAAGATTGTAGAGAGATTTAATAAAATTTTCATGTACTTTTTTTTTCCACAAGGACACAACATTCTTCTGCAACAAAAATTATTTTTTTTCCAAGTTTTGTTGGTTGGGGATATTTTTTTTAGAACTAAACCAGTCTTATTTTGAGTATATTATACCAGTTTCTACAGGCTGAACTTTACTACCTGTAATAAACAGGACACAATAAACACAAGTTCCTGTTCCCTCCAAATAGTTCCTGAAACCACCAAAGCCACGTGGAACATCTTTGTTCTCTTCTACCAGCACCACCTGACCACAAAAACATTGACAAGCCTCAACGGCTCTGCTGCCTGAAAGAATTTCTAAATAAATTGTTATGTGGGATATTTTATTTAACCTCTGTGTTGATTGATGACTCGTGTCATAATTACACAGTTGTCATTTACAGTAGCAGTCTTCACCACAGAGTCAAAGCTGAAAGTCCTGTTATATTGACTGGGTTGGTCTGTCTGAGCGAATACACACATTACAAATCCTTTCTATCTCTGTATCTCCAGAGATGCTGAGACTTTCTTGCTCGGCTCAAGAAATGTCCAAGCTTCCGATGGAGGCTGGTTGGTGTTTGACATCACAGCCACCAGCAACCACTGGGTGATGAATCCACAGCAGAACTTGGGGTTGCAGTTGTGTGTGGAGACTAAAGATGGCAAGTGAATTTATTTTGTTGTTTATTTTTTACGTTTACCTAATAACTGATTTCATACCATGTCCAGTACTCATCCTTCTTTGTGTAAACATATTTCTGCGTGGCTCACAGTTATGCGTAAATTATATACTTATTTCCTTAAAACCATTTTGAAGGTTTTATTCACCTCGTCTTCTCCATAGGACGGAGTATCAACATCAAATCTGCTGGAATCATTGGGAGAAATGGGCCTCAGTCCAAGCAGCCATTCCTGGTAGCTTTTTTCAAGGCCAGTGGGGTATTACTGCGCTCAGTCAGAGCCGCCGGTGGGAAGAAAAAGAGTCACAATCGCAATAAATCTACTAATCAACACGAGTCATCAAGAGCACCGAAGTCTGGAGGTACGTGAGCTGAATGCATTGTGTAGTTTTTAACATTAAAAACCAAAAATCTAATTCTAATTTCAGGTATCTCCTAAATTCAACCCATGTTATCTGCTCATATTTTCACCTACTATACGAATACAAAATAACTAAAAGTTTAAACAAATAATATTAATATATTTTCACAATAAGGTAAAGAAGACATGCTATTCGTCATACACACTTGTCTTATTTTCTATGTAATATGTATTCTATGTAATATATTCTATGTAAAAAAAAGGCCTACTATTGTTCTCGATTTGTTTTTTCCTCAGATTATAACACCAGTGAGCAGAGACAGGCATGTAAAAAACATGAGCTTTACGTCAGTTTTCGAGATCTAGGCTGGCAGGTAAGAGTTTGTTTTTTTCCAAACACCAACATGATACGTAATAACAAGTACAAGTGAAAAATGTTATCATCTGAGTGATTAAATAACTAGCAAATCTTGAATGTTTAATCATTCTGTCCTAAAGATCTACAGTGGTTAGCTTAATATCACCTAAAATACTGCAAAAAATATTATGCCACTATTGACACACTTATGTGTTAACTGATTGAAATTGTATTATTTTGCAAACCATTTCCTAATGTAATATTTCATTATTATTGTTATTATTATGATAACTAATGTACTTAGTACTGGAGGTGAAACTGTTCCCTGTTCTGTGAAGGATTGGATCATTGCACCCGAGGGCTATGCTGCTTTCTATTGTGACGGCGAGTGCTCGTTTCCACTCAACGCTCACATGAACGCAACAAATCATGCGATTGTGCAAACCCTGGTGGGTATCCCTTAATATTCATTGCACTTTTTCACTGCCATAAAATTGTGTTTTCAGTTTCTCTAACGTTTTTGCCAGTTGTAATTCATTGAAACACCCACGGCTGTCGCGACCTCCTTTGAAACTTATTTTCTGTTCATATTTATAGGTGCATTTAATGTTCCCTGACAATGTGCCAAAGCCATGCTGCGCGCCAACCAAGCTCAACGCAATATCAGTGCTTTACTTTGATGACAGCTCCAACGTGATCCTCAAGAAATACAGGAATATGGTTGTCAGGTCTTGCGGTTGCCATTAGTGTGTGGACTCGCTTTAACTTATAGAATCCGGTCGAAAGGGGGAATTGCTGGAAAACACATCAGGGGCAGGTGTGAAGTTTTGTACATTGTAGTGTATATAAAGTTTTTATAACTTAATTTATTTTTCTCTTTTTAATAGCACTGACTTTTGTGATATTTAAATGATTAGACAACTATTTGGATTACACTTCTCTTCTAACTCTTGCGTCCATTGGCATATACTCAGTTTTTCTTTGTATTTACTCTGTTTTCCTTTTCCACATATTTTTTTTAAATTATGTTATAGCATTCTCAATGAGCTGTTAATTGCCCCTCTCTCCCAAGTTACTCCAAACCACTTATACATATAGAGTAGTTTCCATGAGGCAACACGGGCAGAACCCGCTCAGGTTGATGGAAACTTCTTTGAATTAAATTAAATCACTGGAAGAAGCAGTGAGTGTTTTATAATGTCAACCAACCCGCTCTGATACAACTTCATTTTTTCCGTGTCAGCTTTTTTCCCTATTTCTCTTTTTTTGGATGAGCACATTCACAAGGGAGTGTTTTTGGAATTTTTTGGCTTTAATTTTGTCAACGTATTAATGGTGGACAATTTATGTTGTTCTTCACACCACTCTGATTTATCACCCCTCCTATAAACACCGCTGCCTTGCTCTATGTGAAATAAAAGATGTAAACACTTAGGACTTCTTCCAATTTTTGTTTGAAAGTATTTTTTACTCTGGAGTGCAGTGTAGTTCAATAAACGTACCATTTCAAAAACCTTCTCCTTTTTCTTTTTCTCGTTATCCCTACATAAAACAAAATGGTCTGGAACATCTGCTGGTTTCAGGTTCACCTCCAGCCTTTGTAACGGTCCCATATTCTTTAGCATTTTTGTCTAATCCACTGTGGACCGCTGCCAGACTTCAGTCTAGGATTTATAAATGACTGGCGAGTATGATGTAAACTTAAAGTGCACCCACTGTGCCTGTTGACATCTTCTCAGGGAGTGCTAACGCTAGTGGTAGGGTGCTAACACTAAAACATTCACTGTGACCTCCCAACCTGCCCCAAAAGGGTGATAATCACTGGGCTGCCAGCAGAGACATGTATATCATTAAGTGACCAATCGCTTCCAGATTACAAATAAGACACTCTCCATCACAATATTTATGGTATACCTACAGTATGGCGCCCCCTCCTTGCATTCTTAGCCCTTGTATTTTGAGTTTTGCCATCTGCTCAGAGCAAGGATTCACGACTGGAAACAAAGAGAAGAACATAAATTCAACTAAGAGTGTTCTTACTTTTCCTATTCACTCAGGATTACTAGATTTTTTTTTTCTTCCGAGGAGCGTGTGAGTGAGTGAGGGAGAGAACGTGCTATTTCCAGAAAACCGCTCCGGTTACGCACTGATTTTCAATGGTCTTGGAAATGTTGGGATTAGGTTAAAGATTAATATTTATTTACACAACTGTGCTGGCCTTGGCTGAACACAGGATATGTTCTGTTGCACTCTCTACTCCCACCTTTGCTCTTCATATAACATTTTTTTCAGTGACATGGCCGAACATTGAGTGACTGTATTTCACTTAATTAAAAGCAGTGGCCTGCCTGCCCAGATGTTATGCGGCTGCATCTAAAAGAAGTGTTGACATTGGGTGAATAGAAGCGGCCACCTGCTAACTTAACTCTTGGCTTGAGGGGTGATTTGCATTCCTGTGGCCTGTTGCCTGGCATGATTACTTCTAGCACTTCACAATCCTGTCTACTGTTTAATATCTGTGGCACCGTCCAATACAGCAACATTTCGAATGATTCTGTACGACAGAGTCTCCGCTGAATGAGCTCTTATTCAGCCTCACCGCAGAATTACGCTTCCTTCTCAACAGCAGCCGCGCGGCCACATTAAAGTGGATGGGTAAGAAAAGCCATACTGAGGGGTAGATTAAAACGTCAGTGCCTCTTCCTCAGATGCTCCACCAGTCAAACTGAGCCCTGCCGTGGGTCAGAGGTTCTCTCACATCCATCACACTCCTACCACCAGTAGCTACTTTTAGAACAGAGAGTAAAATGGAGAAACCAACTCACTTTTGATAACTTCCTAATGCACTAGTTGTTGATGTAGTCACTGCTGTTTATTTCATTTGACTAGATTGTGTAGCAACCTAATTAAACCCATAAATTAGATCCCTGCATGGAAACTAACTTCACATGCGAAATTTTATAGCCAGGGTGTCTTCTCATGTCAGGAAAGAAACTTTTTTTTAACTGAAACTTTACTACAAACATGTGGATCAGGGAAACGTGTTCAAGTTGCTAGTCTTTTACTTCATAAGCAAAATAAACTGTAGATACGTAAATGATTCACAGTGTAAGGGAATAACCAAAATGATGTGTGCTGACAACTTATTAGTTTTATGTGGACTGCAGGCAGGACAGTCAATGGTGTTTTAATTTGTAGCAAACCTGTTTTTAAATGTTGTTTACACTGTAGGGATGCCCTGACTGAAAACATTTGTTTAAAAATCCATAATGTTATGAACCAGAGCCAAACAAAAATCCCTTTTTTTCCATCTTCAAACTAAACATTTGCTCAGAGTTTCATTAATGTTTAGCAGTTGCAGCTACTGTGAATGCACGGCTCCGGTTGGCTGTTTGACTTTTCATTAATGTACAGTTTATGAGTATGGCTCACTCTCATGTTGGCAGGTGACAGATGTGGAGCTGTGGTCAAACTATAACAAGTGCAAGATGTCATGGTTAACGTGAGTTAGAATTAGTACGTCCATGTTTCATTCATTTATTCTCTGTTAACCAAAGAACTCTTTTTTTTCCTTCCATCACTCAGTTTATTTTCAAAGTCTCTCGTTACAGTCCATCCAGCTGGCAGAGTGAAATTGTATCTAATAAAAATGTTGTGCAGTTTACCTAATTCATCTCCCCACATATGGTTCTCCTTATTTGTATTCCGTGGGTGGGCTATGATTTCCATACAGCTCAATCAGTCCCTCCTGAACAGGCAGACCATATGGGTCACATTTTTACATGTTGTTTGGTATGACAAGGCTGCGGCAGCACTGGTGAGGAATGTGTCTTCACCGAGGGCAGAGCACCGACCCCTGTGTTGGCTTGTTATTCTCATGTGTACATGAGCTTCCTGAGACTGATTCCCGGAGTTTCAGCTGCATGTTTGTGAACACAACTGTCACTTCCCGTTACCATTAGAGGTGGCACCTGTGCATTTAAATCAATGCGGTATTCATAGTACTGTACAGTGGAACCTGTATAGGTAGTTTAATTCAGTGTTCCCTAACCTTTTTTTTAGCGACATGGACTGGTTAAATGTCTCGTACAGTTTTCACGCAGCGGTCCTTAAGTAGTGGCAGATACAAAGAATTTATCTTAATAAAATTTCATTTGTGGTGTTGAAATATTTCCCTACCTATAAAATCTTCCTACCCAAATTAACTGGGCATGGACACTACAAGAATTTCTCAAGTGCACACAGCTTATAATTTTCTGCTACCAGATCGGTATAAAAAGTTAGAATCTTGTATCAATGACTCTGCGTCATTTTGAGTTTATTGTTGTCTTCACTGAGAAAATATTTCCTAATCAAATATAGTTGCCATTCTATTCTATTGCTAGCTTCTTTTGTTGATATGGGTATTGATCAAGAGTAAGTAATAGCCAGATGGGGCCAAAAGGAAACATTATTTCTCTGTGACACAGCACCAATTCACCCATGGACCGGTATCAGTCCCCGGCCCAGTGGTTGTGTACCACTGGTTTAACTCATTCCACAACAGCCCTCATGACTCAGTCCATTTGCATTAAGATTGCACAAATAGCTAAAAAGAATTAATTCCAGGCTCCAGAAATATATGATCATTTAATTAAAATCCTGCCATCTTATAATTAAACGTAGATATACGTAACCAAATATATAACTGATATAAACTTTCAAAAACCTTAATTGGACAGTGAGCCAAACAGTTTGGTTGCGTGTCAGACCACTAAGGAAGAAGGACGACTGGTAGAGAGGACTCCGTTCCGATGATAAAATGAGAAACAGAGAGGAAGAGGTGCTGAGAGAGTGAGGGAGAGAAAAGGAAGGAGAGAAAGAAAGCATCAGGCGAAGTGATAAAGTGAGGGACAGTGAGCAAGACGGCAGGAGTGCTGGCTTGAAAAATGTTGCTCAGTTAAGCTTTCATAACTCGATGTTTCTTTGAATGACAAGGAAAATATTGTAGGAGTTGCTTACTTATAACTTGGAAAACTCTGGGAACTCGCGTCACTGTATTCCCAAGTCTGATCCATTAAGTATATATTTAAAATTAAACTTTCACATTTCAATATTCAATGTCATTTACATGATCACACATACATGGTTTTGAAAGCATAAATTATAACAGGTAAATGTTGTTTCAGAGGCCTGTCTGCTCCCAGTGTTCTGCTGCAGCAGCATTTATGAACGCGTCTTCCCTGGGACTCCGGGAAAAACTTATGAGCCTCTGCAGAGATAAAAATTTCTGTCATGATATGCTTAAAATGTCTGTGCTCTTCATTTAGTGCAGGTTAGTAATGTTCTCCTGTTGCCCATCTATTGTAGAATTTATGTGAAAGAAGAAATAGAGAAAACAGTTCTGAGGGGAACCGAAGCAGATGTGCGGATTATTGACCTCGGACGGAGTCAAGGCTGTTGTAGGACACTGGTCTTCAATACATTGACAAACTAGGCACAACTTTAGAATGTGAGGAAAAGCAAATCACAGTCATTTTTTACAGACAAAAAAAAGGCTAATATTACACCAAGTTTTGTGTAATTTAACTATTCAAAGTATGAGCTAAATTATCTTAAATGTCACTGAAAACAATGTTGCATCGTTATTATTTTTTTATATATTATTTTTAAGAGTTCAATGTACAAATGTAGTGGAGTTGTTATCTGTTTAACCGATGTTCACATTTTTTATCTTCTTAACCATTTCTTTTTCTTTGTCCATTCTTCCCCCATTGCCTTTTTATTTTTACTTTTTTCTTAATATTCTTATTCTTTTTTTACTTGATTTATATTAAGGTATCAAAGAATATTTCTGTGACATGTTGGTGTTCAAAATTACCAAATTGCCTATCTGTTAAATCGCAATCCTGACAAATGAATGAGATTATAAAATAGATTTTTTCGATTAAAATAAAAATGATTAAAAATAGATAAAGTTAAAGACTACATAAAACCAGAATAAATTGGCCAATTGCAAATATTTTTTGTAAATATCAATAAATAAATAGTGAGGCAAATAAATGTATGTAATGCTTTGCATTCATCAATATCAAATTCAAAGCCCTTACTTGCTGCTATAGTTACTATATTAAAAACAGGTGTCAACAACTGCAAGATATTGTAACCATGTCTAGCGACGCCCATGTGTTAAAGTTTAACCAGTTCATATTCGGAGTTCAAATCTCAACGTCCTTTTTTACAAGTGGAATGTAAAAATACTAGGACACCTCCTCACAAAGTGAATGAACATTTCAACAGCCACCACTTGAAGCAGAGTGTGTGAATTCTGTCCGTTGTAAATTTGACCGTAAAATTCAATTTCGCCCACCGAGCATATGGATACACTGAAGGAAAGCTGTGCGCTTTATGATCCATCCAGAGCTGGAGTCCAGCCGTGAAGTAACCCTGCGGTACAGTATAAAATTCTGTACATTATTCCGCAAAGGCCGCCGAGAAACAACCTGTGAGATTTTGTTGTCAACTTGATAAAAAGGTGGGCCTTTTTTGTGCCTTTGAAGGATAAGTCGTCTGACTATGAGCTAATTAAAATCTCATAAAAAATTACATTTTATTGGTCTGAAAAAGAGACATTCTTGAAATATAGCAGTATAACTGCTTCCCGCATCCAGACTGTATTGCTAAATAACGTGGCCCTTTACTATTTATGCATAAACTCAACACAGAAGTCAGTTGCTTTTGTGACCGAAGGCTACTAGGATGCTCCGTAGTGTGATTACTGTAAGGATAAGCTTTAACACACATGGCGTCTCCGAGGAAAACCTGTGGAAAGTTGGCTCTGAATAAACCGGCCTTCCTGAAGTAAGTGTATGGTGGGCTGCTATTTTTATACAGGCTTTATGTAAAAATAATTCTCCAGTATATATATACACATTTATGTTAAAAAGAGCTATTTCAAAGTGATGCTATTAGTCTCTTATTGAGCACAACTCCAAAAGGATTCCTCATCATGTTTCTCTTCTACAGCAACACTGAATCTAATCAGTCTGAGCAAACAAAACAAATAAATCATCCAAAGGCATGAAAGACCAAGTCACGGTGGATTTACCATCATGAGTGATGATAAGACACTGAAGCGCGGAACCAGGACACGTTAGTTTGATCCTTAATGTAGAAATTGGAGACGGATGGAGTATGAAAATTGACTTCATCTTTTTCCTGTTATTTTTTTTACTCCTCCCTTTTTGTTTTCAATATATATCTTAGGGCCTAAACCCTGTGCTCTGTACAGAACTGTTTTCACATCTGTTTCTTTCTTAGCACCAAGAGGAAGAATACCATATTTTTTGTTTTTTCAAACTCAGTGTTTCCCAGTATGTTTGGATTTTTTCGTTGGATATTTAAAGCATCCATCAAGGGATCAGTCTCCAGGACTTTACTGTTAAACATATATTGTTCTCAAGAGACAAATAGCACAGAGACAAGTCTTTTCCTGTCATTGCATATCTGTTTGTCAAATCTTCACAAAACGTTCAATGTGTTTTTTTTTCCCAAAAGCAGCAGTTGAGAAGAAGTTTATTTTTCTTTGTAGCTAAAGTTTTCAGTAAATACTGTGTTGCTGCATAACTATGTGCACATCTCTTTTAGAAGTCCATGAAGGCATCCACCAAAATATATTTTAATTTGCATAGATAATATATGGTGAGGAAATAGGCTTCACTGCGCAGCAGAGTACAAATAATTAAGTGAACTGTGAGCTGATCAAGCCTACCGAACTGTCCACTCCAGACCGAGAATGGATAAATGGACATGAAAAAGATACTTAAAAATATTATTTCATGTTCTTCGCTTTGGCCAAGAGGCAATGACTCCCTGTCTTTGGTGTGAAACTACAGGTTTCACCTTCTGGGCAAATTTAAATCCCGGTACAGAGCAGTGTGATTTATGTGGATGAAGATAGATGGATGTTATCTTATTTTAGTGTCTGCCAGTCCAACAAAAAATTCACTCAAACTCTACAAAGTTACCAACCAAAATCAAACATGATGTCACTTCCCCACCACTGTCACGTGACCACGCAAAAACCACGCAAGACGCAGGTAGAACCAAGAAGAACAATTGGGTATCTAAGTTGACTTTGTGCTGCTAGGTGTATAGGCAGCATGGAAACCAATTCTCAGTCACATCCAAAACCATGGGGGCATAAAGTTGGAAGCATTTGGTTATCAGTACCAGTTCTCCTGTGTGGACAGGCTAGTCAGAGTGTTAGCAATATCTATCTCAAAGACAGCAGCACTTGCCATTTTCATTAACATTATTTATGTCCTGGAAAATCTCCCATGTCTTTATATTCTACTGCGTAGTCCTTCATCCATAAGGGTTGTAGGAGGTCTGAAGTCAACCCCATGACTGAACAGGTGAAGGTGAGGGAGGCCCTGGACAGGTCTCTAAAACCTCACAGACACCTTTAAGAATATTTTCACAAGAAAAAGTTTAATTCCTGTTCTTTTTAAACATTACTGACCTATATATGTCTGTGACTGGCTGTAAGCTATTTTCCTTTCCTAAAGAGTTCAACTAAGCTGTCTTAAACTTATATTCTTTGTAAAATGTCAAATCTTGCTCCCAGCAAATCCCACCTTAAGCATAAAGGTTCTTCTCATCTGTATTTCATTCAGCCCCATAAGCCCTTGAAGGCCAAATCTCTGAAGAGACCGCATGCAGCTGGTATTTGTCAAGATAAACTGCCGAGTTTCCTTGAAAGAAGAAAATGTTAACAGACCAGGGGTGAAGTGATTGATCCAATTGTTATTGATTTCCCTAGAAAGTGGGGAAAAAAATTAGGACCTTTACTTGAAAGGGTGCACTGTTTTGTGGCAACTAATGGAAAACAAAATAATTTCATTTACGGTACTCAGTTTGCATTATCATTAAAGCAGTCTCTAAAGGTACACCAACTGACACACTCTTGCACTGGGACAGATTTGATCAAATTGCATAGGTATTTTGATTCTGCAACGTTAAATCGACCTTGTAAACCACAACCAGAAAGAGAGAGACCCTTTCTCAGGGCCGATCATCAGTCGATCTCCACCCAGGGGACTGACTTGGAGGTCTCTCTTCAGAACAGCTTGCCGGAGAGAGATGGTTGAATGCGAGGACTTCATTAAACCGCTCTATTGTTAACATCTGGGTTCAGAAGAATGGCTCTTTCTCTGCTAAATGTTGCCTTGCCTTAACAAGGGATTTTATTACATCATGCAGTTGACATTGGCAGCAGTGGCACGTCTGGCAATGGAAACCGTGCAACTGTTCGGGTCACAGGAGATCAATCAAAGCAGCATGTTTCCCTCAAGTGTTCAGCTCTCGACAGAACAGGGAGGTGAATTAAACACTAATCTTGTTTTTTGAATCAAAATACCTCAGATGTTTGAGTGCGTTTTGTCCTACGTATTTTCACAATGAAAAATGCTCCCAATTCTGAGGTCTGTTCATAAATCACCAGAATCAACTTGTCTCCATTATTCACTTTCCCTGCACATATTTCTTCTTAATCTTCCCCCGAATTTCCTCACAATCACCCTTTAGTCCAGTGTCACACAAATCTCCAAAACTGTACATCAGGCCATCGGTTGTTTGGCGTTACTCCTGCTTTCTCTTACTGCTTCCCTTCCCCCAGCGCCTCTCTGTTATGACGCTCTCCCTGTACGGGATGTGGCTGCCATGGCAACTGCTGAATCATCCCACACCAGCAGCAAGCCTCCTCCTAATTCCATCTCTCCAACATCCCGGGCTACATTAGCTAATTGATCTGCCGTCCATTTGTGCTGTATCAGCTGCAGAAGAGCGTACAGGGGCTCTCAGAACTTGGAAGTGCAGCAGGTTGACCAGCTGCTTTTTTAACGGATGGGTAACGTACCCACAACAGTGAAGCACTGTCTGAGCTATGAACAACTGATCCAGGACTACCCATGGCTGAAACGCTGGCTGCTGGAGGAAAAGGTGGGCGTAGTCTCTCTTGTCTGTCTCTGTCTGCTGCACATGCTCTGCCACATGACCGTAATGACAGAGAATGTTCAGCAGCCAAGCTCAGATGACAACACTGTTGTTATGTAATATCCAGCCAAATGTCATTGGAATAATGGAATTACATTATTTTCTCTGGCGAACAAATTTTCTTCTGTAACTTATTTCAGCTAAAGCTGTTTTAAACTTCTTACTGGCTAATTTTCTGTGTAGATATTGAATATATTTGTGTAAAATGCATGTGTAATAAATATAATAATTGCTCTAAGCTGGCTAACTCATTGTTAATCTTCTACTTTAGTCGAACTCTTCACCCTGTTCCAACCTGTTATCAAACAAACACAGCGTGCAGTGTGACAAAAGGTCAAATTAAGTAGAACAATCCCTTTTGTGGAAAGAAAACATTAAAATAAAACCTACTTTTCTCAATAAAACCAACTTTTCTTTTTTTTTCTCAACTTTAATAAAAGCAACTTTTCTGTGTCTGACAAACTGTACAAATTGCGTTTCCATTAGATAATTTCTTTTCTGTAGAATCAAGGGGAGGTTTTGGCAACACCTGCCTCTTTGTCTCGTCTAAGCCTTGGGATATTTCCAATGTTCTTTCAGTTCTTGGAAAAGAAAGAATTCAGATGGAGCCCGATCAAAACCTGTTGCAAAGCTTCAATAATTTCAGCAGCTTTCCATTTAAGCATGTCGAGAAAAAAATATGTTTACTCTGATTTCATATTTTTTTAAGTGGAAAAACAGGATCAGATCTAATGTACTCTTACACAGCTCACCACTTGACAATGATCCGTTGCTAAGACCTGTCAAAGCCGTTGGAAACACTGAGTTGATAAAATACACACCCTTTAAAATGATATCATCCTTAGAAGTTTTGAACTAAACTTTTGCATATTTCAAGATGATGGCTTTATAATAAATATTGTCTTAAATTTTTCTGCTGAAAAAACCTTTATAATTCTATGTATTTGGATAAAAAAAAAAAAAAAAAAGTAGATCCACAAAATATTCCTTGTGGACATGTTTTAAATCTATGTTTCATCCTGAGGACCTGACAGGTTGAGCCATGTTTCAATTCCAAGGTTTCATTTGTCTTTGACAGCAGAGGGGAGCTCACATTTATTTCGACAGCTCCTGGAGCATCACACGACTTCTCTCTTTTTTCTGTCTTTTGTGTTTTCAGACCACCACAGAACTCGAGTACCCAGAGTTTGTTAAGGTCGTTGAGGTCGGTCCGAGGGATGGGCTCCAAAACGAGAAGGTTGAGCGTCTTCTAATGTATAAAAATCTCCTGTATATTTATATATGTGTGTCTTCTGTTGTATGGTATAGTCTGCCCTGGGAACTCCCTTGTTGCCTTTATCTGTCAAACATGTAACCAACCATAACATGTGGGTACCACACCACAATTGCACCAGCATATGTTTTACATTTTCTTTGGAATTGAATGTAGGAAATATCACACGATTTCTGGTTGACTTTTTTGACTTATTTTCTTCATACGTGTTTCACAGATTGCACCGAATGCAGATATGATTTTATAATTAAATTTTGACAATGATCTGCACTACATAAAATGATGGATCACACAATGCCTTGGAAAAGAAATCTCATAGATCTATTTGTACAGTACAGTCCTATTCATTTTACTTATTTTCATTGTCTCCCAGGAAATTGTCCCAACAGAGATGAAGATACAGCTGATAGACAAACTGTCACAAACAGGCCTGTCTGTCATCGAAGCCACCAGCTTTGTCTCTTCAAAGTGGGTGCCGCAGGTAAGACTTGGTCTTTGTGTAGAGTAAAATCACAGTGAGTGATCTATGAAGCTCACTTTCTTATGAGCCCAAACACTACGGGAACAAAATCTGCCCCTTCGCCATTCTATAAAGAATCTGTAAAAAGACTATTTTAAGACATTCATCATATACTGTACTTCAGTTACTGGCCTGCGCTAAACGGCTTCATTATTTCTCGCCTGAGCAAACATGGTCATGTTTTGTTAAACCTGACAAATGTGGCATATTGTCATTGAAGGATCGTCCACTGCATACAGGCGTGAGAAAACATTTTTGCTGGACTCATTTAGTTATTGTAAGAAAGTAGTCAAACAATTAAGAGACATTTTTCATCACGTCTCCCTGCTGTCTCTCAGATGGCAGATCACAGTGATGTACTCAGAGGGATCAAGAGGGCTCCACATGTTCAGTACCCGGTTTTGACCCCCAACATCCATGGTTTCCAAGCAGCAGTGAGTTTATTTTGTAAAAAAAAAAATGTTTTCAGTGAATTCCTATTGAGTCTGTGCAGAATTTCTACTATTCAGTCCAAAACTCTTTAATCCAATCATGGTCTATGAATAATCATGTAAATATAATCAACTTTAAAATAATATACTACAATCTAGGAATAATTTACAAGAATATGTTTTTTTTTGTCTGAAGGTCGAAGCAGGTGCCACTGAGGTGGCCGTGTTTGGCTCAGCATCAGAAACGTTTAGTCAAAAAAACATCAACTGCTCCGTGGATGAAAGCATGCTTAGGTTCCAGGAGGTCGTCAGTGCGGCCAAAGAGCGACACATCCCAGTGCGTGGGTCAGTATGTCCCACAAAATATTCTCCATTTATCTCATAATTGTCATGTTGAGTGAGTAAAAAAAAAAAACACGTACAGTATGTTTGATTTTCATTGCGATTCTAACTTGAATGATCAAATTTCAGCTTCTACTCCAAACTAAACAGCTGAAAATACAGGTTCTATATGTAGGATAAAAACCCACAATTTGGTAATGATACCTTGGTGGTGGAGTTCCAGATGTTCTCACCAGGTTGCATCTATGCATTGCAAAACCACACGTCAAAAAAAGGCATTAGAGCAAAGCAAACACAGTCATTTACTGGATATAGTTGGATCTTTTGTCATAAATGGAAGGTCAAAAACCGCTTTTCTAATATGTGGGATTTTTTTTTCATTACATATCCTACATATAGAAAATATAAACTTAAAATCAAATGTGAACCTGAAAACCAAATTTCCAGGAAATGTCTGTGAAGCTTACGTTCTGTTAGCACAGTCAAAATATTGTTCTCGACAATGTTATATGCCACTACACCCACAAAGTGTTTCCTTCAGATATGTTTCCTGTGCACTGGGATGTCCTCATGAGGGAACCATAGAACCTTCCAAAGTTGCTGAGGTAAGATTGGGTGGTACTTTGATTCATAAAATATTCTGATGAAAGATCATTTTGACAAATTCATTTATTAAACTTTTTTTTATGAATTCAGAGCTGATGTCAGTTTTACTGTACTGACCAAACACTGAGCTCACTTCTTTTGTTTGCATTTGTTTTATTTTCTACCTATTCACACTGACAAATGACCAACAACAGCCCTAAAAATAACATGGAATCATAAACAAGATTTTCCATGGTGAAGCAAACACAGCAAACAGAGACTCTTATTCATCCAAATCATCCAAAAATAATCAAGATCTTGTTTTGTTTGTTGTTGAACTGTGATCAACCTTCCAACCTTCCTTTCTTAGACCAAATGTCTGCAACACTTGGCCCAATGGCCAATCTTAAATTTCGCACGACTGTGAAGCAACAGACCACACTAAATAGGTAGTTAAACAGTAGCTGTGGTTTTACACAAAACAAAAGGTCAAGCCAATTATACACCTTCCACTAAGCTGGATTTGCCATGCAAGCTCTAAATGCTACTGGGTGGAAATTGATCATTACTGCATGTAGAAACTTATGTTTGTGTCATTGGTGATTTGTTTGAAAGTTGTCAAAGTCTTGTCAAATTCTGCAAAAAGATGTGTATATGGCCTATTTGTATCTATAAAGGGTTTGGACTGTGACATTAAATGAAAGAGAACTCAGTGATATCAGACTGTGACATTAAAATACATGATACTTAGGGGTCGGGGGTGGGGGGTCTTGTCAGTCTGTGCAAATGGGTTCATTTTTTTAACAAAATGTCTTCAAATCCTTTAGGTGGCAAAGAGGTTGTATGACATGGGCTGCTGTGAGATTTCTTTAGGAGATACTATTGGCATTGGAACTCCAGGCTCCATGTGTCAGATGCTACAGACTGTGATGAAGGAGATTCCTACCAAAGCTCTTGCAGTCCACTGCCATGACACCTATGGGCAAGCACTTCCAAACATCTTAACTGCACTTCAGGTAAGATAAACCCAATAAACCAAAACAAACTAGGTAACGCAATGATGGAACACACAGGGTAGTCATAAACAGTTCCACAAGAAATCACAAGGATTAATTTCCGTCATATTTCGATCACAAAATTGAAATTTTATTAAGATCTAACTCAAAGGGTTTTGACAATTGCCAATGCTGCCACGACGTTTGTAGACATCGAACATTTGAGGAATTATTCATAGAGAGCGTAGATTCTGTCTGTACATCAAAGCACCCTCGACTTCATCCTCAGGTCTGATCCTGAACCTGTTCAAGTATCTGCTTACTGCTTTTACCTTTATCACATCAAAAGTTCAGCACCTACTGCTTTATATGAACTTGTTTCTCTCTGAAAATATAAAACTTTTTTACAGTGACATGTTTGAAAGCACATGAACTAGTTTTATTCACCACTTTGTGAGGTAATATACTGTATTTTCTTGTAAAGGACATGGAAAGTGTCACCAACCAGCAAAAGATCCTTGGACCTAATTCTGCAAAGTAATACATTGATTCCCACTCAATCTGAATGCCAATCTTTGGCAGAAATTAAATAAAACAACGTTTTTCAACAAAAACATTATAAACATTTATATCAGGCGTAAAAATGTGTTTAAATGTTTCTTGAAGTTACCAAAATAAAGGCTTTTTAAATCTGAGACATATTGCAACATAGACGCTCTGAGTAAAGCTGAATAATTTAAGGGCTTAAATAACTGCCTGTTTATGCCATTATGAATGTATCCTCTGTCCAGCCAGCAGTGAAAAGACCCAAAACAAATGTATAGGTTACAATGGGACACAAAAAACCAGGAACCATCAGTCAGCGATGAAGAGGGACATTAAGAAACATGATCTAAGCTTCCTCACAAAGTAAGATGATTCTCAAACTGCCCATTGGAGGAAAAGAAATCCTACAGAACATTAGACATTTCCAAAGGGCCGTCCAACAACTATATGTTTTGTCAAAATGGACTAACAGATTTTATGGACTAACAAATTTGAACAGATTTCTTAAAGACTGCATTTCTATTTTTCTGTACTTCTCACCTATCTGCTCACAGAGACTGTAAACAGTTTCATCAAGACTGACATAAAACAGAGGTAAAGCAGGCACATTGTCACTGTGCAGAAAGACCCATATTGGGGGCTGGGCGGGTCAACAGATGTGAGGGGGTCAGTACAAAGACTCACCTATTCACTGTCTGTCGGACAAAACAACAGAGAGCTAGGTGGATAGAAAGGGCCCCTAGGGGACTCCTAACTCATCTGTCGCTTGGCTGTTGAACTCTTACAATGCTGTGTTTAAAGACCAGTGGAAAACAATCCTTTCATTCGCCCGCTGCTACGTTGAGCCAGTGACAAAGGGTTACAGCTGCAGAACCAGTCCACCTGAAAAGGCACTTATGATACTTGTGCTCTGCTTTGCTAATGCAGGTGTATCCTGAAGGGCAGACTGGGTTAGTGATGGTATACATGTTCTCAGTAGTGAGTAGATATGTACTTGGAAAAATACACAGTAAGCAGGAAGGGTGCAGTCTTTAAAAGGACATAGTCTTTCATTTAGGAATTACTTCAGCTCCAAGTACGCTTTCACACTCTAAAAAGTTTGGATATTTAGATATATGTTTCTGTATGGATGTGACTGTAACTGGTTGTTTGTTCTTTCATGGTGATGGATGGTCCAGGGTGTAGCTCACCTTAGCTAGATACCTGGTGCATGGGACTCCAGCCCCACCTGAGTAAAAGTAGCACTGTTTCGTTAGAATAAACCAGATTTACAAAAATAGATTTTGCCAACTTTTGTTTTTGATTTCCTTCTAAACTTGGATCCATTTAAAATGTAGAAACTTAATTTCTCATAATTATATTTTTTTGTATACTTAATGAAACTATATTCAGAAGTACATTTATACTTTCAGTACATGTTCACGCTCCACATAGGAGCTATTTGGAGGACTTGCCATAGGAAAATGAATACCATTTGGGGGTATTTATCCAGTCATTAGCTCAACCATAAACAAGATTGAAAGGGAAGATTTTATCATAGTTTTTCATTATTGTCAGAAGTCCACGCCACCAACTGAGAAAGAAATGAATTCCCCTGGTGCTGTCAGCCCTGAGTCACCTCTTTTGTTCTTGATAAAGACATTCCTCAGTCTTTGTACTTTTTTCCCAGGAGGTCTGGAGGGGCTTTGTTACCAACCTTCTCCTGGCAGGTCACATAATGACAATGTATGTACTTAGATTTCACAGGCTTGGCAGGGAAATTATTTATTCTTACCCACATATCGTGGTGTATTATGAACAGCCGCAGCTCGGAAATACAATAAAACCAGTTTGTACACACACTTGAACGGTATTTTTGTTTCAGCTCTATCAATGAGGCACTGTTCTGCCCTTATTGATGCTGCGGGGTTGGTGGTTTTGTTTTAGTAGAATAAGAACTGCATGACGTAACTATACTATATTTCTTACCTAAAACATTATTAAAGTCATTCAATACTCATTCATTGTCCCAGTCCTCTGCAGTGGAGCTCAGTACTTCCTACAGATACTGGTGAACCACAGTGACCCAACTTTACCATTAGGATTAAACAGAGATTCTTATGATGAAATTTTTATTTTCCTCTCCCATATCACTCATAAACTTATGTTTACAACTACCTTGCAAGCATTCTAATGTTAAAACATTCTGGAGTACCATAATAGTTTTATTTTAACAAAAGGTCTTCATTTCTTTAAAAACGATCTGTCTGTTATTTGTGTAGAACTATGGTACATAATCTACCACAATGGTCCCAAACCACTGGGCCGGGGTCAGGTACGTGGGTGAATTGGTGCCAGGCTGCAAATAAATAATGTTTCCTTTTGGCCCAATCTGTCTATTACTTCCACTTGATCCAAACCCATATCAACAAAAGAACTGAACAATACAATGGCTATGATTCCATCATCAATAATGCAACTATATTTGATTAGGAAATATTTTCTCAGTGAAGACAACAACAATAAACCTAAAATGACGCCAAGTCATTGATACAAGATTTTAACCTTGTATACCGGTCCGGTAGAAGAAAATTAGAAGCTGATTTTAGATTTTAGAAGGTAGGAAAATATTTCAGAACACCAGAAATTGACTTTTAATAAGGGGTATTTTACCTGCCACAACTTAACAACTGGTCCGTGAAAATGGTATGAGAATTTAACCAGTCCGTGGCGCAAAAAAGTTTGGGATACATAATACATAAAGTTTGTAAATTCAACCCTATAAAAAAAACAAATTGCTCTCAGCAAAATAAAACCAAACCTGGTCTGTACATCTTGCGATGGGTGTGTACTGTGTCAGCATTAAACTGTACATGTGTCAGAAATTAATTTTCTGACAGTTTGACTTCAGTTTAACACTTATATAACAGAAAGTAAAGAATCACTGCTTCATATCCATCAGTGGACACACACACACACACACACACGTACACACAGCCTTGTTCTCTACTCTCTCCTCCTCGTACAGTTATGAAACCAGAATGGGAGCAGGTCCATCTCTGTCCACTCACTGTGCAGAAAGTCAACAACCTGATCCCAAATTATGAAAGTTTCAACATTGACTGTGTCGTTATCCAGGAATGCATTGTTGTTCTACAACCACAGCCCAGTGGATGGAGAGTGATTTTTTACACTGAGTGCACATCTGGCTCTCAGGGCAGTGTGAATATAAGCAAACGCTGGCAGACTGAGGCTGCTGACCACCGATCTCTGCATGATTACTGTCCAAAACACAAGGAGCCCTTGCTGAAGGGCCTGCTTTGTTTGTCTCAGGAACAGTGTGCTGAAGACACCGAGCCTTTCACAGTTGGAGGCCGAAAGCGCGAGGACTGGCATGGAAGATTACATCTTTGTGGTTATACTACAAAAATTATACCCAGTACGATATCCTGCTCTGGCTTCGACCAAGGTCTGGAAATCTCGTGCACTGCAGCACATACAGAGCACATCTCCTCCTCTTTAAAACCCCACCTCCTACTCCTTCAATGCCAACGCAAACAGTAATTACAGCTGGCTCAGACGGCCCTTAAAAGAAGAAGGAGCTTGTCTGAGGAAAAGCAACCAATTAGCAGCATTGTTTAAAAATCAGACGAGAGAGATCCTTTTAATTTAGCGTTCCTGGCACGGCTCCACGGGGGTAAAAGTCCTCCTCCATGACCCAGAGAGTCGTCGTGTTAATTTTGTTTCACTGTGGGATTCTTTGACATCTGGCTTTGCCACGGAAGCTGGAAAACATCTTTAAAATTCTCAAGACAATCTCTGGGATATGTGGGAAAAACATCCCAAGACCTGAGTCCATAATGAATCCACAAAAGGATGAAAGTCTGCCTTCAACAGTGGCCGAAGAACGCGGGATTGCTCTTACTTTTTTTATGAGATCAACATTCTGGAAAATTAAGGTCAGAGTATTAATTAAATCTCTTAAATAAAAAAAAAAAAGAAAACAACTGCATCTAATAATAAGGGCGGCAAACAAGCCTAATCATTTACACTAAAATTAAATTATAGCTACGTTCATTCAAAAAAATGAATGGACTTAATGGTCTTTTAAAAAGATTTCATAGTAAGCAAATCACATGTTGATGTAAATTTGGGCAACGATAGCAGCCAGTACCAAAACTTGTCAGATTTTTTTTTTTCTATTTGATCAAAGGACACTTTTTCAGTCATTACTTTAAAGAGATTAATAACATTTATTGTAATACTAAAAAAGGTGGAGGTACAAACTTTTCAACCTTTGTGGGGGTTCTTTAAATTGGTGGCAGTGTCTGCTTTTTCATTGAGAAGGTTAAAATTGTGAATTTGAGAATTGTTTTACATGGACAGGATGTCTGAAGAAAAGAGAAAAGACAGTGTTCAGTGTGGTAAAGTGAATCCCCTCAGTGGAGGCGCAGCTTAATGCTGAAAAAACATGGGGAGCGGGGAGAATCAGGAACACTTGAAATGTTCTCGTCAGTGATTATAATACTCCTGCTCTGTGAACAAGGCTGCAATTATGTGCTGCCGGTGTTTTGAGCTGACAAAGAGGATGACTAAGCCATACTGTGGGATATTCTGTGCCCACTCATCTTCAAAATACAAAACCCACATTTCTCCTGAACAGCTGTACAACACAACCACAAGCCTGGCAGAGCGTACTGCAGAGGCCAGAACAATTCAGCAGAACAAGGATCTTTGTTCCTGGATTTTGTAGGTTTTTTTTCCACCTGAGGGAGGCCAGTGTGGAGGCTCTGAATGTCTCTGTTGTGTGTGTCCTTGCAGATGGGGGTTTGTGTGGTGGACTCGGCCGTTGCCGGCCTCGGAGGCTGCCCGTACGCTCAGGGTTCTTCTGGCAATGTTTCAACAGAGGATGTTCTCTACATGCTCCATGGCATGGGCATTAAAACTGTGAGTACGCCTTTGAAAGAGTTGCTTTAGTTTTCACTCTTTTTTTTACAAACCCTGCAATTATTCCTAGATCACTGAAGCTCAAGGAGTGCTGAGTAAACACACTGCTCTCTAAAGTGTTTATTTTATAAAGGCAGTGGTTTCACACAACTCTTTCACCCAAGTCTACACAGCCATAGTCAGACTGGGAGGAACAATTTATTTAACAATCCCTACCCCTGCTGGTGAAATGCTCTCACTGCAGCTAAACGTGACAGTACCGTCTCTGGTGACAGCAGATAATGTTGTGGTGTTTTTGTTTTGTTTTGCTTAACAGGGGGTGAATCTATCACACGTTATAGAAGTTGGAGATTTTATTTGCAGCACTTTAAATCGAAAGACCAACTCCAAGGTGGCTGGGGCCAGAGGTAGAACATTCTGATGGATCACATGATGATTTTATCCTGTTGCCACTGCTGCTGTATCTAAAAGTAAAATTTTGTGATGCAGGCTTAATTTGCACATTTATTCAATATGCCATTTTCTTTCTGGTTTTGTAACAAAAGTTTCTGCTTGGATATTTAATATGTAAAAATTTGCAGTCTATAATTCAGTGTTTCTGCTGCTTCTCCAGTGTCTTCCAAATGAACCCATTCAGTGCTGGATTGTTTTCTAGGTTTATTAAAATATTTTTATTTGGTTACTGTAAGCATTTTCAATTCAGTACACAAAGATGCTCCATGTACATGCTCTAAATATAAGTTTGCAATTAACCACCAGCGAATGGATACAGGCTTTAAAAGGTGTTGTACGGTGTATGTTTTTTGGGGTTTTAAACTGAAAAGATTCCATATTGTCTTTAAAATAAATAGAGAATTCTAAAAATATTCCCTCTTTTGACTTTGTGTCCCGAGATGAAATGCCACAAATTGAATCCATGTCACATTGCTTTGTTTCTCACAATAGGAAACAAGGAATGACTGACATTCTAAAAGATCGTAATAAATCAACATGTCAAAATAGAATATAAATCCAGATACGTTGAAATGAAATCCATCCTGGTCACAGGAAAGCTATGAAGCCCTCTATCCTACTATCCTCCTAGACTTACTTATTCTCTTTGATTTATGAAAAATAAATCTGGCTTTGATGTTTAAAGATCACCAAAGTCATGGAAAAGATCTGTCCAGGAACTAAAAGCAACTACACTGAAGCATCACACTGTATCGTCAAAGCGCTACATCAGTATATCAAAAGAAAAACTGCCAAAGTTTTACTTTTCAACAGAAATAAGTGAAAAGAACTAAAAAGCACAGAGATAAAAGAAGCCAGACTCCCTTCCTTCAGGCTGCAACAGCAAATAATATAAAACCTATAAGTGAAGTCAGGTCATGATAAAAGCACTATGACAAAGTCAATGCTGCATTGAGAAGACTGTCAAGTACAAATACCACATTCAGCGGCATTGTAGGAAAATCTTTTGAACTTCCCTTTAATATCTCTATTAATATATTACACAAACATCAGGCAGCAAAGGCCTAGCCATTAAGGAACTGGGTTCCAGGTTAGAATCCCCCAGCTGCTGAGGTGCTGAGCATAAAACCAACCTCACTCTACCAACCCAACTTTTCTGTTTACATCTACAACAGATGCCACCAATGAGGTCAGTGTCCAGGAGCTCAGTGTCATGAAAAACAAGTTAATAGATTGTGTTGTTTTTAAACTCCAATGGCCTCTTATAATGGAGGAAAGCTTAAATAAAATAAATGCTAGTGCAAACAAGAATGTTTTATTTTGACATTTTATGCAATGGTTTTGCAACAAAACATGATTTGACTGATTCTAAAAAATTAAAAAAATGAAATACCAAAGGTCACAAAAACACAAGGTAACAATTTAATCACCCTGCCATTTACCCAAGTACCTGAGTTGATCTAAGGTGACTAATAAACATTTTGAGTACAACTTCAATGACTAGATATTTTTTAGTGCAAGATAATGTTGCACCATAGATGGACCAGGTCACAAAAGCAGATGGATCCATGTCTGATTTTGGAAACAGCCTCTATGGTACAAGCAATTACAGTAAGAATTCAAGACTGGACTTCCTGAAGCACCAAGAAGAAAGGGTGGAGTAGAAGGATAGTACTGTGGGGTGAGCGTAAAGTGAAGGAAATCCAGCTCATTGAATTCTGACTGACTAAACCAAAGTAAAACAAACTGATCATATACTGTTTATCAGTCACCAAAGACCAAATACTAGAACAGACAGACAACCTGACAAAAACGGAACAAATGGATGGACATCCGTGCCGAGATTCAACTCTCCTGTCCGTTGTCCTGAGCCTGTGTCCTCAAGGGGCCAACATCTAAACATGAACAAGTAGGTTTCCTACAACAACAACACACTGGCCATAACAGGAATTGAGTACACGCCTGAAGAAAGGAGTCTGGCTTATCTTGGCCAGAGTCCTGACTTGTCCAGGATGCAGTCTTTCCAGGTTTTGTAGTCCCGTGTCTATTAGAACCAAGACGACAATTATCATGACTGTGTCAAACAAATGCAAAGTATGACAGAAACCTGAAACCTTAAATGGCTTACATGAGTCCACTCTGCTTTTCACATTAGTATTTCCTGCACTTGTCCAATCAACTGGGATTCTGCAATGAAAAAAAAAACAAAAACAAACATAAAAACCCATAGAAGAAAAAACTAGACCTTACTGTCACCTCAGGTCCCTTCAACCAGGCTGTTACTCCAACATACTTCAACTGAGTCGAAGAGACACAGATCAGTCAGCAGATTAAGTGAACAAATGTTGCAACAATCAATGTGGAGAACAAACCTGAAGAAATCTTGTCACTCAGAAGTTAATCCACCTTCGTCGTGCTCCAATCCAGGACACCAGATGTGCAGGTCTGTGTGGACAAGTCGAGCCAAGAAGTCTTACCTGTGCAACTGACTGATCTTACCACGTCAGCCAACCACTAAAAGCTACAGCATTATACTGTGTCCCAGCAATCCAGATCAATTACTTTGTCTTCTATTTAGCGCCTAGAAATTGTCTTTTTTTTTTTTTAAGTGATAACATCAATTTTATTTTTACCAAGTCTTCGGTCGTCTCACTGCCAAGTACATTTTCTAGTAAAGAATATAAGCGCGCAATTAACCTGTATGCCTACAAATTATACTTATTCAGAAATATGACCTTAGCCCTGCATATATCGAGTACAACGAATAATTTTGCAGAAGAAAATAGTCCTCTGCAGGGAGGCCTCCCACAATGTCACCTAATAGGCTTACAAGGGCAAAAAAGTCTTTAGTAGGAAGTGAACTTGGCAGATGCAGACTAGACAAGTCTAATTGTCCAAACTATTTAAAAATGAATGACACTTTTAGAAGTTTGGCCAAAAAGGTTTAAAATGAATATGGAAATTTCAACAAAAAGACAAAATCTTGGGGCTGAACAATAATTTAACTAAAACCATTACTTCATAGACACATTTTCAATTATATAAATCATTGTATCATCTAAATCAACTATAAATGTTTCAAAAACATGATCCCCAATGGCTCTAACATATACTGTGGTTGTTGAGGTGAAATTTAGTACCCAGTAATGGTGAACTAGTAATATTCCAGTGGTCAATCAGTGCAATCAAAATAACAATAACACCAGGCAACATGCAGATAAAGACAGGTCATGCAAATGAGACCAGAGGCGGACAAGTGCATACATACCAACAGCACAGACAGATGTGGCATTCAAACTCATCACATTGGTCAAAAAAAATAAATCACAAATAAATTTTATTTTAGCATACATTCCAAATACAAATCATGATACATGAAGAAACATACAAATAGATTAAAGGTAAAAAATATACATTTACGAATTCATTGAAAAATATGCAGTTACAATAGTAAAACACAAGTGAATAAAGACAAATTTCCTTGTCCTGGACATCCACACACTGGTACAGGAGATAAAACTGGAGGACTCTAGGGAGTCTTTGTCAGCAGCCACAACACAGCTGAATATAGGAAGCAACTGCAACATCCAAGCAGCGGACGAGGAGCGCAAGCAGGGCGTCAAAATGGTGGGCGAGGGCCGCAAACAGGACGTCAAAATGGTGGACGAGTACAGCAAACGGGACTTCAAAAATGGTCAACAAGAACCGCAAGCGCGACATCCAAACGGCGGACAAAGACCGAAAGCGGGGCGTCAAGATGGTGAACAAGGGCCGCAAGCGGGACGTGAAAATGATGGAGGACTGCAAATAAGACATCCAAACAGTGGAATAGACTACTAGGGATGTTAGGATGTTGAAATTGTTAAATTGCGCAATGTGTTAAATTGTAGGAAACAAACGCAAACATAACGAAAAATTTCAATTTTATCAACCACCCATGAAAACTAATTTCAAAAAGGTACAAATTCTTTCTGAGAGACCAGTTAATGCCCGGTAAACATGAAAACCAAGAGGAAGAAACACATTGACAGTGAAACTAGTACTGGAGGTCAACTTTTTGACAACCATGTTTACAGAGCTGACCTCACCCCTGCTGTTTTTCTATGTAATACACATTAAAACTCTAAAAAAACTCAGTCAAACACAAGTCGAACACGGCAGCTTGACAATACAAACTTACGACTCGGCGGTCGCATAGAGCAAAAGGAAGCAAGGCGCCCCCTACCTTGTTGAAGGTCTTCAAGACGGTCAATCTGAAAAAAAAAAGAATTTATACATTTTGTTGAGAGCACAACGCTCGTCAAAATAAGTACTTTCTAATTTATGAGAAACCCCGCGTTTGTCCCCAGACCATCCACCTTTTCTTTCGGTTCCGATTCTGTACTTCATCCCCCGACACCTCGAACTGGTCACCGCAGAAACGTCGACGTCACTGTTGGTTGGAAATATCCCAAGTTCAACTGTCATAAGTTCAATACAAATGGTGGCTAAGCTAATTCGCAAAAACGGAAAGACAGAGTTAAAACGACGATAATTCCTTACCGTTCATTATCAGCCATCAAACCAGACCAGAACGAGTTGTCATTAGGAAATAACGCCGAGCACCTGCGGCTAATTAAGGCCTGCGGGTGAACTTCTTCGACATCTGACGTAAGAAGCGGGACCGTTAAACTTTGCCTGTTCCGTTGCATCATCGTGACGTTGCTCGCTACACCGGGGAGCAGCGGTGATTGGTCAGACACCTGTGGGGCGGGGCTCCAGCTCCAACAGCTTATTTGAGTCATATCATAAAAAGTCATGTCATGCTTTTTTAACAAAATACGAATTCTATTATAAACTACAGGTAATTGACTCGAGTAAAGTATGTTTGTGTAAACTTTTAAAATATAAACTAAATAAATTGAGAGGTATCTACACACGTAATCGTCTAATTGCAGGACGAAAAAAACGTAACAAAAGTTGACAAAGCACTTTTAAAAGCATCTGCTTAACAAAGTCAATAATTAAAAAAATAAAATGTATCAGCATCAAAATATACACTTTAATTACTCACGAGAACAATTGTATTCTGTTCCACTAGGCGACAGCAGATCGATATTTATTGATTTTTAACCTACTCAGAGCTGTTTTCCTCCACTAGACGGCAGCAGATCGATATTTATTGATTTTCTTGTTATACTTTCTACGGGTTTTTTCGTGTCTTTTATAGAAACGATTGTTTTTCCTTAATTTTATATAATCTTTATTCGGTTTTATGACTTACTTGCCACACTTATATTAATGATGCTAAGGCTACTATTAATGCTACCTAGCACTGTTTGACTAGAACTGCTCATTTATATTATAATGATATTTTCATAGTGACATTTACTGTGAATCTTCAACACTGTTATTGGTTGCTCTTGTTCTTCCCTTTTTTATTTCCTTCATATCAACAAATAATACCAGTTAATATAGATGTCATGTAAAATGAAAGGTCCAGAGAAAGTGATGGAACCAAAATTGGAAACTTGAGCAAATAGGAAACCTCTGCTTCTGATCTTTTGTTCGTATCTGCAACCGCTTGAAAGTGAGAAATTGCAGCTCCCAGCACCTGTGCACCTGCTCCGCCTGCTCCAGCTCCTTCATTTGAGGAACCGTCAGCTCAGGATGATAGAGACTTCGCTGAGACTCTAATCACAACACCAGACCTGGTCTGTGGACAGCTTCAGCAAACTCTGCTGAAAAGGCAATATTTTTCCAGGATGATAAGCATACCACATCATGTACTTTAATTCCGCTCTGAGCAACGTTTGAAGCTCAGCTTCAGACAAAGACACAGAGCGCTGTGCTGACACGCTTCAATGTGTATATGAAAGTTTTATTTTGAGTCACAGCAGAAGCTTGGAGCATTAATAAATCAACACTGAAAGACACAACATCATATGGAGTAAATCCATATCTCTCAGATCTGAGGCAAAGGAAATAATGAACAAGGGTTGACAAGTAAAACAACACTAGGGAGTTGTGGTTGGTTCTTAAGAGGAAACATCTGAAATTGTTGACGCATTGCATTTTGTTTTATTGATGAAAATATAAATGATATTCTTACACAGAACAACATTCTGTACGGTACTAAGATGCAGTGAAGACAGATATCTGACAGGTAGTGCATGTCTAAATAACTGCACTGCACTCTATAACACAGGCAAACTAAGGACCGGGGCCCATATACAGCCCATTTGTGGAAGCAATTTGGTCAGCCAAACTTCTCTTTTGTTTTTCTGCCTTACCTTGCAGTGACCATGTTTTCCCTGCAGAGGAGGCCAATATTATTAGCACCCCACTTAGCATTCAGGCATTACTTTTACGCTCCATCCAAGTCCATATTCTTAGACCATTTTTGGCCCAAAAGTCAAAAGCTTGCCAACACCTGGTAGGGCATATGCTACACACACAGTACAAGTGAAATATTACAATGAGTATTTCAACAACTTTTACTACGATGACCAAATGAATCAGAAAATGAAAACACTCTTGTGCGGAGGCTGAAATTTTCTTTCCTCCCTTTTTCTTAATACCCTGTAAGGACCAAAAAAATAAATGTAAAACATTTATATCAAGGGTTTGGGGGCATCATGGGGCATCATGGCTTAGTAGTTAAGACAGTAACCACCCCAGGTTTACTTGGTGGTGGGTTAAATGCAGAAGTCACATGCAGTGTTGTGTATTGCAATGGCACAATGACAATACATTTCCTTTCCTTTATCTACTAAGTACCATGTATTCCCTCAATGGTACATGGAGGAGTAATGGTATGGTATACATGGGAGCTGTAATATACAGTATTCTGCTTTGCTTTGTGTGTGTGAAAATAACAATAATTAGTGCTACTTCATTGTATATTGGACAGTACCTTCATCTGTCACTGCGTCCAAGAGTCTTATATAGAATCAATTATCTTCTTTGTTTAGCTGTGCTCTACTTTAGCAGTGTTTTGCCAGTGGTACTCAGAGGCTACTTTGTCCAAAAATGTATGTATTTTTTTCTGAAATACTTACCATATATTAATGACAACAGCCAGAGGTAATAAGATAAGTGTTCCAACAAAAAGGGTAACTGCAAAAGTATAGAGGACGTAATCTGGAAAGAAAAACACTTGACATTGAAATCTTAATTTCTCACGACCAAGATAGTAAGTAGTGTGTATTAAATATTACCCTGTGACAATGTATGCCTTTGTTCAGTATCTCCTTCTTCTTCTTGAGGTTCAAACAGTCCTCTTTGGCTTTTCCGAGATGGAACTACAACAGGGAACAAGAAGAGATATTACTATTCCGCCCTTGTTAAAAAAAAAATAAATAAAAAATTGTTTAACCCAAAGCAACTCACGGAAGAGAGACCTGTTATTGAATACATCATGAATCCTGTGGCAGGTCTGCTGTTCATTACCCTGCACACCTCTGCATGAACAGGGAGCATGAAGAACGCTGCCAAGGGTAGCTGTGAACGCTTGTTTACATTCAGGGTCTGCACCTAAAATGTGAGCTGGGTCCATGCTGCTGAGACAATCACTGTCGCCACAGTCCAAGTATTCAAAACTCCAGCATTTGGCTTGGAACTTTTCTAACAAGCTTCTGTGGAGTCAGAGGAGACATGTGTCAGAGTGGAGTCAGCGTTCATCATTTCAATCATTAAACACCGTAGAACAGAGACTGGCGTGGATGTCAGAGGACGACTGTGAAAGTTGTCACTCACCTAAGAGTTAATTATTCAATATGTTAAACTCTGTGAAAGTTTCCCAACAAAATTAAGTCGTATTTACTGGAAACAACTGTTGGGATAAATACAATATGACCAATTTTAGATTTGTATTTACTTACTTTTCTAGTATTAGTATTAGTACTACTAGTATTAGTAGTAGTAGAGAAAATAGTTATTCCAAAAAATGAAATACCAATTTTTACATAAAAATTGTTGGAAAAAAATTATAATAGTATATTGATTAAAGGGTAGCTGTGGTGGTCTGGCAGCTAAGGAAGTGGACCTGGGTCCGCAAGGCTTCAGGTTCTAACCACCAGCTGTCAGGATGATACTGAGGTGCTCTGAGTATAGTACTGTCCTGACCCACAGTATGGAGCAGTGTTTTTTGGGTGGCACTGATGGAGACTGCTGCTGATAAGAGGATGAAGATGAATAAATTACTATCTTTATATTTTTTAATTATTTTTCATATGATAATAAATCAAATGTAAATAATGAGAAATTTCTACCCAAGTCTGCTTCCTTATCCATCTAGTCACCACTTGTACTAATACATAGTGCAACATATATACATATATATGTGTATAATATATATATATTAGGGGTGTGACGATTCACTCACATAACAATCCGATTCATATCTCGATTCACAGGCTACAATCCGATTCAGTGACGATTCATAAAAAATATTAAACGATCGATCCAGTTCAATCTGATTCAGTTCAGTTCTATCCAAACCGATCCAAAACGATTAATTTGCACACCACTGATATACTGTATATGTATATATATTTTCTTTAGGAGACACAAGGATGGACAGGATCAGGGATCAGGTGATTAGAGGGATATCACAGACAGAAATGTTGGAGGAAAAAATAGTGAAGATAAGCCAGATTTAGATGTTTTGAACATGTTCAGAGGAGGGACAGTGGATACATTGGTAGAAAATTTATCCTAGAGATGGAGCTACTAGGTAGAAGAAAGAGTGAATTGATGGATGCAGTGAGGGAGGACATGGAGGTAGTTGGAGTTAGAGTAGAAGATACAGAGGACAGGGAGGAACGGAAAATGATGTGGCAACCACTGAAAAAGGGACTGAAAGAAGAGGAAGAGAATAACTATAAAGAAACTGTCTCACTGTTTCTGCTACGACTGAACAAACATTTTGTTATAAAAAAAAAGAGAAATATCACTGTAATGGACCTGCAGTAAGGGTCCGTCAGACACCGTTGAACTGTTTCCTTGCAGATCAATGTCTCCCCGCCGCACGTTCCACTGTGCAAAGCTGTTTTAACTTGCAGACAGCTCTGGTCCTTCGCCTCACATTCACACATGAGCAGCATCTCTGCAATGTTCTCCGGCATGCTGCCACGGAAGTCACCAGACACTTGTTGACAGCTGTCACTAACACAAGAATCTGCCCCACATGCCTGCAGAACTGACGCCAGGTGCTTGTTGCAAACAGCATCACCGAGGCAAACTCTCATCCGGTCGAGGCAGGACCCAGATCCAGTGTATTCTGTTATGGAAGAGTCAATACATTCATTTAACTTCACCTAAATATGTAAGAAGAAAAACATGGTTGACTCCTGGATAAACATCCAAATAATGCAAGCAATTTACATTACAGTCAGCAGACTGGAAGAATAAACTGAGAAACAAGGTCAGGAGGAAAGGTGTGTACTATAGGGGCTTGATATTTTTGTAAGCGCTGGTAATGGCGCCTACTTTTTGTGCACCATTACACCAGCACAGAAAAAATGTATTCTTTTTCAACCCTGGATACGAGGAACCTTCAGTGTCTCTATATATATCCACTGTGATTGAATTTTGCAAAAGAGATTGGTATAAACCTAGGTCTTAAACAAGATATATATAGTATCAGGAGTGATTTGTGATATATGAGTGTTAGTTAAGGTGAAGTGAGAGGTTAACAGGACGGTGGTGAGACCAGCCATGATGTATGGGTTAGAGACACTAGGAATAGGTAGAAGACAGGAGACAGAGCTGGAGGTGGAGGAGTTAAAGATGCTGAGATTATCTTTAAGAGAGACAAGGATGGACAGGATCAGGATTGAGGTGATTAGAGGGACAACACAGACAGGAAGGTTTCGAGAAAAACCTAGAGACGCCAGATTAAGATGGTTTGCACATGTTCAGAGGAGGGACAGTAATTATATTGGGAGAAGAATGATCCTAGAGATGGAGCTACCACGTAGGAGACGAAGAGCAAGGCCAAAGAGGAAATTTATGGATGCAGAGAGAGGACATGGAGGTGGTTAGAGTTAAAGTTGATACAGAGAACAGGGTGAGACGGAATTTGTTGACTCACTGTGGCAACCCCTGAAAAAAAAGGGACAAACCAAAATGAAAAGAAGAAGACTTCTTTCATTGATCTATTTTGGGAATATAACCATTTGCCCTAAACTAAATTTTAAATTTAATTATGGTTTTACATTAATTTACTGTCATATAAACAATGTTTAAAACTGAAACTATAGACAACATTTTTCCATTTAAACCAAACTTTTGGAGAAGTTTTGTTTATACTTTTTCAAAATTCATATAAAATTAAATACCGTAGCTTATTAAACTGCTCGAACTCCAGTCCATGACTGCTCTCAATTTCTTACGAGTTGCTGTACAGAGAAACAAAAAAATTAATCCCTATGATTTTTTTTTTTTTTTGTATTTTCTTATCAGTACATGTCAATAACGGTCATTCTGCGCCACTGGCGTATTGTCCATAAACAGATTACTCTCTTTCTCAAACACAGCTGCACCTGTTCTTCTGAGGCATTGTGTGGCCAAGGCTTGTATAGAATCACACGGCTCCTCCTCCCGGCCTGCACACACACACCTCTGCAGGGCAGGATATTGGTCCAGTACAGTGTGGACGGTCAGGTTACAGACCCCCGAGCCTTTTATTTGACATTCTTCTCCTAACAAAGACAAAGACACAGGAGAAAGGCAGAAAAGCAGGGTTTTCCACTGACCAGCAGGGCTGTGTTTGTGCAACAGGTGTTCCCAGTGCGGCGCTTACTGGAACCGTTTTATAAAACTGAATTGCATGTGTGGAGCAAAACAGATCAAATATCACAACAGTGGAATCAAATGAAAGGTGAGACGTTTATAAGGTAGGTGTGAGCGTCTTTATTATCATTATCTCCTGGGGCACACACAACTGGCCTCCAGCTACTGCTTCTGTTATCACATTTGAGCTGTGCTCCAGCAGGTACAATTCAATTACACAGCTCCATGGTGCAAGCTTCGCATCCACGCGCTATCATTTCCCCCATATATGGATGTTTTCGTACCCTGAGGAAGAACAAGATCAGCGGGCATGTGTCATTGTTACCGTATGGCATCCTGCGATGAAGTCTCCCTTCTTCATTCTTGCATAAAGCAGAGATGAAGGTGAGAGCGGCAGCTGTACAGTCTGGGTTTGGAAGGCTGAGGCTGGACACCAGAGGCTGGACCATCCCTGAAAGACAGAAGAGGACTGGTTTTACAACAGAGGAGAGGACAGGAGAGGAGAGGAGAGGAGAGGAGAGAAGTGGAGAGGAGTGGAGAGGAGAGGAATGAAAATGAATAACAGTAAGAGGAGAGGAGAGGAGAGGAAAGGAGAGGAGAGGAGAGGAGAGGAGGGGAGAGGAGAGGGGAGGAGAAGAGAGGAGAGGACAGGAGAGGAGAGGAGAGGAGAGGAGAGGAGAGCATCAGTGTCAGGGGGAGAGGAAGCAGCTTCAGCCCTGTCTCTTATACACATCTGTGATCAGCGGGCATGTGTCATTGTTACCGTATGGCATCCTGCGATGAAGTCTCCCTTCTTCATTCTTGCATAAAGCAGAGATGAAGGTGAGAGCGGCAGCTGTACAGTCAGGGTTTGGAAGGCTGAGGCTGGACACCAGAGGCTGGACCATCCCTGAAAGACAGAAGAGGACTGGCTTTACAACAGAGAAGAGAAAAGAAGAGAGGAGAGGAGAGGAGAGGAAGAGACAGGAGTTTAATTCTAATTAATGACATGATATTGATCTGCCTACGAGAGGAAAGGAGAGTAGAGGAGAGGAGAGAAGAGGAGGGGAGAGGAGAGGAGAAGAGAGGAGAGGACAGAGCAGAGTAGAACAGAACAAAAGAAAACTTAAACATAAAAACATAAAACCAAAATATAAATTGACCATAAATCAATTCTATAAAATAAAATGAAATAAACATATGCTCTTCAGTTATTATGTGAATATGATGGATATATATCTATTACATTAAATAAAAATATTTAATATATTTAATAAAATAAAATATTTCAAATGCTCTCTAAAATAATATAAATGAAATAAAAAATATAAATAAATTGTTTTTAACACCACATACATAGGCTTTTCAAATTATATTTATTATATATTTATATAGAATGATATATATTTAATATATATTTTATAACATTAAATTATAAATATTAAATTTATTATATAAAAATCTAATATTTAAAAAAAGTAATAATAATAAAATAAAATATAAAACAAATTGTTTTTAACAACGGAGCAACAAGGCATTTGACCTGTTGCGCTGGTGTTTAAAAAACATTTTAAGTCAATTTTTTACAAATATATTTTCTGTTGAATTACTTGATTTTACAAAACAAAGTCATGTCATATGAATTAAAATGAAACATATCGTTCGAAAAACCCACATAAGAGTTGGAGAATGTAACAATACAAGTTCGTTCGACTATGGCTTTGACCTTGCATGCTCTTCCTCAGCCAACTACACAAATGTGCTGTAACTTTACAAGCAAACACAGGAAGAGACAAAAATCAACTCACCGAGGATGACTGCAGCCGTCAGCTGTGTCAGAGTCATCATATCACTGTGGCTGTCAGCTGTCAGTGGATTCTGAAGCCCAGCTGATCTCTGCCTGTCTGTGTCAGTGTCACCCTCAGAGTCACTGTGAGCAGCAGTGTCTGTAGATGTGTGCTGGGATTCCCACCACCCACTGCCCATCATTAGGATATGACACAGGACGGATGAGGACGGAGTAATGAAATCAGGGGACGTCACAGAGAGAACACACCCTAAAACATCAACAACATCTCAACTCTGTGTGTTTGAACGGATAAAGAAACGAAAGTCAATGTGAAAGAAATGAAAGTAAAGAATTGAATAAGTGAGAAGATACTGTGTGTGTATTCTCTACAATGTATAGAGGGTTTATATGTGTTTAGTTAATATGTGTGTGTAAATTATTAAATAACTAACTACACTTCTCTGACTCCAACTACCTCCATGTCCTCCCTCACGGCATCCATCAATCTCCTCTTTGTCTCCTACCTGGTAGCTCCATCTCTAGGATCATTCTTCTACCAATGTATCCACTGTCCCTCCTCTGAACATGTCCAAACCATCTCAATCTGGCTTCCCTGTCTTTTTCTCCAAACCTTCCTGTCTGTGCTGTCCCTCGAATCACCTCATTTCTGATCCTGTCCAACCTTGTCTCTCCTACAGAGAATTTCAGCATCTTTAACTCCTCGACCTCTGCCTATTCCCAGTGTAGATAGATAGATAGATAGATAGATAGATAGATAGATAGATAGATAGATAGAGTTTTGCAATGGAACTTTATTAAACATGGTACACAACAGATGTGATCCAACAGCAGTACAAAGCAAACAACCGCAGTGTAGCTGTTACACTCCACTAAAACTTAGGAAATCATTTAATGGCCATATCATAATGAACTGCCCTCCTTCGCTCCGGCACCACCGATGTTCAGGTGTCAGAGATGAGTTTAACACGGAGCATCTTCTTTGATTTAGTGGCCAGTTTATGCAGCCTGAAGACCTCTTGGTCTGTCAGGGTGGACTCTGTCCTATGTCTTAAAAAATATCTGACAGAAGTGTGAAACCCCTCCAGATCTGGGAAATGTTCCAGTAAATCCACATTCCTACATCCCTTAGTCTGTCTCAGGAATAAAGCTATTTCTGCTGCAGAGTATGCCTGGGTCTGGGACACGGGAGGCAGGTCATTGTCATCTGACACACACTCCTCTCCGCCACTGTCCTCAGATGTCGGACCCTCCTCCGGTGCAACCATCCTTGTTTTCTTCTTCCAACGAGTCATGTCCAGACCCGCCTCCCTGGACTCCGTACCTGGGGGGGGTCGACCTCCCTTCGAATCCACAGCCTCGCCATCACCATCACTGCTGTCGGAAGTAGCTGCCACATACTTAAGAGTCCCTGTC
>JAFBJS010000390.1:0-20358 GCA_016785265.1 Paraplagusia blochii
CTGGCGCCAAATGGCTCTTTGGGTGTAAAAGGTTGCCGACCCCTGCCTTAGATCAAAGAGATTCGAAGAACAGCGGCAAATGTCACTGCTTTAAGCCGACAGAGAGTGCACTTGGGACGGCTGTAGTATGGTTGGTGTGGTTATATATTAATGGCTTCAGGGAATTGTTGCATGGCTGGTAAGTGTATAAAATCCATGAAAACCACACACGAGTACACGAATAGCAATGTTAATCTTTTGTATGTTTTTTACAACACTTGTGTATGATGAATATTAACGTGGCCAGAATTGTAAAACAAAAAAGCAGACATTATATAGCTATTGTTTTTGAAAAGTCATCAAATCTCCTCTAAAGAAACACATACATAAGGTTACACAATGAATAAGAAGCTAACGTGGAAAATACCTTTTGATTTGATGTCGTGTCCGAATCGTGTTTTTCAGAGCGAGAGAAAGTCACTTTAGAACAGGCTTGCTTTTTTTATTCAATACTTCTGAACTCCTTGGAAAACGGTTTTAGAGTGAATTTTCCACAAAATGGTCATACCTAAATTAGAAAAAACTGATGATTTTTTCCTTGAATCAATGAAATTCGAAGAACAGTAGCCAATTGTCACTGCTTCAAGCCGACAGAGAGTGCACTTGGGACGGCTGTAGTATGGTTGGTATGGTCCTAGTTTAATGGCTTCATGGAATTATTGCATGGCTGGTAAGTGTATAAAATCCATGAAAACCACACACAAGTACACGAATAGCAATGTCAATCTTTTGTATGTATTTTACAACACATGTGTATGATGAAAAGTAAAGTGGTCACAATCGTGTGTTTCACAGCCTCAGACTCGTTTCAGAGTCTTTAATCAATTAGACATAGAGATATTTTTTGGCAAAGTAAAACAATAAAGCAAAGATTACACAGCTATCGTTTGTCAATATTTATCAAATCCCCTCTAAAGAAACACATTTTAAAAGGTTACACAATGAATAAGAGGTAACGTGGAAAAGACTTTTTGATTTGATGTCGTTTCCGAATCGTGTTTTTCAGAGGGAGAGAAGCTCACTTTCAAACACGCTTGTTTTTTTTATTCAATACTTCTAAATTTCTTCACATGTCAATTGTAAAACAGTTTTAGATTCAAATTCCCACAAAATGGGTCATACTTAAAACAGAAAAAATGATATTTTTTTCCTCAGATCAATGAGATTCGAAGAACAGTGGCCTATTGTCACTGCTTTAAGCCATCAGAGAGTGCACGTGGGATGGCTGTAGTATAGTTGGTGCGGTCCTGGTTGACTGGCTTTAGGGCAGTGCTTCTCAAACTTTTGGGCGCGCCCCCCTCAGCATCCTTCTTTCGCCATACTAAACATCCTTCTTTCGCCATACTAAAAGAATGTGTAATTGCACATCCACTCCAGTAGTTGGCAGTGCCGCTCTCATTGCCCATTGTGCGCAGCGTGTATTAACTCTATGGTGTAGGTTTGTTTTGGAACAAGCTGGCGATGTGAAGTGCAGAAAACAAACCCGTAGACATGGAGAGATTTTTAACAGGGATGAAAAGAAAGGCGGAGAGAACCGAAAATAGTGAGTCAAAAGAAAATCACCTCAAAGCAAAGATTTTCAAATATGTCGAAGCATATGTAGCGATTGGCTTCAGCGTGACTATAGTGGGAGGCGAGGAAAGACCGGAGTTTCAGACAAATTGATGCACGTAAAATCTTTTCTTTTACATACTAATTAATAATGTTAGTAAAGTTATTCTTGTAAGTTGAACTATATCTCTTTCTTTTTGTTTTCTTTATGTTAACAAGGATACGATATTATACAGCCTCAGACGCTCATTTCAGAGTCTTTATCATTTACACATAAGGTTATTGATTTGCAATGTAAGACAAAAAAAGGAAACATTACACAGCTATTGTTTGTCAAAACTCCTCAAATCTCCTCTAAAGAAACACATTCATAGGATTACATAATGAATTAGAAGGTAACATGGAAAATACCTTTTGATTTGATGTCGTGTCCAAATCGTGTTTTTCAGAGGGGAGGAAGCTCACTTTCGAACAGGCTTGCTTTTTTTTATTCAATACAGACAGACAGAAAAAAATTATGAGTGCTTAAGCCGACAGAGATTGCACTTAAGACGTCTGTAGTATGTGAAGTGTGGTCCTAGCTGAATGGTTACAGGGAATTATTGCATTGCTGGTAACTGTATAAAATCCATAAAACCCGCACACGATTACCCAAATAGAAATGTTATTCTTTTGTATGTATTTTAACTTACCACTTACCAGCCATGCAAAAATTCCCTAAAGCCAGTCAACCAGGACCACACCAACCATACTACAGCCGTCCCAAGTGCACTCTCTGACGGCTAAAAGCAGTGACAATTGGCCGCTGTTCTACGAATCTCCTTGATCTTAGGAAAGAGTCATCGTTTTTTTTTCTGTTTTTAGTATGACCCATTTTGTAAAAGTTCACTCCAAACTGTTTTCCAATCGACATGTGTAGAAATTCAGCAGTATTAAATAAAAAAAGCAAGCCGGTTCGAAAGTAAGCTTCTCTCCCTCTAAAAAACACGATTTGGACAAGACATCAAATCAAAAGGTATTTTACAACACTTGTGTGTGATGAATATTAACGTGGTCACAATCATGTGTTTCACAGCCTCAGATGCTCATTTCAGAGTCTTTATCATTTACACATAAAGTTATTGATTTGCAACGTGAAACAAAAAAAGCAAACATTACAAAGCTATTGTTTGTCACAACTCATCAAATCTCTTCTAAACACATTCATAAGGTTACACAATGAATAAGAAGGTAACATGGAAAATACCTTTTGATTTGATGTTGTGTTCGAATCAATCAATCCCAGTCAATTGAAAGGTCTACGCGTCAACATTATTCTCTTTCATTTTAGACTTTAAGTAGACAAAGCCTCTGCATGCATTATGGTTTTCTGGTGCTTACTATGGCTGTCAACAACCATTTGTTTACTGTATCTGTGGATGCAAGGAGGAACGTCTCAGTGACACTCAACCCAGTGTCAGCTAACACTGGCTTCATTAAGCACCTGAAACAGCAAGGGGAATCGTGACTTTCCCTGAAATAAACGCAAAGATGATAAAGCATAATGTTCACACTAAAACCTTTCATTACACTCGGATTGACTGGAAAGATCTCAGTCCAATGTAATAAAGAAAACGTGCATACGTTTTTAATAAAGACAAGAGTCTAAATGATTTTATTCTCTTGGGGATACAATTTTAAACTGTATCATTCAGAGTGACATGGTGAAAAGGTTTAAGCCAAACGTCGGAAAGAATCTGGTAATGCCTGTGGTTTCACACAGCAAGCAGGAAAGCATTAAAAGAGCCATAAGTGAAAGCTTATTTTACTTTAGCTAATAAAATTTTAAAAGCCCACGTTATTAAAATCGTCTCATTATATAAGGTATGTATGCCGCATGCCTGACCTAGTTGCTGAATGCTTGTGGTCCCTCCGTTTGTGCGTCGATATCCTGAATCCTCACTTTGTCAGCACTTTTTTAAATAGGTTCTCACCTTCCACTCCATATGCCCCAAAGTCTTTGCAATCTTCAAAAACGGATTATTACATTTATGAGGAGTCGATGTTATCTTATTAAATCTACTGCTTTAAAGGTGGCTTTAATAAAAAAAAAATAGACAAAGCAATAATTTGAAATGGTCCGTTAGTTACTTAAAAACTATTTGAGAGGCTTAGAAGAAAAGGGATTTCCATGGTTCAAGTCCATTTTCAATCAGCGCTAATCTTTACTCCGTTTTGTCCTCCCGTCTGCGGCAAAATGGCGGACCTATAACAAAAGTAGATGAACTGATGGAATATTCTAGAGTTGAACTCGCTATGTGACAAGTGGTGACGATATCGGATTTCAATCATATTAAGCTTAGTGATTGGATGTTCGTGAATGCTGATTGATGATTTGCTGCTGTAACCAACGTCACAGTCATTGCTAGGATAGTCCAGTGGCATCTAAATGTGAATAGGTCATCTATCTTGTCGAAAGTTAGAGGAGTAAACACATCAAAGGTGACCCAGACAAAAGGTGGAATTTGAAAAAGAAAACCATGGTAAGCACCTAAAATATTTTTTCTAATGAATAAAAAACGTTAGTAAATTCTATTGAGTACTTCTTACGTCGACTCGTCATCAGAAATGTAATTTAGCAAATTTATGAACAATGTAACAATTTTGGGGCACGAGAAGACATTTAACTACCAGTTTTGGTAGGATGGATTTGGACAATAATATTGTTCACAATTTTTCTTCCCTGCTTTACATAGTAAAGGTTTTACATGTTTTTTTTTTGTTTGTTTTTTGCAATACACAGCAGGAAAAGTTATTTGGCTCTGTGACAAACCTAATTTGGACAATACCATCCAATTTGTCCCTAAAGCAAATTAATGCTTGATGATATTGATAAGCAATTTATTCTTATATTAACATTACTCTGTGACTTTTTTAAAATAAAGAGAATGGATATGGATTTTTTTTTTAAATAATAACTCCATTATTCTTTTTAGTGAACCCAAATGTACGTTTTATACTCCTACCTTAATACTAATATTTTTTGTAAATACTGAATACTCTTACCTTTTGCATTTGCTTAGACCTTATGTATCATATATACATTTAATAAGCACCAACAAAGAATACCAACCACATACTGGCATTAACTGTTGAAAGGTCTTATTGTGAATATGCTCTTTCTTTTTGAATTTTCAAAGGAAAGTCATTGCAGCCCTTCTGGTTTCCAACACTAAGTTGAGTGATACAGAGGCTGTCAGCAGCAGTTTGTTTACTGTGTCTGTGGATGCAATGATGCTGGCTATCAGTTGGTGCCTTTAGGAACAGTAAGTACACCTTTTGTTTTTATTACAATTCAAAACATGTCATTTTATTTTAGATGAAAACAAATTCATAAAATAGTCGTGTCAGCTTTGATTGCCTTGGTTATTACTTTTGGATATGGGGCCTAATCAACTTTAATTTCCTCTTTGTCTCCAACCTGGTTGCTCCATCTCTGGCAATATTTCACTAAGGTATCCACTGTCCCTCCTCTGAACATGTCCAAACCATTCCATTCTGTTGTCTGGCTTTTTTAATGCTGGCCATTATATTTAAACTAATCACCACCAATGGAAGTGGGTAAGTAAAAATCATCCCATACTCTTAAATGGACACCACTATTTCATGTATGACCATGTATTTTCTGAGCAATAGCAATGGAATTTCAGCCTATCAACACCATAAGTACGGTACATGAACTAGTTCCCTGCAGACCCAATTTTTACTGTAAAGTAAATTTCTTAATTTTACACCAATGCAAATAAGCAGCTATCAATTTTGTGGCCATGCAGGCCAAGAAATCAAACCTAAAAGTAGTTACTTGCACATATCCTCTGCCACACACAGTTTCTATATGGTCCCAGACTCCAACATTACACATCATAAACTATTTTAGGACATATTGTTCTATTTTTTCACTGGTCATGGTACATCACCCATCAACACTATTTGTTAGTAAGAAAATTAAAATTAAATGGCCAAGACTCTAACACTCTAATGAAATGACAAGGTGGTAAGAAAATACATAAAAAAGGTAACGTGAGAGAAGTAAAAATCTGGGACCATTTACACTTTTCTTCACAATAATAGTGTTGGTTGGTTGGTATAACAGTCAAATTATTTTGTATTGACATAGGTAGCTGAGTGTGTTAGTATAGAAACCATTTGCAATTTCCTAGTCACTAAAAAGGGCTTGATTTGTTGTAATAACATAGACAGGAGTCAAAAAGAGAATAGTAAATTCAGAATGTCGTATTTATGTGTCATGTAAGAGTCTGGGACGTTTACACTTACTGTCTGTGAAGATCCTTGTCCATCCAGGTCATGATATCCAAAAAGGGTTTAGTTGTAAGCAACTGGACTTCTTCTTGGAGTTGAAAAACGTTTCATTTACACTTACTCTTACTTTCAAACTTTAACTTATTTACATACTAATAGTGTGGTTGGTTAAAATACCAAGGCTGTCTCACTTGCCAAGCAGGGACAGTCGATGAGATGGGAGGGCCTGGAGAAGAGAAAGCTCGGCTGAAGAGATCTCTGGGAAATGGAGGCTAGCAACATCAGCTTTATCATCAGAGCTACCAACGACATGCTCCCTTCTCCAGTAAATCTCCACCAGTGGTATGGTGAAGATCCTACCTGTGCCCTCTGCCCAAAATCAGCAACTCTCAAGCACATCCTGACTGGTTGCACGAACAGCCTCACACAAGGCCGCTACACCTGGAGGCACAACCAAGTCCTCAGGAGTCTGGCAGCAGCGCTTGAGGGTAAGAGGAATGCCATCAACTCTTTGTCCACAAGAGACACATCTTCCATGACAGCACCACCAACTTTCATCCGAGAGGGACAGAAAAAGCTCAACCATCCTATCCCTAAGCCAGAGGTCGGACAGCTTACCATGGCCTGGGACCGGAAGATGCTGGTTGATATTGGCCAACAGCTAACTTTCCCCGCAGAGATTGCAACCACCACTCTGAGGCCAGATTTGGTGCTCTGGTCCCCTTCACTGAAATCTGTTTACATCATAGAACTCACTGTCCCGTGGGAAAGCGCAGTTGAAGAGGCCTTCAAGCAGAAAAAACTGCGCTACACAGAACTTGCGGCGGATGCACAACAGCGAGGCTGGGAAGCCAAGGTTTATCCAGTCGAAGTTGGGTGCAGAGGGTTTGTGGCTTCTTCCACCATCAAGCTACTGAAAGACCTGGGCATTCATGGGCAGGCTCTGCGGCAAACAATCAGATCCCTCACTGAAGAAGCAGACAGGAGTAGTCAGTGGATCTGGATGAAGAGGAGCAATCCCTTCTGGGTTCATAAATCACAGACATGACCGAAATTCAAATACCGTAAATTCCGGACTATAAGCCGCTACTTTTTTCCCAAACTTTCAACCTTGCGGCTTATTCAGTGATGCGGCCAATTTATGTAATTTTTCTAACGGCCACCAGGGGGCGCTCGAGTAGAAAAGGTAAGATTAAGACCGGTGGGATATATGCGTCGAGGAAGACTGCAACAGAGCTGCTGCGCGTAAACTTGGCATAAACGAATCGATGGTGAGACGCTGGAAACGGCAGCCGGTCTGCTGCGTGATGGAGAGGAGGGCACAAAATCAGGAGTGGATTTGCCTCAGGAAGAGAGTGCCAGCGACAGTGACAGCGAGAGAGAGGCTGAGGGAGTGTGTGACGACGTCTATATGACACCGTTTCATTCCGACACTGAGGAAGATGACTTCGATGGCTTCAGTTCAAAGGAGGAAGATGAAGACGGCTTACTGTGATTTTTACCAGTATGTTCTTTTACCAGATCTGTTTTTCCAGACCTGTTATACTGTGTTATATACAGGTGCGGCTTGTGTATGTACAAAATCGGTTTTCCTCTAAAAATGTAGTGGGTGCGGCTTATAATCAGGTGCGCTCTGTAGTCCGGAATTTACGGTAGGTTTTGAAGTGTGTGGCACCTTTAGAAGGGCCTAAAACATGTAATGGTGTTTAACATAATAATCTGGGACCATTTACACCAGGGGTATTCAACTAAAACACCAAGAGGTCCAGTCAGAAAAAAAATATTGAAATAAAGGTGGTGTAGCAACAGCTTATATAATTTTTCTTTAACACACCTTGTCAGAACAATCTCAACCACTTTAACAATACAAATCATAACAAATCAACAATTAACAATTAAACACTTTCAGTTTCTCTGAACCCACTTCCCTTGACTCTCTCTCTCCCCACGTCTCCATCTGTGGCAGCTGTTTCTATCCCTCTCACTCTGCCTGCCGCTGTTAACTGCCGAGAATTCCGAGTTGATGGCTGAAAAGCACTACGTGGGATAATTTAACCTGTTGATTGGTCAGTTTATTTCCTGATACCGGCGCAGCTTTTCCTGTGTTTACAATGGTGTTGGTCGTAAACATTGAAAAAGCTGCGCACCTAAAAACTATCCTGTTAAATTCATCTGCCGTATAAATAGATTATAGATCCGGGTTCGTACAGGATTACCCCTGGGTCTGGAAAGGGACCGTGGTCCGCCAGTTAGTGATCCCTGATTTACACTTTCCTTCTAACTAACGGTGTTGAATGGTTTAAATACTGAATCCAACGCTCAGATTTGGAAAAGCATCACCGGAAAAAGATAATGATGTATAAATTTAAAGTAGGACCGACCACTAAATCAGATATAGAAATGTACGTCCTGAAATAAATGATAAATAAATAAATAAATAAATAAATAAATGATGGCGTATGAAGAAAAGCTCATTCCAAGACCTCTCCTTTTCTACAGTATGGGACCATTCACATTTCAGTGTTGATTGGTTTGGTATTGTTTTGTAATGGATGATTATGTGGCCATTTACAAAAGTGTTGAATGGAATAACATTGCAAGCAGTCGGAAACATAATACTCCTAATTTAAGTTATGGTGTCCGATATAAATGTCTTGGAATATTTCACTTTCCTTCCACCTAATATTTTTTATTGGTTAAAAGGCATTGCCAGCAGACAAAAACTGAAGAGTTGGTCCTAAAATAGGAATTGAGATTAGGGCCAATTGTTATCGTATATTACTACACACTCTTATGGTAAAAGAGTTTAGTAAGGCAACTGGACATTCAGTTTTTTGGAAAACGTTTCACCTCTCATCCAAGAGGCTTCTTCAGTTCTAACTGTTAGTGGGGAGTAACAGAAGTTATATGCTGTGAGTGGGGAGAAATGGGTGTTTCAAGTCCTTCCTGTTGGGTGGACCTGGGGATACCTGTGAAGTGTGGTACCGGTTGTTTGGTAGGTATTGATGGGTCGTTACCGTCATTGTTGGAGTGGTTTTTGTCACACGGCTCGTTAGTATGCGAAACTGGTTGATGAGAGTGGAATCTTTTGGGTATTGTTCCCAAGAGGGCTTTGTAGGTGGGTGAGAGGTTATGTCTCAAACCACCACCTCTGTTGAGGGATGGTTTTTCCAGGTTGACAAAAATGGCTTCTCTCAAACCATCTTCTCTCAGACCTCTTATATGATGTTGGCATGTTGTATAAGAGTCTGGGACCATTACGACTTTCCACCACCTAAGAGTTTTTGTTGGTTGAAATACCATGGACAGCAGTTGAATATAGAACAGTAGGTTTTTAAACAAGTAATGGCGTATTAAGTAAAACTCTTGAACCATTTACACTTTCCTAAATGCTATAGGAATGAATGGTTGAATACATGCCCAGGAGTAAAAACTTGAGAATTGAGAAAAAGAGAATAGTAGGGTTTGAAATGCATGATAGGTGGCCATACAAGTGTCTGTGACATTAACACTTTCCTTCTTACTGTTATTAGTTGAGATATATACTCCAGCCAGCGGTTGGAGGTAGATAAGTAGTTCCTGAAATAGACAATGGCACATAGTGTAAATTATGCACGCTTTTCTAGTACCAAAATACCAGGGCTAGAATCGAAATACAAAATACAGAATACCAGGCCCTTAAATTATGTTATGCTGTGTCATATGGGTGTCCTGGACATTTTCACTTTTTTTTAGGTTCTTATTAAGGTTATCATATGCAATGTAAAATCTGCTGACATTTCCACTTAGTAGTTTCAGAATGTGGTAATGGGGTGTCATGTAAGTGTCAGCGCATTTAGACAATGCTTTTAACTAATAGTGTTAAATGGTTAAAATACTAAGGCAGACAGAAAACTGAATCATTGAATATCATTTCCTAAAAAAGATAAAATTGTAACATGTAACAGTACACTATAACAATTCACACTTTTGACTAAAAGTGTTGCTGTGTTGAAAACCATGGCCAGCAACCATGGCCAGCCTTCAAAACCAGAATAATAGCTTTTAAATAAGTTATTGACATGCAATTTAAGAGTCTGGGCCATTCACCCTTTCCTTATTCTTCTTCTTTCAGCTTATCCCTTTTCTCAGGGGTTGCCACAGCAAGTCAAGAATTTCCACCCCACCTTGTCCTCTGTATCCTTTACTCTAACTCCAACTAGCTCCATGTCCTCCCTCACCGCATCCATACATCTCTTCTTTGGCTCTCCTCTTTGTCTCCTATCTCGAGACTCCTACCATCTCTAGCATGCGTCTCCCAATATAAACACTGTCCCTCCTCTGAACATGTCCAAACAATAATAATCTGGCATTCACCGTTTACTACCAACAAATATTGTTGATTGGTTCAATTATTATAGCAAGCAGAAACTTAATAGCAGGTCCTTAAATAGGCAATGGTATGTTACTTTAAACTAAGCTAACATTTACTACTTCTTTCTAATTAATTTTGTTTATTGGTTACAATACACAAGGCTAATAGTAGTTCCTGAATAAGATAATGGTTTGTAATGTAAAGGTCTATAACTGTGGTGGAGAATTGTGTATTATGAACAGACAAAGTGTTGGACGGCATTCATGTGCAGGGTCACTGTAGAAAGTTTAGTATCCACGGTATGTGAGACAACAGAGATTGGCACCTGGTTAACAGACACAAGACGCATTCTCAAGACCGATTAAGACACAACATAAACTGGGGCCTAGATAACAGTAACAAGATGTACTTGTGTCAATGTCAAGGTGCAGGAGCACAACATTCTACATTTCAGAGGTTTGACGAATGTCTTGAATGTCGTGTGATATGACTGTCTGAGAATCTCCAAAAAACTGTGTAAGAAGAGCACGCCTGTATCAGTATTTGGGATTTGTTGGTGAGACTGCTGATGAGTTGATTCGTGCTGAACCTTCCGTAGACAGGAACCTATTATACAATAAATCCCCCGAGACGGAGAAGTGTGTCCTGGCCTGCTTATTTATAGACAACGCTTTCTACAATGTAATTGGTGACACCGAGTTGATCGCTTTGACCTGCGAACAGGGACGGCTGAGCTCCTCCATGGGATCTGGTGTGCGGAACGCTCAACAGGTAGGAATTTTTCCTCCTAATATAGCACATGCTTGTCCTTTGTTGGCGTCACCTTGCTTGGTTACCTTGCCTGGTAACCTTACCTTGCCTGGTACCTTACCTTGCCTGGTACCTTACCTTGCCTGGTAACCTTATTGCTTACCAGGCAAGGCTGCCTGGTAAGCAATAAGGTTCATGCCAAATTGAACATAAAAGCAGCAAGGGACATTTCTCTCACCGACTCGTAGATCCCAGTTGCTTTGGCCTTGATGAGGAGACTTTTTGCTGTTGTAGTGGAAAAGTTTTATGCTCACATGCTCAAACTCTGTGTACGTGGTGTACGTGACAAAGAAACCATCCTGTTATCTTCGAAACCAGCAGTTGCAGGTGCACTGTATCAAAACTGACATGTTCTTGTTGCTGGGCAGATTCAAGGCACCATTGTAACAAACAGGTCCTTGTATGGCGAACGAAGGTCGTTTGGGAAGTCTGGGGAGACAGTATAACATAGAGATGTTTTTCTGTATCAGGGGGGACTTCGCGGGATCATCTCATCATCGCGGACCTCATCTGTATCTCCTATGCTGGAATAAAGATTTTGCTTACGCCAACTCTTTGACTTAAGAAGCTTTATTGCAGATAAGAATTTCCAACAAAGTGTTATGTAGTTAAAGAACCAGTGGAACACAGGAAATTTCCACGACAATTTAGTGGAAGTGGGATCGTTTGAGGGTCCGTCCGGGCCGACGGACGTCGGACGTCGGAGACGAAGTCTTGAAGAGTGCACACTTCATCCTCTACCTCTAACATCAACAGTCTTCAGAGACGAGGGGACTGACGTCCTAAGGCCGTGACCGACCTTACAACGATCTACATAACACTTCAGGTAAGACGTATTTTGTCCATAATTTGAATTGAATGTGACATAGTATATTTGTCAAAATATACTATGTCAAAAAATATATTATGAAATTTAAAAATCTGACAAGGATTGCTTCTTGAGTCTGAGAATATCTGGAACTGTCTAAAGCCGGTATAATTTTACAAATTCTGATTGTATTGAGTTTTATAAATGGCCATATTGTTCACAAAAGTGTAGACATACACTAATAATTGGACATTTGTATGTGTCGCGGACACTTGAAAAAAAACTAGTCTGGGACTAGGGCAAAGTTGTAGCGTCGCGTACGCCAAGAGCAAAGTTGTAGCGTCGCGGACGCCAAGAGAATCACAATAAGAGTTTGAAGTGTCGCGGACACCTGAAATAACTAGTCGGGGACTAGTGTGGGAATAAGAAGTGTCCGGGACACTATTACATAGTCAGAGACTATTATACAATAAGAAGAATAGAGAAAAGTGTGTGAGACACTGTTGTATAGTCCGGGACTGTACTATGGGTAACTCAGGGAGTACCAGGAGCCCGCCTGAGGGTCCAATTGTTGACTTAATGAAGAAAAAACATGGTGATGATTGTGTGAGGTTCTTAAATGATTTGATTGAGATGTGTGGGTTTCCAGAAGGGGGGTCGTTGAGTTCTAATCAACTCAACAAGTTAAGGGACAGCTTACAAAAGCATAGAGAAAAAATGTTGAGTAAAGGGAAAGTAAGTGCAGAAAAGGTTAAAGTTATGTTGGAACAAAAGGAATGCCTGAAAAAGTGGTTCGGTGAAAGCGAAGCAGGTGACCGTAAACAGGCGTGTCACAGTCTACCCAAAATACCGACAGAGGGCGCACAATGTACACCAAAGAGTAAGAGATCCTCTCTCTATCCTCCTCTTACAGATACTGGCGCATGTCGATAGGACGACGAGACTCCCCCTCCCTATAACCCGCCTCCTCAAAATCAAGTTCCAGAGCAAGATCACGCCCAGGGAGCTCCTCAACCTGGAGTCCCACCTCTTCCTGATTCGACATCTCCTTCCCCTTCAGCCATTGGTCCTCTGACACATTTTATTCCCGCCTCCACCAGCCCTCCCCGCACAAGATCAGGCAGCACATACCATCCTGCACCGACATCTAGTGGCCAACTAGAAGAACAACAACTCTCTGGCATCCTTGCTTGTTTTCCGACCATGGACACCTCAAGACATCATGGATGCGGCCGGCCATCTGCCCGACATTGATAAAGGTGGGCAGACATTTTATAATGATCTCACTGTCTTCTGTCAACAGTCTATGCCCACGTCACAAGAGCTGAAACGCATCCTGATGCATAAACTGGGCCCTGTCAAGTTTGCAAAGATCGCTGACGTTTTCCCACATGATGGAACTGAGCTCCGCCCTTTACATAACAATTGGGGCGACGATGGGAATGCAGCCTACAGACAATGGTTACAGAACCTGGGAGAAAGACTCGTCAGGGATTCCCCGGTGCGCTGCGAACTCAACAAAGTCACCGCCTGCAAACAGAAAGAAGATGAGGACGTGACTGATTAAAATACCGCCTGACGGAGTGTTTTGACGCCCATTCCGGGTTGAGCCCGCCGACAAACCCCGCTGGCACGATTACTCCTTATGAATCCCATCTTAAGTCTATGTTTCTGCAGGGCCTCCTTCCCCACCTGCGCAAGGGTGTAGAATCCACATGCATTGGGCTAGAAGATGCCTGTATGTCTGAAGTTGAAAGGCACGCACTGCATGCTGAAGGCCAACACAAGTCTGAGAGGGCAAAGGTGAAGAAACTCAGAGAGTTCGATACCCACAAAACTCAATTGGCTCTTCTCCAAGCCGTGACGTCCATCCAAAATCACTCACCGATGGAACCACAACCATTCGGCGCCCCTAGAGGACGAGGTATGAATTGCGGCCGCCGCCCATGGCAGAACTGCCCTCATCCGGAGCCTCGTGCTCCCCCACCTCAAGATGTCTGCTTCCGCTGCGGAGAGATTATTGTAGAAAGCGTTGTCTACAAATAAGCAGGCCAGGACACACTTCTCCGTCTCGGGGGATTTATTGTATCAAAAGGTTTCTGACCATGGCAGGTCCAACACGAATCGGCTCATCAGCAGTCTCACCAACAAATCCCAATTTCTGCAATTCCACAGTGACTCTGCACATGAATGTCATCTAACACTTTGTCTGTTCATAACACACAATTCTCCACCACAAGATCGGACACTGTGCCAGAGAATGCCCACTCCAACAACAAAGACGCCGCCCACCGAACCGAGGCCATTACGGTTCCAATGGACAAGGACGCGGACAACCAAGATGGAGAGGGGGACCTTCAAACCGCCAATTCCAATCTGACTGACTTTTACAGAAGACGGGTGAAGAGGGGGCGTCCGACGTCACATCTACATCCGCATCCGGGCTGACATCTGCACCTGCAAAGGGAAGTGTTACACACACACACCTACAGCGCACACAACCAAGTTCAGGGACAGGAAGTGAAACACACACCACAACACCACTCACACACAAAATGTTATCCACTGCTATTGCAACTGTTACACAGAAATTGTCCCCTACTGGCACATATGTACAGTACTCATCGCCAAACTGTCTGACTTTACCTAAATTCACATTGACTGTCCTACATAAACCCATTGTGTTTCTTGTAGACTCGGGAGCTACTTACTCTGTTATCCGCTCCAGCGACCTTCCGGAGGTCAAGACAAGTGGTCGATTTTTGTAACGCATTTTGCAGCGTTCCTGTTCACCCTGACTCCCAGTATTGGTTCGCCTTCCAGTTTAATGGCCAGGGCTACACCTTCACGCGGCTCTGCCAAGGATACTGTGAGAGTCCCACCATCTACAACGATGCTCTTTGTGAATCACTTTCATCTCTTACGCTGTCCCCAGGTTCTGCCCTGTTGCAGTACGTTGACGACTTGCTCGTGGCCGCGCCCACGGAGGTTCAGTGCAGGACCGACACCCTTGCCCTCCTTCGACATCTGGCTGCAGAAGGACACAAGGCCAGTCTCAGCAAACTGCAGTTTGTCGCACAGGAAGTCACTTTTCTTGGCCACATCGTGTCCGCGCAGGGCAAAACCCTTTCACCAAAACGTATCAGAACCATTCAGCAGGTTCCTCGACCTGTCACTAAGAAACAGTTAATGTCTCTTCTGGGTTTGTTTTCCTATTGCCGCAGCTTCATCCCATAATTACTCCGAGACAGAAAAACCTCTCAGAGCTTTACTCCAGTCTGCCAACGCTCACAGTGACTCCACTCTTACGTGGACCCGACCGGCGGACCTCGCTTTCTCCGCCCTCAAAACAGCCCTCCAGAACTCTCCCACTTTGGGTCTCCCCGACCCCCACAAGCCGTTCACTCAGACCGTTGACGAACGAGAAGGTTGTATGACTTCTGTCCTCCTCCAACCTCATGGCGACAGGTTACGGCCTGTGGCCTACTTTTCATGTAAACTTGACCCTGTCGCTGCAGGCATGCCTCGTTGCCTACGTGCGGTGGCCGCTGCCGAAAAGGCTCTCCTTGCCTCCAGAGGCTACGCCCCTTTAACTCTGTTGGTTCCACATGCCGACACCCTGATTTTATCCGAACAGAAAACTTCTCACCTCTCTGCTGCTCGTCACCTGCGTTATCACACTTGTCTCCTTGATATGCTTAATGTCACGGTCCAACGTTGTAATGTTCTTAACCCCGCCACCCTTCTCCCCACAGAGAACGACGGCGAACCACATGATTGCGTGACGGAACTGTCCCTGTCTTTTACTCCTCGCCCAGATCTTTTGGACACACCTCTTTCCAACCCAGACTTCCTTCTCTTCGTCGATGGCTCTGCCTTCCGAGATCCATCCTCTGGGTTGAATTATGTGGGTTTCGCCGTATGCTCCGCCACCGACACCCTGGTATCTGACTCTCTCCCTCCACACTACTCCGCCCAAGCTGCAGAGCTTGTTGCCCTCACCGCCGCCTGCGAACTAGCTGAGGGACACACGGTGACCATTTATACGGACTCCTGCTATGCCTTTGGAGTCGTGCATGATTTTGGTGCCCTGTGGAAACACAGAGGGTTCCTCAAATCCGACGGAAAGCCAGTCCTAAACCATGTGCTGATCGGCCACCTCCTTGACGCCATCCTTCTACCGTCTTCCATCGCCGTCTGTAAGTGTGCAGTCCACACCACTCTCACCGATCCTGTGTCAAGGGGCAATGCCGACGCGGCTGCCAAAGCTGCGGCTCGCCTTCCGTACGCTTCACCCGTAACCGCGCTCCTCCACTCGTCTGACCCAGTTTTACTTCCTCTTGAAATGTCTGCAGTCCAGTCTTTTGCTACTCCCGAAGAGAAGCGTCTCTGGTCTTCCTGCGGTGGCCGACTGCTGGCCGGGGTGTGGCAGGGACCGGACGGTAAGCCGTGCCTGCCCCGCCACTTCTTTCCCCATTACACTAAGTTGACACATGGGAAGGACCATGTGTCAAAAGGGGGAATGTGTATACAGGTAAATGACACATGGTTCACCAAGGGTTTCTCAAACTATGCCCAGAATTTCTGTAAAAATTGCGTTACATGCACTGCACATAATCCAGGCCGTCAGACACAGCTAACACGACAAGCTGCACATCCTCCACCTACCAGACCCTTTGAACATGTCATGATGGATTTTATTGAACTGTCTCCATCCGAAGGTAAGAAGTCTCATTGTCTGGTGATGGTGGACATGTGGTCCAAATGGGTTGAAGTTTTCAAAGGCAAAGGCACTACTAACAGAAATCATCCCCAGATGGGGTATCCCAGATAGACTGTCAAACGGAAGAACTGGAAGGCAAGACGCTGGCAAGGCCCGTTCTTGGTCCTCCTCACAACCCACACCACAGTAAAGATCGCAGAGAGAGTGACCTGGATCCACGCATCACACTGCAGGAAAGTGCCGGATCCTGAGACGCAAACAGACCTCCAAAGAGCTGCCCGTAAGGAGGACATCACAAACTCACAGGTGGAGGTGAAATAGCGCTCCCCTGCACCACGTGACGTGCCAAGTCACCAACTCATCCATCGGGACGAGACTACGGAAGATCCACCCCAACCGTCATCATGGACCGACCGAGACCGTGGCATCCTTTTAGACACGCAGGACTTTGTGGTCTGAGAGGCACAACATGCATCCTTTCTGTTATAGCTATAATTATAGTACTTCTGATAACTGCCCTTTTCCCCCACCCCACCCCTGCTAAACATGACTCAAACGTTACTGACGTTCCTGGACCTACGACGACGACTAACTACTCTCGACTCATGGATTTAGTCCATCGCGTTAAACGCAGCGTTCTAGCACCTTCCTCGCCCAAGAGCCTTACAAATAGAGCCGTGTGGAAGGCCGGGTTTGCTAATTCTGGGGCACCAAACATCACCATCAGGGCCGGCGTGACTACTGCCACCGTTCTCCTTGACCCTTGTAAATACTTTCACTGTGATTCCCCAGAATTTGGGGTGGGCCACGATGTACGTTTGTTATGTAAAGGTCTTACAGATGACTAGGGGATGTCCCCACTGGGGTACCGCGAAATGGAACTCGGGTCACACCGACTGGGGTTATAATATATATGACGACTCCACCAAACTGAAGCAACGCTTAAGTATAACTTAAGTTAACAGCACTTCCCCCGCACTCCTTTTCACATTACAGAAACCACAGAGCTCAGACCAAGGGTACTTTACCATCTGTGCATGGGTTTCCGGGGTTGACCCCTGTGGCATATTCTGGCTCGAGGTCGTACCAGAAACCACAGGCAAAGCAAATCTCACTCGCCTAACTCAGCTCGTCTCCTCCCTTCATACTTTAACCACTCACCTCAATTCCGACCCCCGCACCACTGGGCACCACACTAACTTTTGGTACGACTTTGTTAACACGGTGAGGAAAGGGGGGGTAAACAAGTCATGTTACGCCTGCACCCTCATGCCTCAAAGTGCTGAGGAGTCGCTCCCTATCCACGCTTACCCCTTGAACGCTACCGAGGTCACGTGTGCCTTACTGGCCCTCGCGCACCCAGTTCAGGGCAGGAACAAATGGGAGTTTGCCAATGACACCCTACCCCACCCATGCAGCTCGTTTGCCAATGACACCATTAGGGGACGAACTGGCCAGTAAGAACTGAACACCAGGTCTATAACCACCTTTCAAACAGTCGCAACGGTCCACTCTCTAGCTCTCCCTGTCATCCATCCCATCTGTTTTCACCGGCCTACGCTTTCTAACCGGTTGTACCTTGGTACCACCTGTGGCTGTGTGATCACCCTTAACGCCACCTGCTCTCCCAGCCCGTTTAACTTCACCACCTGTCTCTCAAACACGACTTCTCCGGGATACATTTGGTCTAGTCTCTATAACGAAACTGACATCTTCTCCTCACCACAGATCCTTAGCTGGCCCGCCGACCTGGGAGCGGGATCGCTCCAAAGATTCGTCTGGCTGTGTGGTCGCCGAATTTTCCAATTGCTCCCTCCAGCATGGGCCGGCACCTGTGCAATGGTTGATCTCCGCCCTTCTATTGTCCTTTTAGACCAACTTTTCCATACCACACACCATTACCCACAATACAGGCAAAACTCTCTCCGTTTCAGGAGAGAAGCTGTCTTTGTTACCCCAGGGGAAAAATTTGTGGGCGCCATTTTCCCTATGTGGGGCACTGTAAATAATGCACATCACATTGATCAGGTCCATCTAGAATTGGAGAACCTTACTGGTTTAGTTGTGTCTGTGTACGAAACACATTAATTCAGCACAAAATGGCTTTTGATATCATTTTTGCATCTAAAGGGGGGCTATGTCACGTAATCGGCAAACATTGCTGCACCTATATCCCTGACATTTCTGCCAACCTCTCGTCCACCGTCGATCACCTTAATGACCTCCTGGACAACATGAAAAATCAAGACTCTGGCGCACTCAGTGAGTGGGATTGGTGGTCCTGGCTCACCGCCAGTGGCTGGCAGGCCTGGGCAACCCGACTCCCCATTATTGTACTCTTACTCCTTCTTTGTTGTGTAATACCCCGATCAGGCGCCTGGTTACTTCCATGGTGACCACTACCATGTTACAGTACTCGCCCCTCCAAACTGATGCTGACACTGCCAAAGCCCCCATCGATGAACTTGACCTAGACAGCATGGACTCATCCTCCGACTCTGACTTTGACGACACCACTTCATAACCAGTGTTACTTTTATATTTTTTGTTTAATCTAATGTTTATTCTAAGTTGATGTATTTTGCCCCTTCCTACTTGTGCTTGTTGTTACTCGGGAACTTCTGTTCCACAAAAACAAAATGCCTCTCTTCCTTGAGAGTTCGGATTGTAAACATCCTTATGATGACTGATCTCTCACCCATGTCGAGTTCAGTCTGACAGATTCTGATGTTACATGTTTCTTGTATATAATAATTGTTCCTTACGGAACAAAAGGGGGGAATGTAGTGGAAAAGTTTTATGCTCACATGCTCAAACTCTGTGTATGTGACAAAGAAACCATCCTGTTATCTTCGAAACCAGCAGTTGCAGGTGCACTGTATCAAAACTGACATGTTCTTGTTGCTGGGCAGATTCAAGGCACCATTGTAACAAACAGGTCCTTGTATGGCAAACGAAGGTCGTTTGGGAAGTCTGGGGAGACAGTATAACATAGAGATGTTTTTCTGTATCGGGGGGGACTTCGCGGGATCATCTCATCATCGCGGACCTCATCTGTATCTCCTATGCTGGAATAAAGATTTTGCTTACGCCAACTCTTTGACTCAAGAAGCTTTATTGCAGATAAGAATTTCCAACAAAGTGTTATGTAGTTAAAGAACCAGTGGAACACAGGAAATTTCCACGACACTGTCTTAACAGCTGATTCGGCCTTGCCGTTGCTCTGTGTGTACCCAGGTGATGAAGTCACATTTTCGAGTGGTGGGGAATTCCCACCACTCGCTGAAATTTTTTAAGGTCCTGTACGTGTATTGTGGGCCATTGTCTGAGATAACTGTATCCGGAACACTTTGGCGGGCGAAATGAGCCTTCAGTTTCTTTACTACTTTTGTAGCTTTTGTATCCGTCTAGTGGTCAATTTCCCAGAAGCACGAGAAATAATCCACAGTGATAAGATTATCCTTACAGTCAAAAGACAAAGACAAAAAGATCTGTGCCCACCTTTGCCCATGGCCTGTGTTTTATGAAATTTTAAGGTTCGTAGGAGATCGCGCTAATAAGAAAATGATTCACAACATGGGATTAATATTTCTTTATTAAATGATAAAAATTAATAAAAACAATCTCTTCACACTGAGAATATCATACTAGATTCAGGCGGTCACACCTAAATCCCCACACAATAATCACAAATTGATCACAACAATCTCTTCACAATGAGAATATCATGCTAGGTTCGGGCTGTCATCCCTAAACCCCCACACAACAATCTCT
>JAFBJS010000390.1:21220-34933 GCA_016785265.1 Paraplagusia blochii
GGGTTTAGGGATGACAGCCCGAACCTAGCATGATATTCTCATTGTGAAGAGATTGTTGTGATCAATTTGTGATTATTGTGTGGGGATTTAGGTGTGACCGCCTGAATCTAGTATGATATTCTCAGTGTGAAGAGATTGTTTTTATTAATTTTTATCATTTAATAAAGAAATATTAATCCCATGTTGTGAATCATTTTCTTATTAGCGCGATCTCCTACGAACCTTAAAATTTCATAAAACAGCCTGCTTGGAACATTATGTGATATCAGTGTTTCCTTTTGTTGTTTATTATCCATTGACCCACAGATGTCACACTTGGCAATAAATTTCTTTATCTGATCGTTCATGCCTAACCAATAGACACATTCTTTGGCTCTGTGTAGGCATCTTTCAACACCCAGATGTGATGAGTGTAAGTGGCTAGTGATGTCAGATCTCAGAGCTCCTGGAATGACTGCTCGCTCACCCCGAAAGATTCCATCTTGGTAGCTTAGTTCTCCTTGTAGGTAGAAGTAAGGTCTGATTTCACTTGGTACCTGTGTTTTATCTCTGGGCCATTTCTGGATCATTGTTGTAATGAGAAGTTGTAACGTGTTGTCTTTTTCAGTGGCAGACCGAATATCCTGTAGTCTGTCGAATGAGATTGGTAAGTGTTGTACCATGTTGATAGTCTCTACTTCATCTTCCACAGGTGTACTCTCAGGAAGATAAGCTCTGCTAAGTGTGTCAGCCAGCAACATGTCTCTTCCAGGTACATAAGTAACATCCACACCGTATTTTTGTATGCGCATCATCATGCCCTGCAGCCTTTTGGGCGCACTCAGCAGTGGCTTTTTCACTATGGTTTCCAATGGCTTGTGATCACTATGAACCATATGTGTATTGGTGGAATTTTTCCATGCTGAAAACCATAGCTAAAAACACTTTTTCTATTTGGGCGTATCGACCCTCCGACTGTGTTAGAGCCCTGTTGCAAAAGCAATTGGTTTTCCCTTCTGCATCAGTGCTGCGCCCATACTTGTGTCTGAGGCATCACACTGTACCGTTAGCTCCTCCTCTGGGTTGTAATATTTCAGCACTGGAGCGTTCACTATTGTCTCTTTAAGTTTTAAGTATGCCTCATCCTGCTCTGCCGTCCATTTCCATTCACAGTCTTTGTGTGTCAAGTCTCTCAGCACTTTGCACTGGTCTGAGAGGTGAAGGCAAAACTTGGTGAGGTAGTTAACCATACCTAGGAGCCTCTGCACTCCTTTAACATCCTTTGATGTTGGCATCTGCTGCACTGCACGCACCTTTTCCGGATCTCCTTTGAGTCCATCTGACGTTAAGCAGTGTCCAATGTATGTAGACTCCTTTTGTCCCAGTCTGAATTTTTCGGCATTTAGTTTTATATTCTTTTCCCTGCATCTGTCAAGAAACTGTTAATTTAATTTGTTATCGTGATCCCATTCTGCTTCCTCTTGTGTCTCCCCTTGTCCCGTGATCAGGATGTCATCTGCAATAATGTACAGACCAGGTACATTGTCCAAAGCCTGTGTGAGCTTCCTCTGGAATATTTCAGGGGCCGGACTAATGCCCATCGGCATCATCAGCCTTCTGTACCGTCCAAAGGGAGTTGCGAATATTGTCAAATAGCTGGTTTCTTCCTCCAGCTGCACATGCCAGAATTCACTCTTGACATCGCACACCGTGAACACTTTAGCTCTAAGTCTGGTAAAATGTCTTCAATGGTTGGAAGTGGGAAGTGACTGCGCTTTAATGCTTTGTTCAAGGGTTTGGGATCAATACAGACTCTTAGCTTGCCATTCTGTTTCTGTACTACCACCATAGCACTGATCCAGTCTGTGCTGCATTCTGTGCTGCATTCTACAGGACTGTGATTGTTCCTCTGTGTTGCAGGTCTTTGAGCTCCTCCTTCAGTGGTTTCATCAGGGCAACTGGGACTTGTCTATTTGGCAGTTGCACCGGCTGCACTGCGTCGTCCATCTCCATCTTGTATTTTCCTTCAGTACAGCCATCTCCAGTAAACATCAGCATAACTTGTTTTGATTTGTTCCATTGTCCACTACTCCGTTTTCCCAGTTTTTCCCGTTGTGACCTTACTGTGTATTGTCATGATATTCTCATGGTACACTTGAATCAGTCTCATTGCCTCACTGGCTCTCCTGCCCAGCAGAGGCACTGCACTGTCAGCATTTACCACTTAAAACTCCAATCGATATTGTTTATGATTTTTATGATTTCTTATTTTGATTTTATATTCCCCCAATGGCCTCAGCTTGCTTTTGTTGTACATAACTAGTACACTGTTAGTGTGTTCTAGTTTGGTATCTGGGTTCAGCAGGTTAATGGGGATAATGTTGCAACTAACACCACAATCTATTTGGAATCTGACCAACCCTTTGTATAGCCGCATACCAGCCTAAAGAAGCTGAATGTCCTCTTCAACTGTGTCATTCTCTTTTCATTCCTTTGCTCTGTCTGCTTCCACATCTTGAATCTGTCTCTACTGCACCCACTGTCTCTGTGATACACGTTATGTCTTCATATTCATCACTCACATATCCTGTTGTTACAGCACTTACATTTTTCTTCCACCTTTGCTCCAGTTTTGCTTTACATTTTGCTGCAAAGTGGTTCTCTCTGCCACACTTGGCGCACTTCTTCACAAACGCCGGACATTTCTGTTTGTTTTTTTTTTTTCGTGCGTTTTTCCGCAGAATTTACACTCCACTGTGTTGTTAGTTTTCATCTGGTACTACGCTCCGTGAACAGCATGCACCTCCTCCACCATCGGTGCGGTGATAGTTTTCAGATTCTCCTTAGAGAGCTCCGCAGCTCTGCATAGTTGCAAACACGTGTCTAGTGTCAAGTTTTTCTCCGGCAGCAGTCTTTCTCTCATAGCCGTGTTGTTTCCTCCACACACAATCCTATCACGTAAGAGTAAGTTGAATGTTTTTGCCAGCAGTCTCAGTTCCGTGACATAGCTATCTACTGTTTCACCGGCGCCCTGGTTCCTTGTGAAGAAACAATAGTGTTCCACAATCTCATTCACGCTGGGGTTGCAGTGATCATCAAACTTTGTGATTATGTCATCTATTTTCCATGCATCCTTAGCTGTGTCGCCCATGAGGGTGTCTAAAAGTTCTCTGCCGCTCTTGCCGACAAGATAGCTGAATAGTTTTAGCGTCTGTTTATCGTCAGCCTCGGTCATTGTCAGATCTACGTAGAGCGCAAACTTGTCTCTCTAATTCTTCCACGTTTTAGATAGGTTGCTTGAGTCCAAGCACAGCGTCTGTGGCGGCTTCAGTCCCTCCATGGTGTCTCACGGCAGTCTCACGTTAGCGGCTATAATTAGCAACAGGAAACTCTCTTCCGACCGGAGAAAACTTTACGTATTCAGTCCGAGTCCTCCGCTGCCACCATGTTAAAGTCTGTCGCTTTCTCTCTTAAAGCATACACACACGTTCTGCTTAACCCTGTGGGGTTATGAACTTTATTAACTTAAGAGCGTCGGGTACACATACAGCTTGGTCCGGTAACTCCGGTTGTGCTTCAACTAAACATGTCTAGGTCGACAACGCTAAACTACAACAAAGGTTTCTAACAATAATTCCTATTGTTACAATATCCACTAGCACATTAGCATTTCTATTGGGTTTAAGTATAAACTAGCATAGCCCTATTAGCTTAGCTGGTGCTAGGCTAAGTAGCCATTGTTGTAAAATTAGCATTTTAAATACAGGAAGTATTTTCGGATTAGCATAACAATAAGAGCTAAATTAGCTCAGCTGTTAACACAACTATACTGATAAAAGCACCACCACAGTAATTAAAATAACTACTGTAATATCGTATTTAGAACATCTGAAAACAGAACAATACCAATGGCTGGTGACCCACAGAGACATTGAACATTCCCTGCGTAAATACATCTACTGATGCAAATGGACACATCTTCAGTGATGTTCCTGGAATCGTCGGGTGTTTCGGGTCTTTCAACATCATACACCCTCCTCCAGGTGACCAAGCCAGGGCTGATCAGACCCCGGCTTGTGTCCGTTTGGCACGCTAGCTACCATGACTCCATGGCTCTCCTCTCTTGAGCCACAGCCATCTTGAGGCCCTCTCTGCCGCTTCGGTGGTGTTGCGGATGGCTCTCCTCCTGTGTTGTCCGACGATGCCCAGATTTCCCAGAGCGCTGGCATAGGACCGGGCTGCAAAGCCTCGGCAGCCCACTTCCACTGGAAGGCATGTTGCCCTCCATCCTGCTTGCTGGCACTCGTTGACCAGTACCGAGTACTTAGAGAGCTTCCTCTCAAAAGCCTCTTCCAGGCGGTCTTCCCACGGGACGGTCAACTCCAGCATCACCACTTGCTTGGTGTCCTCTGATATGAGGACCTGTCTCTTATACACAAAGCCACTGTGGTTCTTGGCAGGGCGGAGCTGCTTTGCCCTAACCAACCCTGTGCTGAGTGCCTCAGCGATGGTCTTCAGGACTTGGTCGTGCCTCCATCGGTAGCGCCCTTCTCTTAATGCTGTGGTGCAGCAGCTTAGGACGTGTTCTAAGGTGCCCCTCTTGGAGCACAATGGGCAAGCTGGTGACTCTGCTAAGCCCCAAGTATGCAGGTTTGATGGACTGGGGAGTACATCGTACACTGCCTGGACAAGAAATTTAATGCGATGAGGTTCAGCTTTCCAGATCTCAGTCCAGGTAACTTTCCTCTCAAGCGCACTTTCCCATCTTGTCCAGGCTCCCTGCTGTCTCATGCCCACCGCCTTGCAAGATCGCGCTTCCTCCACAGCCGCTCTCACCTCCTCTTGGACCAGGCGCCTCCTCTCCTTCCCCCTGGTGTTCATTGGTGGGGTTGGAAAGGAACTTAGGCCAGCTCGGCCCTGAGTAACGACTCCCACCTGAGTCCTATGGCGCAGCCTCGCTTCAGCTGTTTGTACCGCCTCATCTGCCTTCCACTTTCTGCCCGTCCTTACCTGGATTCCAGCATTAGCCACCTTTGGATCGCTGGAATCCCTGTAAAGCACCACCTCTCTGGCTTTGGTTACCTTGAACTCCTCCTCCAATGACTTGAAGGGCAGCTGCAGTTTGTTGCTGCGCCCATAAAGAGCAATGCTGCTAAGGCTCTTTGGTAACCCCAGCCATCTCCGGAGGTGGCTACTGACTTTCCTCTCCAGGGTTTCTACTGTGGAGAGTGGGACGGCATAGACGAGAAGCGGCCACAGGATCCTGGGGAGGATGCCGTGCTGGTAGACCCAAGCCTTAAACTTTCCAGGTAGACCAGACTTGTCCACAGACTTCAACCAGACATCCAACTCGCCACAAGCTGTCTGGATGGATGCTGCATCTTTGAGATGCTGTCAAACATCTTGCCCAGACTTTTGACTGGCCTCTCTAAGATTGTAGGGATGGCTGCCCCTGCAATGTTGAAGCGGAACTTGTCTTCTACCTTCCCTTTCTTGAGCACCATCGACCGAGATTTGGCTGGTTTGAAGCTCATTCAGGCCCACACCATCATCTTCTCCAGCCCCTTCAGAATCCACCGACAACCAGGAACTGATTCTGTGGTGACTGTCAGGTCATCCATAAATGCCCTTATGGGTGGCTGTCGTTGTCCAGAGCTCATCAGGGGCCCTCTACACACTGGCTCAGCAGACTTGGTGAGCATATTCATGGCCAGGGAGAATAGCGTCACAGAGATGGTACACCCCGTGATGATGCCAATCTCCACCTTGTGCCAGCTGGAAGAAATTGCTCCTGAGGAGACCCTCATGCTGAAGTTGTTTTAGTAATCAGCGATGAGGTCTCTACATCTGCTAGGCACATGATGTTTCACCAGAGTGAGCTGGACTAGCTTATGGGGTATGGAGCCGAATGCATTGGTCAGGTCGAGCCATAGCACTGACAAATTGCCCCTCTGCAATCTGGCCTCCCGGATTAGCTGCGTCACTACCCCTGTATGCTCCACACAGCCTGGCATCCCTGACACACCACCTTTCTGAACTGATGTGTCGATGTTGGTGTTTCTAGCCAGGTATGAGCCCAGTCTCTTGGCGATAGTGCTGAAGAAGATATTTGATTCAACACACAGGAGGGAGATGATGCGGAACTGGTCAAGTTGGGTGGAGCCTTCTTCCTTTGGAATCCATACTCCTTCGGCCCTTCGCCATTGCTCTGGAATGTTTCCCTTTCTCCAGAAGACTCTCAGAATTTTCCACAGTCGCATAAGCAGTTTGGGACAGTTCTTGTACACTTTGTATGAAGTGCCGCTTGGTCCCGGAGCAGAGCATGCTCTGGCTTGATGGACGGCCTCCTTGATCTCCATTAGAATAGGCGCTTACAATGTCTCTTATACAAGTCTAGATGTGTATAAGAGACAAGGAGTACGTGAGAGGTGTCGATCGATGTCCTCCCTGGAAGAGGTAAGTTTGCCACTCCGTTTCTGGCCTAGCAGGTCTTTTGTGAACTTGAAGGGGTTCTCGATAAAGGCCGTTAGTTTACGAGCCCTCTCACGTCGCCTCCTTCGATGCCACTCTGCTCGGCGTAGGACCCTTATCCTCTTCCAGTGGATGGCCATCAATTGGGCTAGGCCAAATCGCTCCTCTTCTCCTGCCTCCTTATACTGACGCTTCAGCGCTCTCATCTCCCTTCTGATGAGGTGGATCTTCTCTGCTCTGTGGTTCCTTACATAGGATGTTCCTGAGCTTTTCTTCTGCTCTTCACCGAACCGTTCTACCGCTATGCTGACGATGATTGCTGTCATGCCTTGCAACTTCCGCTCCGCCTCTCCTTTTAACATAGTCTCCAGGATTTGGTCCACGTCATCGTCGAACTGCTTCCACAGTGAAGTCATGGTAGCTGCTGGCCACTTTATCCGCTTCCGCTCTGAATCGATGCTTGAGGAGCGCACCAGCAACACTTGGAGGTTCCTAGCACTATGGGGTGACTCCGGGCAAGGCCCCTCCTGCGTCTCACCAGGTGGAACACCTGTGCGTTGTGTTGCTTCTGCCCCCCCCAAGCACTTCTTCTTTGCTTGGTGGATTTTCAAGCCGCGCATGTTCTTGCAAACCTTTCCACAAATACACTGTGAGCTCGTAGTCGTTTGTCCATTGCTTAGGCCTGTTACCAATGAATCCGTCCTGTTGGGGTGCTCATCCCCCCCCCCCCTCTCGGGCACCCCTGGGGGTATCTCTCCATTGAGTTCATCGTAGCTTGATTGGGTGTCCTCCTCACGGTGAACACAGATTGGGTTGCCAGCCCGCTCTGCCCCGGTCGCCGTCTCTCCGAGCTGTATCTGTCTCTCCAGTCGTCACCATTCTATTCATGGTTGTCATCCAGTCTTTCCTGGCCGTCACTGATGCCTCAGGGTACTCACTGCGTAAATACATCTACTGATGCAAATGGACACATCTTCAGTGATGTTCCTGGAATCGTCGGGTGTTTCGGGTCTTTCAACATCATACACCCTCCTCCAGGTGACCCAGCCAGGGCTGATCAGACCCCGGCTTGTGTCCATTTGGCACGCTAGCTATCATGACTCCATGGCTCTCCTTTCTTGAGCCACAGCCATCTTGAGGCCCTCTCTCCGCTTCGGTGGTGTTGCGGATGGCTCTCCTCCTGTGTTGTCCGACGATGCCCAGATTTCCCAGAGCGCTGGCATAGGACCGGGCTGCAAAGCCTCTGCAGCCCACTTCCACTGGAAGGCATTTTGCCCTCCATCCTGCTTGCTGGCACTCGTTGACCAGTCCCGAGTGGTCAACCAATACGCGCACCGACACAGTGTTTCATTGCACGCGCTCGACGCATGCGCCAACGCGCCAGTGTTGCTGGACCCATTACTGGTAGTTACTATTTTTAATGATCGTCTACACTGTTTCCTTCAGCATAGGAGAGGACACAGTGGCAACAGTGTCTGCTGGCTATCATTGTGTGTGGTAACTCTTACAGTCATGGTGTGAAACTATGTGAATCTCAGTGCACTATGTTAATCATTACGTTGAAAAGGAAAAATTGGTTGACATACTTTCATGCTAAGCCAATCAGAAAGAGTCCTGGGCGGGTCTTCTTGCCTTATAGGGAAATAAACAGTCTCACACACACAGGTGATGCGCTACAGCAGCACTGTGAGAATCATGTTCTTTGATTTCTCAAGTGCATTCAACACCATCCAGCCGCAGATCCTGAGGTGGACCACCAGCTGTCAGAATGGATACTGGACTACTTCACAAACTGACAACAGTTTGTAAGAGTCCAGAAATGCGTGTCTGACCTACTCACCAGCAACACAGGTGCACACCAAGGGACTGTCCTAGCCCCCTTCCTCTTCACCCTCTACACAGCTGACTTCAGACACAACACAGAAGGCTGTGTGCTGCAGAAGTTCTCTGACGACACTTGTGACAACCCCATCCTCTTTTCTGGCCATTTCTTGGTGTGTGTGTGTTTTTTCTGTTTTTTTTCCAGGTAGATGGGTGGAGCTACTGATTGGATGTGCACATGGAAGGCTGGGCCCAGGTTATTTAACTGGCTCCTCCTTCTCTTTCTTTCTCTCTCAGACCATCTCTCAGAGCACATGCTTCCTGTTTGGGTTCGTGTTTTTTGGTTAGAAAATGAATATATTACTTAAGTTACTTAAAAGTGTGCGGTCTCCCATTTTTGTCTTGCTCGCTGAGCCAGGGCTATGACAAAATGGGGGCTCGTCGACTTAATTTGGAGAGGTTGTAGACTTACTATTTAGTAGGTTTCAGTTAGTTTGTGCCAGGTTGTTAATTTGGTTGGAAATGTTTGTACAGGGTGGTAGATTTTCAAGGTGCTGCTCTGTGTTTGTTACTGGTACATTTGTTGGGAGATTCACACATGTTTACTTGCTTTCAGCTTTTGATAATTGGTTAGTGGAGTGAGTTTGTTCCACTACGTTGTATATTTCCTACATTTTCCTTTGTGTTACTGTCAAGGGAGAGCTATTATTATAGGACTTTTTCCCTGGATAGGATAAGGGGTGGATCTTGTTTAGAAGGTTCACCTTTCTCAATTCTAGGCCGGTGGTAAACGTGGGTAGAGTAAAGCTCAGGAGCACCTCAGTGGCTGCGGGGAAGTGGCCACTTGCTGGTTGCTTTCTTTTCTCCACTGGTTTCGTGTGCATAAGTACCACCCACATGTGACTGCCAGAAGACTAGACTGCCAGAAGAAGTTAGAGGGAAACTCTCCTTATGAGTTTTGACTTCTCTAAATACAGGCTTGCATAAGGTAAGTATGGAAATATATTGTGGATTATAGGTAAAAGAGTTTAGTTAGGCAACTGGACATTCACTTTTTCAGAAAACGTTTCACCTCTCATCCAAGAGGCTACTTCACTTCTAACTGTTAGTGGGGAGTAACAGAAGTTATATGCTGTGAGTGGGGAGGAAGGGGTGTTTCAAGTCCCTCCTGTTGGGTGGACCTGGGGATACCTGTGAAGTGTGGTACCAGTCGTTGGGTGGGTATTGATGGGTCGTTACCGTCATTGTTGGAGTGGTTTTGGTCACACGGCTCGTTAATATGCGAAACTGGTTGATGAGAGTGCAATCTTTTGGGTATTGTTCCCAAGAGGGCTTTGTAGGTGGTTGAGAGGTTATGTCTCAAACCACCACCTCTGTTGAGGGATGGTTTTTCCAGGTTGACAAAAATGGCTTCTTTAACACCTGTCTCAAACCATCTGTCTTCTCTGGCCAAGATCTGAACATCTTGGTCCTTAAAAGAGTGGTTGGTAGCCTTTAGGTGTAAGTGAACGGCTGAATCCTGACCTGAGGTGTTGGCCCTTCTATGTTGGGCCATATGTCTGTGTAATGGCTGCTTGGTTTCCCCAACGTAGAGGTCCGAACACTCCTCGCTGCACTGAATGGCATAAACCACGTTGTCCAGCTTGTGTCTTGGGATCTTGTCTTTGGGATGAACCAGTTTCTGTCTTAAGGTGTTGCCAGCTTCGAAATGCGTACGGATCTGATATTGGTTAAAAATTCGTCTGAGTTTCTCAGACCCCAGCGATGTACGGAATTACAACATTACCCTTCCTGTTGTGCTCCCTCTCTGTAGGCCTTTTCTTAGTGGTTTTAAGGAAGGCCTATTTTGGATAACCGCAGTTCTTAAGGGATGTCTTAATGTGTGCTTGTTCCCTCATCTTACCTCTATTTGTAGTGGGGATGGTGTCTGCCCGTGACTGGAGAGTTCAGATAACCCCCAGTTTGTGTTTAAGTGGGTGGTGGGAGTCAAAATGGAGGTACTGGTCAGTATGGGTTGGTTTCCTGTAAACCTCTATGTTGAGATGTCTGTCTTCCCTGATGTGGACTCCACAGTCCAAAAAAGCAAGGCTGTTGTCCTTAACATCTTCTCTAGTGAACTTGATGTTTTTGTCCACTGAGTTGGTGTGGTCAGTGACACTGTCAATCTCCTAGACTTTGATTTTGACCCAGGTGTCATCTACATAGCGAAACCAATGACTTGGAGCTGTTCCCATGTATGAAGCCTTTGTTTCCACATTCTCCATGCAGAGGTTTGCCACTATTGGAGCCCATAGCACAACCATGTTTCTGTCTGTAAAATGAGTCATTAAAACTGAAAATATGTAGTGGTGAGGCAGAAATCTAGAAGGGTGCAGATATGGTCTACTGTCAATTTGGTCCTTTCTGACAGTGTTCGGTCTTGCAGAAGGCATAACCTGACTGTTGCTACTGCTTCCGTGGTCAGAATACATGTGAAGAGTAAAGTGACATCATAAGATACCATGGTCTCATCAGCATCCAATTTGATGTTTTTTACCTTGTTTGCGAAGTCATGCGAGTTGTTGATGTGATGTGGTGAGTTTCCAACCAGAGGTGCTAGGATGGTGGTGAGATGTTTCGCGATGTTGTAACTGACCGAGTTGATGCTGCTGATGATTGGTCTGAGTGGAGCTCCCTCTTTATGGATTTTGGGGAGACCATAGATGCGTGGGATGGCCTCCCCCGGGTAAAGCCGGTGGTAGAGTGGTCGGTCAATGGCTTGGCCTTTTTCCAGCTGCTGGAGACAACTGATGGCCTTCTTTTTGTAACTGTTAGTTGGATCTCTGTTCAAGGATTCATATGTGGCCTCGTCACTCAGTAGAGCTTTGACTTTGGCTTGGTAGTCTGTTGTGTTAAGCACAACTCTACCTTTGTCTGCTGGTAGAATGGTGATGTCTGGGTCCCTTTGGAGAGCTGTCAGCGCCTTCTTTTCCTGGATCGTCAGGTTTGAAGGAGGTGGCTTGGCACTGGAGAGCACAACGGTGACTTTTAGCCTAAGTTGTTCGGCTTCTGTGGTGCTCATCCTGTTGTTTCTGATGGCTGTCTCAGTGGCTGTGATGAGTTCAACTGTGGGGATGTGGGCCGGAGAGACTGCAAAATTGAGCCCTTTGGCCAAGACATCCTCTTCTGGCTGGGTGAGAATTCTGTTGGAAAGGTTTTTCACCCAATTCTCTTGGGAGACCTGTTGTGAGTGGAAACCAAGCAGCCATTACACAGACGCATAGCCCAACATACACCTAAAGGCTACCAACCACTCTTTTAAGGACCAAGATGTTCAGATCTTGGCCAGAGAAGACAGATGGTTTGAGAGAGGTGTTAAAGAAGCCATTTTTGTCAACCTGGAAAAACCATCCCTCAACAGAAATGGTGGGTTGAGACATAACCTCTCACCCACCTACAAAGCTGTTAGATTTCAGTGGTTTTTCATTTTTGGGACTATAGGTTTTCACATTTGTTTACCTCACATTTGGCCATACATATACATTTCGAAGACCCTCTCTCCTTCCTTTCTTTGCTAACCCCTCAGACAACCCCTGGTGTTTTCCAACAACACCTATGGCCTTTGTCCCCCTGAAATTTACATACACCCAAGTTGACTTCCTTTCGCATGCAATCTCCTGGTGTTTTCATCAACACCTATGCGTAGACAACCACCAAGGACCCAACCCCTCTATTTCTATTGGGATCCACATATGATTGACATCCACAAAGTTGAGAAACCACTCCCACCGTAGAGGTATAAAATTGTAGGTTTGGATAACAAATTGAGAATAGCATTTTACCAAAGAAAGTTAATAACCACGTGTTGTTAAGTTCTTTAGTTTTGCTTTCTCCAGTCGTTCTATACTTTGTTGTTACGGACCAAACTTCTATGTTTTGGTGATTTTTGTTATTAAACAAATCGACCAACCAACGCCTTCATTATCTTCTTCGCCTGGACCACATTTTTCAATTTTTGGTGCTGTGACCGTGGATCGGAAGAAACCTTGTACTAAGACCTGGTTTCTCCAACTGGTGCCGTGATCCACCCCAAAATCTTTCAAAGCCCTCTTGGGAACAATACCCAAAAGATTTCACTCTCTTCAACCAGTTTCGCATATTACGAGCCGTGTGACCAAAACACTCCAACAATGACAGTAACGACCCATCAATACCCACCCAACGACTGGTACCTCACTTCACAGGTATCCCCAGGTCCACCCAACAGGAGGGACTTGAAACACCCCTTCCTTCCCACTCACAGCATATAACTTCTGTTACTCCCCACTAACAGTTAGAACTGAAGAAGCCTCTAGGATGAGAGGTGAAACATTTTCCAAAAAACTGAATGTCTAGTTGCCTACCTCTTTTACCTTGACCATGACCTGGATGACTGAGAACCTGCATCAACATTGTGGATTATACTGTACTGTTTGCTTTATCTATATCTTTAAATCTGAGTTGTGATAATGGCTTGGATTGATGAGTTTTTTCAAGCTCCTTCTGATCACCTACTCACCCAATACACAAAAGAACAGCTTTTAAAAATAGCTGATAATTATGGGGTTGAGATTAATGATAAAAGGTTGAAAGAAAATATTAGAACCACTTTGAAGGCAAACTTGGAGTCTGGAATCCTTAAAAGGGAGGAATTTCAGGCCCAGGGATCCAATGCAACATTGAGTTTTGAACAACAGAAAGAATTGTTAAAAATGCAATTTGAATATGAGAAACTTAAACAGGAAAAGGCACTTGAAGTACAGTTAGAACTTGAAAAAATGAAATTTAAAACTGAACAGACCAAATTAGAGTTGGAACATTATAAGCTGAATCTGATTAGAGATGGTAAGCTTAATAAGAGTTTAGTCAGGGACAGTGTGGGGTCTGGTGAAATGTCTTCTAGATCTGATTTAAGTACAAAGTTGAGGATGGTGCCAAAATTCAATGAGAAAGATCCAGACACATTTTTTTCGTTATTTGAGCGGGTTGCAGAAACTTGTGAGGGGCTAGACACAGAACGTACTCTGTTGCTACAATGTGTATTTACTGGAAAAGCACAGAAAGCATATTCTGCATTAAGTTCAACAGATAGTAAAATATATGTTAGAGTGAAAGCTGCTGTATTAAAAGCCTATGAGTTGGTACCAGAAGCCTATCGACAACATTTCAGGGCTGTGAGAAAGCGAGAGCACCAGACTCAACTCAACTCAACTCAACTATATTTATTTATAGTGCCAAATCGTAGCAGCAGCTACCTCAGGGCACTTTACAAACAATACAACACAGAGATACAATACACACAGAACAGACAATGACCCCCTGTCCTTATAGACCCTCGCACCGGCTGAGGAACAACTCCCAAAAACCCAGGAGGCAGGAAAAAAGGAAGAAACCTCAGGGTGATCGACAGCGCAGGGGATCCTC
>JAFBJS010000391.1:0-11262 GCA_016785265.1 Paraplagusia blochii
ATCAGAACATTGTACAGCGATTGGGAAAAGGTTTTTGGACTTTGGTCTTTAAATTCTTGCACATTCTTAAATATTATGATGATTATGATATTGTATAAATATTCTGTTATATTTATTGTTTTCATGAAAATCAATCAACACTAAATTCTTGACAGTTTCTAAATGTCAGTTCTCAATATTGTCACAATTAAAGTCTTTTTGGTTTCAGCCAACAATATTTCCACCAAATACTGCTCTTTGTTCTGTATATTTTCTCCCATGTCTGTGGTATTTCATATCCTAATAATTTCATCAGTTCCGACCAAACCTCGTTCCAGTATCTTCTCATTGGTCCAGACTCCCAGGAGATATGGGTGTGACCTGCTCTTTGGTCCCCACATTGTCTCCAACAGGATTGTCCTTAGTTTTAAGGGTTATAAAAAACCTGATTATATTTTTCAGCCAAATTCTTTCCACACCCTTGAGTTGGTGCTGGTTCTTTGTACAGATGTTAAACCGATCTTCTTCAGAGATTTGTGTTCTACTTTCTTTGGCCCATTTATCCCTGACGTAGAGGGTGGAGGTTCCCCTTGTAGTGGAAAAGTTTTATGCTCACATACTCAAACTCTGTGTACGTGGTGTACGTGACAAAGAAACCATCCTGTTATCTTCGAAACCAGCAGTTGCAGGTGCACTGTATCTAAAACTGACATGTTCCTGTTGCTTGGCAGAATCAAGGCACCATTGTAACAAACAGGTCCTTGTATGGAGAATGAAGGTCATTTGGGAAGTCTGGGGAGACAGTATAACAAAGAGATGTTTTTCTGTACCAGGAGGGACTTAGCGGGATCATCTCATCATCGCGGACCTTATCTGTATCTCCTATGCTAGAATAAAGATTTCCAACTCTTCGACTCAAGAAGCTTTATTGCAGATAAGAATTTCCAACAAAGTGTTATGTAGTTAAAGAACCAGTGGAACACAGGAAAATTTCCACAACAATTTGGTGTCAGAGGTGGGATCGTTTGAGGGTCCGTCTGAGCCCTCTTGAAGAGCGCGCACTTCATCCTCTACCTCTAACATCAACTGTCTTCAGAGACGAGGGGACTGACGTCCTAAGGCCGTGACCGACCTCACAACCATCTACATAACACTTCGGGTAAGACGTATTTTGTCCATAATTTGAATTGAATGTGACATAGTATATTTGTCAAAATTCTGAAATTTAAAAATCTGACAAGGATTGCTTCTTGAGTCTGAGAATATCTGGAATTGTTTCTGATTGTATTGAGTTTTATAAATGGCCATGTTGTTCACAAAAGTGTAGACGTACACTAATAATTGGGCATTTGTATGCGTTGTGGACACTTAAAAAAAAAAAAAAAAAAACTAGTCAGGGACTAGGGTAAAGTTGTAGCGTCGCGGACGCCAAAGAGTTAAGTTGTAGCGTCACGGACGCCAAGAGAATCACAATAAGAGTTTAATGTGTCGCGGACACCTGAAATAACTAGTCGGGGACTAGTGTGAGAATAAGAAGTGCCTGGGGCACTATTACATAGTCAGAGACTATTGTACAATAAGGAGAATAGAGAAAAGTGTGTGAGACACTGTTGTATAGTCCGGGACTGTACTATGGGTGTACTATGACTGTACTCAGGGAGTACCAGGAGCCCGCCTGAGGGTCCAATTGTTGAGTTAATGAAGAAAAAAATATGGTGGATGCAGCCGGCCATCTGCCCGACATTGATAAAGGTGGGCAGACATTTTATAATGATCTCACTGTCTTCTGTCAACAGTTTATGCCCACGTCACAAGAGCTGAAACGCATCCTGATGCATAAACTGGGCCCTGTCAAGTTTGCAAAGATCGCTGACGTTTTCCCACATGATGGAACTGAGCACCGCCCTTTACATCACAATTGGGGCGACGGTGGGAATGCAGCCTACAGACAATGGTTACAGAACCTGGGAGAAAGACTCGTCAGGGATTTCCCGGTGCGCTGTGAACTCAACAAAGTCACCGCCTGCAAACAAAAAGAAGATGAGGACGTGACTGATTACAAATACCGCCTGACGGAGTGTTTTGACGCCCATTCCGGGTTGAGCCCGCCGGCAAACCCCGATGGCCCGATTACTCCTTATGAATCCCATCTCAAGTCCATGTTTCTGCAGGGCCTCCTTCCCCACCTGCGCAAAGGTGTAGAATCCACATGCATTGGGCTAGAAGATGCCCGTCTGTCTGAAGTTGAAAGGCACGCACTGCATGCTGAAGGCCAACACAAGTCTGAGAGGTCAAAAGTGAAGAAACTCAGAGAGTTCGACACCCACAAAACTCAATGGGCTCTCCTCCAAGCCGTGACGTCCATCCAAAATCACTCACCGATGGACTCACAACCATTCGGCGCCCCTAGAGGACGAGGTATGAACCGCGGCCGCCGCCCATGGCAGAACCGCCCTCATCCGGAGCCTCGTGCCGAGGCCATTACGGTTCCAATGGACAAGGACGCGGACAACCAAGATGGAGAGGGGGACCTTCAAACCGCCAATTCCAATCTGACTGACTTTTACAGAACACGGGTGAAGAGGGGGCGTCCGACGTCACATCTACATCCGCATCTGGTCTGACATCTGCATCTGCAAAGGGAAGTATTACACACACACACACAGCGCACACACCAAGTTCAGGGACAGGAAGTGAAACACACACCACAACACCACTCACACACGAAATGTTATCCACTGCTATTGCAACTGTTACACAGAAATTGTCCCCTACTGGCACATATGTACAGTACTCATCGCCAAACTGTCTGACTTTGCCTAAATTCACATTGACTGTCCTACATAAACCCATTGTGTTTCTTGTAGACTCGGGAGCTACTTACTCTGTCATCCGCTCCAGCGACCTTCCGGAGGTCAAGACAAGTGGTCGATTTTTGTTTTCTACTGGCGCATGTGGTACCACTGTAAAAGAGAGTTTTACGTCACCGATCCGCACATCCTGTGACAACCCAGAAACTAACTTCAAACATTCTTTTCTTCTGTCCCCATGCTGTCCAATTAACCTCATGGGCCGAGACCTCATGATTCGATTGGGCATCAATCTGGTATCCACACCGGAAGGGGTTGTTGCAGTGCACAAAGGCTCTACACCAGGTGGCGCCAGAGTCACAGAGGGATCCTCTCCTACTGAGGAAGAAGCCCTACAACTGGTCTGCTCTTGCAACATTTCCTTTGAAGATCTGGTGACGTATTCTCACGAGGGCCCTCTGTATATTTACCAATGGAAAGTGTTGTCTCCTCATGATACCCCTATGCTCCGACTGGCTCACAACCTTGTTGACCCTTTAGCGTGTTTCATGACACCCAGAGCGCTCCACTGCACCTCTCATGTCTCCCACGACCCTGATGAAACGTACGAAAGCATCTTCTTCACACACGCACACACGACTCTTTACAACTCACAACCGTGTTTTGGAACACATGGCGCTGCACTGTTTCTGTCCAAATGACTTTACCCCAGACTGACTTCTTCCTCGTTACCGGTTCACATCCCCACATCTCACTGGCTAAATCCAGAGATGACGAATGGCAAGGCATAGGTCCGTGGGTGAGAGACTGCACCCTGCTCACTGACTGGATTGACACCTCCGACCCCTCCATCCTATATTCTCCAACGGCTCAGGTGTTGATGAGTATGACACCATACGTCTCCCACATACCCGCTCTACGATCAGTGCACCTCAACATTCCAGATGTTCACGCGCAACTAATAATGCTCACTGTCCCTACAGACATCCACCCGTCACTTTCTACCGTCCCTGCGTCACTCTGGGCGAACGGTAAATATGACATCCTCCTTTCGCCCAAAACGGTTCCAGTACCCCCTCAAGCCAGAGGCAATTGAAGGGATTAAACCAGTTTTTGACTCACTCTTGGCTGCCGTTGTTATAGTACCCTGCAATGACTCACCCGTCTGCACGCCCATCTTGCCGGTAATGAAGGCCAGAGACCCTCCAGCACAGCCTGAGTGGCGTTTTGTACAAGATCTCAAAGCAGTAAACGCCGCCGTACGCGCATGCGCCCCTCGCGTTCCAAATCCGTACACAATCCTGACCCAAATCCCTTCCAATGCCAAGTGGCTTTCCATTGTTGATCTCTCTAACGCATTTTTCAGCGTTCCTGTTCACCCTGACTCCCAGTATTGGTTCGCCTTCCAGGTTAATGGCCAGGGCTACACCTTCACGCGGCTCTGCCACGGCTACTGTGAGAGTGCCACAATCTACAACGATGCTCTTTGTGAATCACTTTCATCTCTTACGCTGTCCCCAGGTTCTGCCCTGTTGCAGTACGTTGACGACTTGCTCGTGGCCGTGCCCACGGAGGTTCAGTGCAGGACCGACACTCTTGCCCTCCTTCGACATCTGGCTGCAGAAGGACACAAGGCCAGTCTCAGCAAACTGCAGTTTGTCGCACAGGAAGTCACTTTTCTTGGCCACATCGTGTCCGCGCAGGGCAAAACCCTTTCACCAAAACTTATCAGAACCATTCAGCAGGTTCCTCGACCTGTCACTAAGAAACAGTTAATATCTCTTCTGGGTTTGTTTTCCCATTCCGCAGCTTCATCCCTAACTACTCAGAGACAGAAAAACCTCTCAGAGCTTTACTCCAGTCTGCCAACGCTCACAGTGACTCTACTCTTACGTGGACCCGACCGGCAGACCTCGCTTTCTCCGCCCTCAAAACAGCCCTCCAGAACCCTCCCCGACCCCCACAAGCCGTTCACTCAGACCGTTGACGAACGAGAAGGTTGTATGACTTCTGTCCTCCTCCAACCTCATGGCAACAGGTTACGGCCTGTGGCCTACCTTTCATGTAAGCTTGATCCCGTCGCTGCAGGCATGCCTCGTTGCCTACGTGCGGTGGCCGCTCTCTTTGCCTCCAGAGACATTGTGGGCCACGCCCCTTTAACTCTGTTGGTTCCACATGCCGTCACCCTGATTTTATCCGAACAGAAAACTTCTCACCTCTCTGCTGCTCGTCACCTGCGTTATCACACTTGTCTCCTTGATATGCCTAATGTCACGGTCCAACGTTGTAATGTTCTTAACCCTGCCACCCTTCTCCCCACAGAGAACGACGGCGAACCACATGATTGCGTGACGGAACTGTCCCTGTCTTGTACTCCTCGCCCAGATCTTTCGGACACACCTCTTTCCAACCCAGACTTCCTTCTCTTCGTCGATGGCTCTGCCTTCCGAGATCCGTCCTCTGGGTTGAATCACGTGGGTTTCGCCGTATGCTCCTCCACCGACACCCTGGTATCTGACTCTCTCCCTCAACACTACTCCGCCCAAGCTGCAGAGCTTGTTGCCCTCACCGCCGCCTGCGAACTAGCTGAGGGACACACGGTGACCATCTATACGGACTCCCGCTACGCCTTTGGAGTCGTGCATGATTTTGGTGCCCTGTGGAAACACAGAGGGTTCCTCAAATCCGACGGCAAGCCAGTCCTAAACCATTTGCTAATCGGCCACCTCCTTGACGCCATCCTTCTACCGTCTTCCATCGCCGTCTGTAAGTGTGCAGCCCACACCACTCTCACCAATCCTGTGTCAAGGGGCAATGCCAGGGCCGACGCGGCTGCCAAAGCTGCGGCTCGCCTTCCATACGCTTCACCCGTAACCGCGCTTCTTCACTTGTCTGACCCGGTTTCACTTCCTCTTGAAATGTCTGCAGTCCAGTCTTTTGCTACTCCCGAAGAGAAGCGTCTCTGGTCTTCCTGCGGTGCCCGACTGCTGACCGGGGTGTGGCAGGGACCGGACGGTAAGCCGTGCCTGCCCCGCCACTTCTTTCCCCATTACGCTAAGTTGGGAAGGACCATGTGTCAAAAGGGGGAATGTGTATACAGGTAAATGACACATGGTTCACCAAGGGTTTCTCAAACTATGCCCAGAACTTTTGTAAAAATTGCGTTACATGCACTGCACATAATCCAGGCCGTCAGACACAGCTGACACGACAAGCTGCACATCCTCCACCTACCAGACCCTTTGAACATGTCATGATGGATTTTATTGAACTGTCTCCATCCGAAGGTAAGAAGTTTCATTGTCTGGTGATGGTGGACATGTGGTCCAAATGGGTTGAAATTTTCCCATCCACCAAACAAACTGCATCAGTAGTGGCAAAGGCACTACTAACAGAAATCATCCCCAGATGGGGTATCCCAGATAGACTGTCAAGCGACAACGGCCCACACTTTGTTAACTCTGCCTTTACCGAGGTAAGTAAATACCTAGGGATAGATCTAAGAACACATTGTGCCTACCATCCTGCATCCGGGGGGGAATGTGGAACGAGAAAATGGCACGCTCAAGGCGAAGTTAGCAAAATGTTGTGCCGAGACTGGGCTTCCCTGGACACAGGCGCTGCCACTGGTACTAATGTACATGAGAATGAGAAGACGAGAGCACAGTGGCCTAAGCCCGTACGAGATTTTGTTTGCAGCACCACCTGCTGTTGGGCTCCATAGACCAACAGCTCCACTTCCTTCAACCACCCTTTGTGAAAATGCCATGCTAACATATTGTTCTAACCTGTCCAAAATGCTTTCTAATATCAGGCAACAGGTGACCGCAGCACTTCCTGATCCAGCAACTGGCCCGTTGCACGATCTACAACCCGGCGACTACGTGGTAGTGAAAGACTTCAGACGGAAGAACTGGAAGGCAAGACGCTAGCAAGGCCCGTTCTTGGTCCTCCTCACAACCCACACCGCAGTAAAGATCGCCGAGAGAGCGACCTGGATCCACGCATCACACTGCAGGAAAGTGCCGGATCCTGAGACGCAAACAGACCTCCAAAGAACTGCCCGTAAGGAGGACATCACAAACTCACGGGTGGAGGTGAAATAGCGCTCCCCTGCACCACGTGACGTGCCAAGTCACCTACTCATCCATCGGGACGAGACTACGGAAGATCCACCCCAACCGTCATCATGGACCGACCAAGACCGTGGCATCCTTTTAGACATGCAGGACTTTGTGGTCTGAGAGGCACAACATGCATCCTTTCTGTTATAGCTATAATTATAGTGCTTCTGATAACTGCCCTTTTCCCCCACCCCACCCCTGCTGAACATGACTCAAACGTTACTGACGTTCCTGGACCTACGACGACGACTAACTACTCTCGACTCATGGATTTAGTCCATCGCGTTAAACGTCACGTTCTAGCACCTTCTTCGCCCCAGAGCCTTACAAATAGAATCGTATGGAAGGCCGGGTTTACTAAGCCTGGGGCACCAAACATCACCATCAGGGCCGGCGTGACTACTGCCACCGTTCTCCTTGACCCTTGTAAATACTTTCACTGTGATTCCCCACAGAATTTGGGATCGGCCACGATGTACGTTTGCTATGTAAAGGTCTTACAGATGGCTGGGGGATGTCCCTACTGGGATACCGTGCAATGGAACTCGGGTCACACCGACTGGGGTTATTATATATTATATACATTATATATATGGCGACTCCACCAAACTGAAGCAACGCTTAAGTATAAGTTAAATTAACGACACTTACCCCGCGCTCCTTCTCACATTACAGAAACCGCAGAGCTCAGACCAAGGGTTCTTTACCGTCTGAACATGGGTTTCCGGGACTGACCCCTGTGGCATATTCTGGCTCGAGATTGTGCAAGAAACCACAGGCAAAACAAATCTCACTCGCCTAACTCAGCTCGTCTCCTCCCTTCATACTCTAACCACTCACCTCAATTCCGACCCCCGCACCACTGGGTACCACACTAACTTTTAGTACGACTTTGTTAACACCTCAGCTCCCTATCCACGCTTCCCCCTTGAACACTACCGAGGTCACGTGTGCCTTATTGGCCCTCGCGCACCCAGTTCAGGGCAGGAACAAATGGGAGTTTGCCAATGACACCCTACCCCACCCATGCAGCTCGTTTGCCAACGACACCATTAGGGGACGAACTGGCCAGTCAGAACTAAACACCTCTAAAGTCTATGACCACCTCTCAAACAGTCGCAACAGTCCACTCTCTAGCTCCCTCTATCATCCATCCCATCTGTTTTCACCAGCCTACGCTTTCTAACCGGTTGTACCTTGGTACCGCCTCTGGCTGTGTGATCACCCTTAACGCCACCTGCTCGCCCAGCCCGTTTAACTTCACCACCTGTCTCTCTAACACGACTTCTCCGGGATACATTTGGTCTAGTCTCTATAGCGAAACTGACATCTTCTCCTCACCACAGATCCTTAGCTGGCCCGCCGACCTGGGAGTGGGATCGCTCCAAAGATTCGTCTGGCTGTGTGGTCGCCGAATTTTCCAATTGCTCCCTCCAGCATGGGCCGGCACCTGTGCAATGGTTGATCTCCGCCCTTCTATTATCCTTTTAGACCAACTTTTCCATACCACCCACCATTACCCACAATACAGGCCAAACTGTATTGTGGGCCAAAGAGGCTGTCTTTGTTACCCCAGTGGAAAAATTTGTGGGCGCCATTTTCCCTATGTGGGGCACTGTAAATAATGCACATCACATTGATCAGCTCCATCTAGATTTGGAGAACCTTACTGGTTTAGTTGTGTCTGGTTTTGCGGCTCTTCCTCCGTTCACCGTGGCAGTACAAAACACATTAATTCAACACAAGATGGCTTTTGATATCATTTTTGCGTCTCAAGGGGGGCTATGTCACATAATTGGCGAACATTGCTGCACCTACATCCCTGCCATTTCTGCCAACCTCTCGTCCACCGTCAATCACCTTAATGACCTCCTGGACAACATGAAAAAACAAGACTCTGACGCACTCAGTGACTGGGATTGGTGGTCCTGGCTCACCGCCGGTGGCTGGCAGGCCTGGGTAACCCGACTACTCCCCATTATTGTACTCTTACTCCTTCTTCTTTGTTGTGTAATACCCCTGATCAGGCGCCTGGTTACTTCCATGGTGACCGTTACCATGTTACAGTACTCGCCCCTCCCACTTGATGCTGACACTGCCAAAGCCCCCATCGAAGAACTTGACCTAGCCAGCATGGACTCATCCTCCGACTCTGATGACACCACTCCATAACCAGTGTTACTTTTATATTTTTTTGTTTATCTTTCTTGTTTAATCTAATGTTTATTCTAAGTTGATGTATTTTACCCTTTCCTACTTGTGCTTGCTGTTACTCGGGAACTTCTGTTCCACAAAAACAAAATGCCTCTCTTCCTTGAGAGTTCCAATTGTAAACATCCTTATGATGACTGATCTCTCACCCATGTCGAGTTCAGTCTGATAGATTCTGATGTAACATGTTTATTGTATATAATAATTGTTCCTTACGGAACAAAAGGGGGGAATGTAGTGGAAAAGTTTTATGCTCACATACTCAAACTCTGTGTACGTGGTGTACGTGACAAAGAAACCATCCTGTTATCTTCGAAACCAGCAGTTGCAGGTCCACTGTATCCAAAACTGACATGTTCCTGTTGCTGGGCAGAATCAAGGCACCATTGTAACAAACAGGTCCTTGTATGGAGAATGAAGGTCATTTGGGAAGTCTGAGGAGTATAACAAAGAGATGTTTTTCTGTATCAGGAGGGACTTCGCGGGATCATCTCATCATCGCGGACCTCATCTGTATCTCCTATGCTAGAACAAAGAATTTGCTTACACCAACTCTTCTACTCAAGAAGCTTTATTGCAGATAAGAATTTCCAACAAAGTGTTATGTAGTTAAATAACCAGTGGAACACAGGAAAATTTCCACAACACCCTGTTGTTGACCAGTCCTTCATACAACATTGATATGAAGAAATCTAAACTAGTCAGAATCATCAGTGATTGGTACTAAATTCCCTCTTTAGTATTTGAACATTTATCTCAGTTATTGTCCTCATTGCTCTAATGTCTATAACAGTCCAATGGTAGGATGGGTTGTCCACTGTCACTGGTTCAAATCTGTGGTCATTAGTCGGACAACTCTGAATTTATATCTGCCTTTCTAGATTGTATTTTCTGACCACTGCAAACCAAGTTTCCTCACTGAGTTTTGTTATGTGATCTAGTATTTCCTCAGATTTCTTGAACAGCTCCCTGTTTGCTATCATACTTTGAACACACCCTTCTCCTATTTTAAATTCTCTGTCTTTCCACCTTTAATGTATTAGGGACCACACCAGTGTACCAGGGGCCACAGTTGGGCTGCATACTAGTATTGGTGAAGATCCAGTAACGATGGTCCCTCTTTTGTCTTGGGAACCTGAAGGGTTGTGTACATAATCCTTGGTTTCTTCCTTCCCCATAAAATCTTAAATATTTAAGGTCCCATTCCTTAAACTGTGATTTGGGAATTTCTATGAGTAATGATTGAAGCTGATCCAGAATTCTTGGTAACACATTCATCTTGATTATTTCTATTTTGGAGCTACAGTCTCATGTGAGTGTGGACCATCTGTCCATGTTTGACTGAATCTCTGGATTTAATCCTTTATAATCTGATGAATATAATTTGGTTTAAATAGTAAAATGAGTCCAATCTGGTCATAAGTTTGGGGAGAGAGACATCTTGTTGCCTTAGAGCAGTGGTGTTTGGTCAGGGGAGGCAAGTGAGGAACAGCCTCAGCTGTCTTAATAGAAATATCAAATAAAGAATTAATTCAATGCTTATATTTATTCAGTGTCAAACTATTAACACTGAATCATGCAGCCAACTCAATTGTTTAGGAATTGTTTTTCAAAATCTCTGAATTTTCTTATTTACCCTTCAAACTAGCGAGGAGCAGTGTGGAGCAGTGAAGGGGGCGTTTCCACGAAGCGCGTATTGAGGCTTGCTTCATTTAGAGGAGGGGCCAAAATTATGACGTCCGAAGCCTCACTGTCCGGCTGTGTCACGTGACTGCTTCGGAAAGTGGTTCAGGTGAGATGAAGTCATGAGGCTTCAACCACATGGGTTCATGTCTTGAAGCACCATGTGCTCACGACACCATCTACTGGCGAAGTGTATAATCACAGGCAACTCTATCTGAAGCGCATAAACTCTCAATTGACCGCAACTCTCCTTCAAAAACCCTTCAAAAAAATTTGGCTGTAAAACATTACGGATAAATCTGAACCATTTCCCAAAGCATTTACGTGATACTTTGATCACTACTTTGTTTGTCTGGATGTTTTTGAAGGAGAGCTGTGGTCGGTTGAGAGTTTGTATAGCGTTTACATAGATTGTAGATAGTTTGTCGAGTCTAGAAGAGAAATGTTGTATCACC
>JAFBJS010000394.1:0-167042 GCA_016785265.1 Paraplagusia blochii
TACATATACACACACACATACACACAAATATGTATACATATATACACACACATACATACATACATACATACATGTAAAAACCACAAATATATCTATATATCTATCTGTCTATATATATATGTGTGTGCATATATATACATATATACACATACACACACACAATTACACATATATCTCTATGAACAATTGATATACTTGTGGTTTTCTGGTTTTTAAAGCCATAGATATGACAACATATACCCACATACATTGGACAGACAGACAGACAGACAGACAGACAGACAGACAGACAGACAGACGGATACTTGTTTATTGTTTCATGGACAGGTACATATCACATTAGATAACGATACTATATGTAACACACTCTAGTGCAAAGGTAACTGATGAAATGTTGACCTTTTTACAGTTCCATAACAAGTTGCTGGTCGCCCTGAAGGGTGAGTACATCATCAGAGCTGACTACATTTTCACTCGATATTATTGCCACAGCTGAAGAGTTGTCATTGGAGAAGGTTTTAACCTTCGTTGAGTGTCGCTCAGACGGATCTGATGATTTGTTGAAACGTGTGTGGAAATGCTTGTGTACATCACTGCGAGTGTGTTTGACTGAGGGGTCTCTTCATAACAGAAGAGAAATGGTAACATGCAGGTGTGACCCCCTCATTACTCCGTGGCATGTGTCCTGTCACTCATCCATTGTTACTGGCCAGGTTCACATCTGAGCCCTTTCACATAACTCATCTACTGTTGGCTCCATCTGACCTCTCTCTGCCTCACACACACACACACACACACACACACAGACTCACACAGAGAAAGAGAAGGAGAGAGGAAGACACAAACGCACATCCATGCTGACGAACACTGTGTGTATAAAATATTCATACAGTGATTCGGCTCAAAATGTCACACAAACATGGAAAAATATTCCAAAAATTCAGTTGTTTGTGGTCAGTCTGTCAGCTGTGCCACAGTATTTTAAGATAAAACAAAGACAAATTTCATATGCTTATTCTAAGTTTTAAAAGACCCATAATACAATTGAACAAGGCCATCAGACAACCAATGCCTTGCTTAAAAAGTCAGATGTCAAACTCAAGGCCCATGGTTCAAATATGGTCCGCCAAGCTCTTTTTCTGTGGTCCGAAAGAGTTTTAAAAGCATTTCCCTAATAAAATTCAAGCAGCTGAATGTCTTAAGCTGATAAATGTAAAGGCACAATATTTGTAATTTTAATGAATAATAAGAAATTACAATAATATTTGTGATTATTTTATAAAGTAGGCCTTCCCTTTGGCCCAGAGGCAATGTGTAAAACCCCAGGGTTCAACTCCTGGGCCAGTTCGAATCCTGGTTAGGGTGGTTTGCTCCACCACCTGCAGGAAGATACTGTGAGATGTATTGTGATTTGGGTGGCAGTCACGGAGACTGCTACTCCCTGCAATCTGGTAACAGATAAGCAGGTGAAAATGGAGGAATTGATGGTGAGATGTTATCAAGAAGTTAGATTTATAGTCTTGAGTTACAACTGGTCGTTGCAATTGGAACTGCACCCCCTTAAGTGGAAATGAGTTTGACACCCCTGCATTCAGTCATTCCCTCAATTTTCAAATGGAAAACCAGATCAATATCGTACATCAGACAAATCTCCAAATGTGATGAGCAATCTGTAAATATAACACTTTTATCATTCATGTGAATTTATATGTTTTCAGTTTTTGCTGACTCTAATGATCGGGGGGGCATAATGGCGCTCCACCGTGGCTCCATCCACATCAGTCAATGCAGCGGAGAGAAGCGGAGTTTTTTTTATGTTTTGGGGTTTGTAGTACGGTGAGGGAATAGACTTCCACAGCTAAGGATGTGGGGGAGAAAAGGAGTGGGTGAGGGAGGACGTGTGGGAATGGATGTGGTGCACACATCATTTCATGGGTGACATAAAATGGAGAGGCCCCAGTGGGCGCTTCCTTCTGCTCAGAGATGCCAGTTCAACCAGGGTAGAGAGAGACTTCCTGGACTGAAAGAATGAACCGGAGTAAGGGAGTCGAGGAAGAGCAGTGTGTGTGTGTGTGTGTGTTTGGGGGTTGGCATCACATGGGAAAGATCAAACCACAGCTGGCTGATTTCATTTGTCCTTTGATTTCACTCTTCCTCCCAACCACCCCTTCATTCCCTTGACCCTCCTTTTTCTCTTTCTGTCTTTTTCTAAGATGCTTCGGACCAGAAGAGATAACTCTGTTGCCTTTTTTAGCTCATTTAACTTTTTACCATTTTCTTTTTACCACCTTTTACTTCTTTTCCAAATGATATAATCATTTGTCTGTATAATCGCCTTTTCTTTATACTGAAGGCATCTCAGAAAATGTAAAAGTAACTCAAAATCTGCCCCCCTCCCAATTAACCAATTTAGAATAAGCTGAGAGTTTTCCATAGTTGTAGTAAAAAAGACCAAGCATGGTGTTTCATTCTGTCCAAACTGTTGAGGTCATAAAGAATGGACTAAACAACATTTCATTCTTTTTTTATATTGTATTCTGTCTTGTCCAATAGTGGACAGGGTTTGAATAGGGAGTCTATAATGATGCCTAGTACCCATCATGCCTAGTAACATCTAAGAAACTCGTGGCAGTGGTGCCAGGTTAGTCAGAAGGATAATGAGCTGAAAATAATAGTGGACTGTGAAGAAGAGTAAAACCACAGCTTTTTGGTTTCTCTCAATTTGATGATCAAAAAAATATATTTGAGGTGCTTGGTTTTGGTATTCACTGTTTTTATGGCATGGGAAATCTTCATGCGTTAGTCAGTCAACAAATTTAGGAGACACTAGGGATAGGGAGAAGACAGGAGGCAGAGCTGGAGCCTCTTTAGGAGAGACAAGGATGGACAACACAGACAGGAAGGAGAAAAAGCCAGAGGAGCCAGATTGGGATAGTTTGGACATGTTCAGAGGAGGGACAGTGGATGCATTGGTAGAAGAATGATCTTAGAGATGGAGCTACCACTACTACTGGAGATTGGTGTACAGAGGTGGTTGGAGTTAGAGTTGAAGATACAGAGAACATGGATAGAAAAGATTGAAAAGATAGAAAACACTGATTTGCTGTGGCACCACTGAAAAAGGGACAAGCAGAAAGGAGAAAATCAGTCAGCAAATAAGTTGGTGGAAATTGAGATGGCTGATTTACCTGACAAAACTGAGATACTATAAAAAAAAAAAAAGTCAAAACGATTTGCACTTTAAATGAGACAATCTAAAATGCCTGTTTAATGTAGGAGTTAAGTTTTCACTTTTAAGAAAGTGACTTTTTAATCGTGGTCAAATGTTTTCCTTCTGCCTGACAAGGACTTCCTGAAGATGTTACATGAAAGAAAAGGATAAAACGTGTCTTGTATCTGTTCCCTTTCCCCTAAATTGTTAGCACAGGTTAGAAGACTCAAGGCCAAACACAGTGAAGGCATGGAGTCCACATGACCACGGCTATATTTCAATCATCACTGTTCCCCCCACCTCCTCCGCTTCCTGCTCTATGCTCTGCTTTTTTCCATGCAGGGGAGTCGGAGGAAAAGGGGCTGGTGGTGGAGAAGAGGGAGAGAGATCACAGACCACACATACAGATCCAGGCCTCCACCCTCAACCACCCCTCCTGCCCCCACCCGAAGCCTCCAGTTCCCCCGCCATCTGTGCATGTCCCTCTGCCTGCAACTCCACAACAACAAGGCCCTGAACCTCTGCAGAGGAGTCAATCCGTCAGTCAAGAAAAAGAAGCGAGAGCAGAAGCAAGTGAAAAAGGGGGGAGATAGAAAGGAGAGATGGGGGTTAAAGAACCAGGGGTGAGGCAAAACGAAAGTGAGACGGCATGAAACTTAATCACAAAAAGGGTCGTGTCGGGCAGAGGAGGGGAACAGATTAAATTAGCATAGCATTAGATATGGAAAATGATCTCTGTCAAAATCATCCAGTGCACAATTATAATATGTTAATTACTTATTTCATTAAGGAAGTTTATTATGGCCTCACAGATGAAATCATGCAGGCCAAAGACACCTGGAGGAAAAGCACTGATGCCTGAATCTCCCACTCTCTTTCTCTCTCTCTTCCTCCTCCTCCTCCTCTCTCCCTCCGCATCTGCCTCTCTCACCCCCTCATCCTCATTCCTTCACTCCGTCTGCTTTGTTTCTGCTTACATCACTCACTGTGTCACACTTTACAACTCGTATAATCTCCACGATTGCGGTAGAAATGAGATACTGACGACCACCAGAGACGGAGCTTGATGTTTTTCTCCTGAAGCATGTGGTCCATCAGTCAAAGTGTGTGTATAAATAGAAAAGACTGGGAAGAAGCAAAAAACACACGTAACACATTAAAAACTAAATGGTCTAATTCAGAAATGTGACTGAACTTTTAATCATCTGGGGAAAAAAAAAGGCAAAACTTTTAACGTTTTTTTTTTTTGTTTTGTTTTTTTTAATTATTCAGGAACTGGATATGCTTCTCAGTCTGTGTCACCATTCTTTGATTGTGCTTTTATGATGCACCAGACTCTCAACTAATGGCAGGTCTGGACCACAGGTAGTGACAGTAAAACATATGCATTTTTGTGCTATTTTCCACAAAATCAGTCTTGATGAGCATGCTGGAAAATCTATTTAATTTAAGGGAAAAGGTAAGATCTTGATCTCGGATGTAAGTTCTGCATAAGTCCAACGTAAGGTTCTCAACCAATTGAGCATCAATTCATATTAAAGTTCTTATTATGGTACATGTATTTAACTCAGAGTCCAAAGCAGAAAGATGGCTTGTTTGTTCGAACTAAGATAAATGGCAAAAAATAATATCACGTATAAAATCTAAAATCTTACATTATTATACCCCTTTTTTACATGAACTACTGGGAAAACGCATTATTGCAGGGGAATAGCAGATGTATGATGATTGGGGGACAACACAAACAGGCAGGTTTGGAGAAAAGCTAGAGAAATTAGTAAAAGAGATGGTTTGGACATGTTCAGAGGAGGGACAGTGGATACATTGGTAGAAGAATGATCCTAGAGATGGAGCTACCAGGTATAGGAGACAAAGAGGAAATTGATGGATGCGACAGGTGAGGGAGGACATGGAGGTAGTTGGAGTTAGAGTTGAGGATACAGAGGACAGGGGGAGATGGAAGTTGTTGATTTGCTGGGGCAACCACTGAGAAAAGGGACAAGCCGAAAGGAAAAGAAAAAGAAGATTACATTTTATTGATGTTGGTGGGCTGCATTACAAGCTCAACAAGCGGCATCCGGCCCCTGGGCCTCAGTTTGCCCCATGTCTGATCTAGAGTCTAGTGCAGGGGTGTCAAACTGTTCCCCAAAGGTTTGGTTTGGCTGCAGGTTTGGGTTCCAACCTTTCCAATGCACACAGACTGACCAATCAGCTGTCTGCAGGGACAGATCAGTTGATTACAAGAGCCAAGTCAGGTGTGCTGCTGGTCGGTTGAAACCAAAACCTGCCGCCACATTGGCCCTTTTTGGATCCGGTTGGACAACAGCGCTTTAGTGTCTCCTCCAGTCATCTTCAACTAAGACAAAAACAATGTCCAACACTGCAGTTTCTAATAGTGTCTTAGTCCTATAAAGTTGTTGTAATCCTGCATGACTGCATGTCCAATATACAATGTTTTAAAACCTGTGAAAGACATATTCTTTTAAGAAGTGTTAAAAATCTAGTCTCCATTGGTCTTGTTTAATTTCTGCAGCTGGTCTTAAAGGAGTGATAATATCAGTTTACTAGTAAATGAAATTTTGTCTGAACATAACGATGGAAGTGAGTGAACATTATTTCTCCCTACAAAATTGACAAGTTTCCCAATACTTATTAATTATTGAAATGGCAGTGCTGGTGTTTTATTCATTCATGAAGCTGATTTATTCAGTCCCCACCCCTGAGATGGAGACACAGCACTTTTTGTGATATTTCAGAAGTTCTCATAATAAAACCTATCTGACATTTGGATGCCAACTAGGCACACGGGGTGTTTTGCATTTGTTTCTGCAGCCCTGCTGTTTGGCTCTCTGGCTTGATGCCTTTCTGGCTCATCAACACCAGTCGGACAGACAGATGATGATGATGATGATGATGATGATGACAGTCATCAGGGATGGAGCAGCCTTTCGCCTGTCCGTTCAACAGTAGGAGCAGGTGCAGTAAATGGAGAACAAAGAGGAAGAAGAGAAGAAAAACTAATGAAGACAGAGTGACAGAGACAGACAGAAAGACAGTCCATACTGAGGTGAAATGAGGATAACAGAGACCCTTCATTGTACCTGCCATCAATGAATCCCCCTCCAGGTTATGTTGGATTACAATCAAGGTCAGGATAAACAAAACAACTCCAGGTGCAAATGTGCTCGGTCATGATGTGGTTAGCCGACACAATTCCCAGACACAAAGGTGGCGAAGCGATCAGAAGAGTTTAGCCCAAAGCATTGTGGGTCACAGGAGATAATCAGTGTTTTCATCTGTCAGATTTTGTATGGATTGAACAGCATCACTAAATATAAATGGCACAGCCTTGCCTCTGTGATTGGCTCTACTTCCTCTACTGCTTACGTCCAAAACCAACAGCAAACTATTTCATGATTTCACTGCAAAAAAAAGGGGGCAAAGGACACTGTCTGTCTTGAATCACTCAACAGCTGCAGGAACCTATTTCAGTCAAGCCTGTGCTCAAGTTTACAACAGACATGTCATCAACTCACTTACACAGATCTTGGAGTTGATATTCCTTCATGGGCCAATCCTCACATCTACTGACACCGCCTCTTACAGTTTCACAACTTTCCAGACATCAGAACAAGACCAAAACCTCAGAGAATTACAGAGCTGTCCAGATGCACTAAAAAGTACCAACGACAACGGTAACATAAATATTATATATATATAATATATATATATATAATATATATATATATCTATCTGACTTTAACCTGCATTACCCACTCCTTAACACATGCAGTAGAATAGACCAAAGCCACCATTCATGTCTCCAAGGCTGGCACGCAAATCACAATGCAGCATACATATTTATGCATATATATATATATTTCTATAGATTAAATAATAATCTCACTTTTTGGAATCTGGGCACCATCCGTGGTGGCCATAACCCCTGGGAATGAGTCCATCAGATCTAGTTTATTCATAAACTATGACTCATTTTAGTTAACTGATGTCAGGAACAAGCAGGTTTTTAAGAAATGAAGGATTTCCCTGCATGGTGAATAAGCTTTCTACTGTTAATGTGAGAAATGAGCCACATGCAGACAATGGTTTCCAGTATGATCAAATAAACGGACAAATGCTACAGATAATCACAGGCAAAGTTGCACGTCATTGATGACTTGACCCTAGCCTTCTGAATCTTAAAAGTTTAATACTAAAATTTTTAATAAAACCTATAGAAAAGATATAAGTCGGTCTAACTAATCAAAAGCCAATCAATTACAAGTAAACATGATTCATTTTGATTGATGAATTAGAAATGAAAATAATCCAAAGATGTATTTGAGGCCCATACTGTGGTATATAGAACACATTGTGAGCCTTTCTACCCATGACCTATGTGTTTTATCTAATTCATGTCACATTTTCACAGAAATAAACAATGACTCGATTTTGACTGACCTAAACACAATCAGAAATTACTCATTAGTAGTATTTTTGGATATCCTGGTGGATATTTTTGAATAAAAGTGTTCTACCTTGCAAATTTACCAATGAGAAAATTATCTTCACCTGTGGTTTGTCGAGAGACACTCAAAAAGAATGAAAATGTGCAAAAAGCCTGTTAAAGCTCAAACGTGAGGCTCAAGCTCAATGGCCTCGAACTCAATTAAAAACGGGCCAGACTGAATATTTATTGAAAAATAAACTGTAAAATCGTCCCCTTCTCCAGATATTACATGCAAGGGCGGTGCAAGGGTCTCCTGAGCCTCCTAGCAAGATATTGCTGGGCCCCCCAACCTATCAGTGCCCGCACTAAATAAATTTTGACCAGGCCTCCTACTGGCCAGAGCACCAAGAAACTGCCTGGCCTGCTTTGCCAGAGTGCTGTCTGTAAACAAATGTTTTTTGCAAGAAAAATAAATCCCGGAACAGCTCCTTAATATTATCAAAAATGTAAATTAATACAAATTAAATTAGAAATAAGCACATATCAGTTGCATTTGCCTTTATCTGTAACTTTTCAGATCCTTTTAATGTGTTAATATTTTCTTACAGACCTACAAAAAAAGGTGTCTGTGCTATAACAAAGACCCTATGACTACAAATTCTGCCAGTGTATAAGGCCTAAGTCCTGTAGGCTAACTCTAGTTCATATTTCATATGATCTTACGGGGCAAAAAATTTACACCATGGACCAAATTTGGCCCCTGTGCCTCAGTTTGACACCAGTGCTTGGTGAAAAAGATTGAAATCAGTGCAGAAATACACACACACACACACACATACTGCAGGAAGATGCAGTTACAGACAGCTGATCTGATATAAAGCAAAGTGATCTTTACAGTCGATTTATAAATATATAAAACACCCACTGCATGTTCATTTTGCAAGGGTAACAGCTCCATCCCTGATATATGGATCCGCTAATGGATTCAAATTCACAAATCAGAAAAAGAAGCTACATGGAGATCAAAGAGTGCTGATGAAAAGCCATAGCATTTGATGCACGTACTGTATGCAGCTGGGAACTGGGAAAAACAAATTCAGGCATTTAACAACTCTCCGATGATCCCAAATTTTCAAAACATCTTCGCTGTTTAACATGTTTAGCATTCCAGCTTCAAAAAATCCCACAGCTCTTCTCAGATTGGCCGCAAGGCTTCGAGCAAAAGAAAAAAAAAATTTGTATTGATCGCACAGCAAGAAGACTTGCAGAAGATAAATAGAAGGAAAAAAGGAGATGAGAGTAGAAAATATAAATATATATATATATATATATATATATATATATATATATATATAAATATATACAAAAAGGGGGCGGGGGGAGAGAGACAAGCCAAATAAACCAAGGGCAGTATCTTCAGTATCTACAGTTCTGTTCTGTAAAGCAAGAGGGGAGGCAGTGGGAAAGGAGGAGGAGAGAAAAAGAAAGAAAAGAGGAGCAGAGATGGATCTTACAGCATGTACAGAGGGGATGAACACACACATATACAAACGGAGAGGGAGAGGGAGAGAGTGAGAGAGGGAGCCCGAGGCTTGGGTCACAGTCAGAAGGCTACAGAGGTGCAGCAGAGCTGGCGGCTACACACAACCACCTCGCTCTGCCTTTAAAACACCCTGTCCTCGGCACAGATTTCAAAAGAGATAGTCAAAAACAAGACTCGATCCTCAAAACACACAAACACACGCACTCAAACGGCCCTAAACCAGCACATAAACTCTACTGGTGCCATGCAGATCTTCTTTAGTCTCGTTAGGTCGAGCTCAGAGGGTGGGAAGGAGTGAATTCGACTATGGCAACCTCTGGGGAATAGCAGCACAGTCTCACACACACAAGACTAAACACACACACACACACACACTCTCTCTACATCATACACTCCCTATCTTGATCTCTCGCACACACAAAAAGGGAAAAAGGGAAGAAGTGAAAGGTAAGCTTTTCCTTTGGTTTCATGCATAATTCTACCTCACGGCACCAAATATTGGAAGGAATTTTCAAAGTGAAGTTTTCTTTCTTTTTTTTTTTGCTTTTTTGCTTTTCTTGTTGCTTGTGTATTCTGGGGGCAGGAGGTGCCGCGATGACAAGATAGTTATGTGGGTTTGGGCAACAGCTTGTTTTCAGTTAGGACATTTATGAGGGGTTGAATCATTTATGCGCTCGGCGTCCCGGCTGCGTGTGACAGATCCCTTGGAAACACAAATTATCATGTTGACTTGCAACAAATACTGTGTAATTACATCATGGCCTGTCGAGAAGCATTAAGGAATCTCCGTCCCATCTCCAAAGTAATGAGACGCTAATGCAGCGACATGTGACACATTGTCAATAGCACTTTAAAGGTTCGCCCAAATACACTGCCACTGAATAATTACAAAATCTTCAATTCTTATAAGGTTTCGTGATGAGGTCCATACGACACGTTGGTTCAATTTCAATAAAGGACCCAGTAATAAATTCAGGATCAGGGACAAACGTCTTGGTGGCCTGCTGTTACAGCTGGTACGTCCCCCGTGTATCAGACCTGCCTGCGACTTCATTTTTACATTTCTATTCTTAGGTGAGGAATAAAAGTGCTCCGATTTTCAAGTCCCATTTGAAATAAAGCAGCTGCCGCCATGTGAAGCAGTCAGAAATGGGACAGTCCTGCTGCATGTGTTAGCACTCCACTTGATCCATCAGGCATCCATCTATTCACAGAGGTCTCTTTAGGAGCAGACCGCTCAGGGCTGTTTGCCTTCTCCATGTAAGTGCAGGAGAAATTGGGAAGGGCCGTAGCCCTCAATGGTGTTGGCCCCTCCACCCACCACCAGCCTCCTACCCTTAAATCTGCAGGGAATAAAGAGTGCTGTTAAACCAAACTGGAAGACAAATGTTTTTGTTCAATGGGAAGCCGCCTCCATAAATCCCCACTTAATGCGACTGAGGAAGGCTGAAGCAGAAGCAGGTGAATTCGCTGTAGTGAGGGAAGCCATTCATTACCTCTGAGGGGAAAACGAGAATTAGGAAGGAAAAGGCTACGCAGAAGGACAGAGGGACGGACAAGTGGATGGACACCTAGGCGCAGCACAGCTGTATTCTGGGTACTCTGGAGTACAGTGTAGTAGACTGGACAGGAAATCTTGACGTCCAACGTCATGTTCCTGCATCCCATTTGATGGATGCAAAATTATCCAAGAAGTGAAAAAAAATTCCATTTATTCCAATATAATTCACTGGTTCTTGGACTGCAGTCAAATGCATCAGTTACTGTATGTTAAAATTGTGTTCTGCTTTATTGTATATCTCTGTTGTATTTGTATTTTATTAATTTTAACACATCTCTCCCACATCATAATGATAATTCAAGTTAAATCAAGGGTGTAGGCGGAAACTGCTTTACTATAATTGCAAGAAAAACTCACTTTTATCCAAAATAGAGACGCATGGTAAACATCTCTAATTACACAAATAGGCCAAAAAAATCCAGTATTGATAAAATATACTGACAAAGAACAGGTCCTGGTCTGATTTCCTACATAACAAAATTAGTTACTTTGAGGGCAACTGGACATAGTAGGTTTCTTGAAGACATTTCATCTCTCATCCAAGAGGCTTCCTCGGAACTGACCAACTAATTTTGGATTGAATGGCCTGGATGACTGAGAATCTATACAGATGATTTACTGCATAGTTACATAGTTTAACAACTTTACAGGGACAGAGGACAGAGCTGGAGCCAATCAGAGCACTGCACTGCTCTCCTGTCAATCTCCACTAACAACAATTCTTTCATTTAGAATCTTTTGGGAGATAAATCTTTGATATGTGGCAGTGGTGGCCAAGTGGTTAAGGAAGCCGACTTGGGTCCGCCACTGAGGTGCTCTGAGCATAGCACCGTCCCAACCCACATAACTGTGGGCTCACCACCCACAGGAAGGCTCACAATATGGTGCAATGTAATTTGGGTGGTGCCAGCTGCCCCTGCAGAACAAGCAGACAAGCAGAAGAAGATGCGGACAAGCAGAAGAAGATGAATGAATGAATGAATGAATGTTTGATATATCCACTTTTAATGTAAATCAACAAAGTAATTATGTACCAATAATAATAATAATCCGTGAAATCAAAAGATGGAGTTGAGGCAGGTGACACAGGGGTGAGATACAGCAGAGAGAGAGAGAAGGAGAAAGGGAGCGTGTCGGGGTCGGGGACACTGGAGAGCAGGTCCCAGCAGCAGCACAGGGTAGAGGAGCAGGTTTCGGAATGAGCACTAAGTGAGTTATATTTAAACTATTAGGCTGCTTATTCAGTTCAATACCAATGCAAATGAGTTGGAATTATCATCACGGCCTCTTCCCTGGATATACACTCTTACACTCTGTGTAATACCTCAGTAGTCGTGGCTCGGTCATGAACCATCCTCCTCTGCAGGGCCGACTAGAGCTCAAATGGCCTACATGCACAGCACGCACATACACACACACACACACACACACACACACACACGCAGCTTGTACCCCTCCCCTCCCAGGCACCCGCCCAAATCAGAGATCAAAGGCTGGATTTGTAAAGCTAATGGCTGCTGCACTGCAGCCAGGGACAGAGGGAAGGGAGAGAAGAGGAAAAGAAGGCATAAAAGACGGCAACAGCTGAGGCAGTGACACCGACAAACGTTAGCGGAATAGAAAAAGAAAACCCTTTGTGCGTTTTTTTTTTGCCGTTATGAAATTATTAAACAAAGCGTGTCATGTGGACAGCCGCTGCAAATGTGGCACTACCTCAGAAGGAAGGCGTCGTCCAATGCGTTGGGAGGTTTCTCCAAAACACCTAGACGCACGCCGCACTGAGAACGTTCACACTTTTAACTTTTATTGGGTACAGTTTTACTTTTAGGCAAAGTCATGAGAAACACGTCCACAGATGGTGACTATCTCTTGCTCATTACTGTGTGGGATTGTAGGATTGATGGTGTTGAAACAGACCTTTCTCTTTGTCTCACACATGGTGCAAATGCTGCTGCTATTCCCAAAGAGCACTGAGAGGCCATTGAGATAAATGGCATGAATACAAGAGGAGAGAGAGAGGGGAGAAAAGGAAGGAGAGAAACAGAGGAACAAGCGAACAGTCAGACTCCCAGCATTGTCTCAACATTCCTAATGTCTGTCAGTACGTCTCAGCCACTCCCACTCATTACACTGACGTTCCAGAAATGAAGAAATAACACAGTTGCATGCAGAGATTTGCTGATCACAGAAACATATTGAGGAGCATATTTTACAGCTAATTTTAAAAATCTCCCCTGCACGTATAGTGAATCCCATATATTAACAGCTCAGTTCTTGGCTTGCTGTTTCCAGTCCCCTCAATTAGGAGCCATTTTGGTGGCGAGCAGCATCGCTGACAGTGATGAGAGACGAAAAGTAGCTCTTGCATACATTAGCAGTGGAAACAGGCCAAAACGCTAGATTTCTCCTGATGACACCAACACTGTGACTTCATTATCATGACAATAAACAAGCAAAATGAGCAAAAATAAAACTGTCAGAGCAGCAGAAATGTGCCAGTGGCTGGTTAGAGTCGCCTCTATGATGTCGATACCTTATTCAGCATGTTAATCAAGACAGCTGGTAATTGTTAATGGATTTAATGGTTTTGTGTCCTGCGTCGTGACAAAGAATAAACTGTATTCAAACTGTTCTCTTTTCTCTCTTTTCTTTATTTTTTTTGGCTATAAACTGCTTTTTTTTGTTTGTCACTGATCAGGACGACATACAGTCAAGTGCACCCTTCGCTACATCACCTTTCCCCGGGACTCCATCAGTCATCATGATGGGGCACAAAGGCCCCTCCATATCCCCGTGAGAATGAGGATGAGGAAGAGGATGATGCAGAGGGATGAGGGCCAAAGCCGTGGCTCTTTGTCAGGTGACAAAAGCTTTCCAAAACAACAATAGCTATCACTCACTCCCCGAGCCTGTCGGATTATACGGATCACCGTGAGACTGCGCTGGTATGTGTAGGTGTCAGTGAAAGGATGTGGAGGGGTGTTTTGGAGGTGGTGTTGAAGGTGGTGCTGGTGGTGGTGGGGCGTGTTTCTAGTCATGTGAGCAGAAATGGATAAGCTTGACTCTGATCTTCTACACACCAAATGTCCAGTCAAAGGAGCAAGATCCCAATGACTGGTTACATAACATGAACAAACCAGTCCTGGACCTCTGCAGTTTAACCTCAAGGTCAGACTAGCGCCACCATGGGACTGTATATGGGTTCAACGTCCTATCTAAACTTCATAAACCTAAAAAGGGTTATGTCTAAGTAAGTTGAACAAGTATAAAAATCTTTGTGCAAACCAATGATGTATCATGATATTTGGATTATTGTTTTTCAAACCAATTCACTACTCTGTTTCTGAACAATTAAAAATAAAAATTTTATAACGGCAACTGTTCCAAATTTATTGCATTGTCTTTAAGCTTTTACTTTTGAGTTACTATAGTGAATTTAAGGAAAAACTAATTTGATTTTATTTGCCAACACCAAAACGCGTTTGATTTGTTCCTTTCTATAATACAAAAGCTCAATAGTTAGTTCAGATTAAAGCACATGAAACAACTTCTCTAAAAAAGTCAAAATAAGCAACATTGATTTAATTCAACCTGTCAAATGGTTCTTAAAATGAGAAAGAAGAAAATATGCACAGTCAGGACTAAAACTATTACATTATAGTTGGCTATAGAACAGGTTTGATAACCCAACTCAATCCATCAAAAGGTTATATTATCTGTTTAAGGAAGGAATAAAGAATACAACAAAATAGAAATCCCAGCAGTGGTAGATGAAAACTGTAGAATTGACATTGACCTGCAAACCCCCATTCTATGTGAAGTCAAAGTTCAGGGTGAATGTGATTACTGACTGGACACTGGCTGAGCCTAAGATGAGCTGCAACCACAGAGCGAGAGAGGGAAAAAAAAAAAAAAAAAAAAAAAATCAATGCATGGCCAGTGGTGGGTCTTCTTCTCAATCAGCCACCATGACAGCTGTTCCAGATGGCCACTGGGTAAACTCACTGTCAGGCCATCAGTATCATCAGCGCCGGTCAAAAGGTTGAGGGGGGAAGCCTCCTGTCTCTTATACACATCTAGATGTGTACACTGGCTGAGCCTAAGATGAGCTGCAACCACAGAGCGAGAGAGGAAAAAAAAATAAAAAAAAATCAATGCATGGCCAGTGGTGGGTCTTCTTCTCAATCAGCCACCATGACAGCTGTTCCAGATGGCCACTGGGTAAACTCACTGTCAGGCCATCAGTATCATCAGCGCCGGTCAAAAGGTTGAGGGGGGAAGCCTCTGTAAATGTGTCCGTTTGAAACACCAGGGAAGCACCCAATATTTGTATCACTGTCAGCGGGTGACATTTATCTATTTTATGTAAATGGCATATCATATTACCATCTGAACGCACAAGAAAAACAGATAAACTCTGATGCAGCGGTGCAGAAAGGAATAATTCATCACCAGAAGTCAACATTTCACATTTCATTTCCTTGCAGAACGATGTGATTGCTGGTATGACAATGGCAGCAGTGACATGTTTTCATTTGCTTACATGGTCTAAGTCTCCCCACTCCCACTGCGGGGCCAGGGGTTTGGGGAAGAAGTCAGCAGGGCGGCCCTTTAAGATCTAATGATATGAGGCCGTACGTGGCTCCTGGGGGCTCTGAGTGTCTTTGAACAGTAGACGACCCCTGTGAACTCAGCGGTGACCCTGCCCTGATGAATCTGGGTTCACTGGGTCATGGCAGGGTCAGTGGTCACAGAGAGGACTCCTGTCTGACCTTTAGTACTGTGTTTCACTGATAACCTTGCTGGAAAATGAGGAAGCAGGGTGTTAAAAGAAAGTAAGGGGGAAACGTTGGCGGCCATTCTGATGCTAATTAAGGGACTCTCGAGGACGGGTTAGCTTAACCTGTCTCTTTGAATACAATTGCATCTGGATCAAGAGTGTCCACACTTTTTTGTCTATTTTCCAAATGACCATGTTGTGATCTATCTAGATCTGGGGTCTCGAACTAAAATAGAATGAAATAAATGTAATAAAAAAAAAAAAATGAGTCTCTGTATAAACTGGATATCTTAATTAACATATTTGTTATACTGTTTAACTCAATACCTGTATTATTCTCACAATAACATCTTTGGTTTAAACTACTAATATTTTTTATGTTATTGCTCAGGATCTTCTCACACTCCCTTGGAGATCTACTGGTAGATCCCGTTCTACATATTTGGGCATTATGGCTGATGAAATCTTCCAATACATGTGAAGTTGGAACCACCGTAAACATGTCTCAGGAAAGTGCTTTTATTCAGCACATTTAAAAATTAACTTACATAAAGACCTTCTTAAAAGGACGCTACTTTAAATAAAAAGCTAATTTTTAAGATGTGCCCCATTTTTTAGTCCATCTTTACAATGTTTTAAGTCATTCTAGATCAGGCATAGGCAAATAGTGGGGCAGGTTAGGTGCCTATAGTTTGAGCATTTGTGTAAACTATGGCTAATAATGTGTAAAAGTCATGGATAAAAGCTAAAATGCTAATTTTTAAAAAAGTCTTTTCAAGGCTTTTCTATTGGGGAAATGCTGTCATTGAATTGGAAAGGTGGGCGTGTAATAATACTTAGAAAATTAATAGCGTCTTTTGGGCAAGTTAGTGGGCCAGGAGTTTGGCAAATGGGCCTCATCTGGCCCCCGGGCCTTAGTTTGCCCAGGTCTGTTCTTGATGCAGAGGGAAAAAAAATCCCTCGCTATTATAAGTAATAAAGCAATGCCTTCAGAAGTGCAAATGCAGCAAACTTTCAGGAGAAGTACATGCTGTATTAATAAAAGGCAGCCTAATGACAGCAATGTAGCTGCGCCACCTTTTACAGACAATTATAATATAACACCGTACGTTCACTTTCCTCCGCCGTCTGTCACTGATTCATCTCAGCCAGAGATCAAGAGCATCATGTTTTGGTGATTGCTGTCTGTTTACTGCCCTGCCTGGTCAAAGCCTCCGTGTACGTGTAAACATTATGGTCTGTCTCTCTTTCTCTCCATCGTGCAATCACACGGACAAACAGACTGGGAAAACAGCAGTGGTGTAGGAGGGACCGCAGTTGCAGTACGACTACTGAAGCCCAACACAAACACACAAAACGGAACACACACCGAGATGCACCGTAACACACGGAACAGTAGAAGAAAAAAAAAAAAATCCACACATTGACTATACAGTACAGTGTGCTGTATGTGACCTCGCCCTGACAATGGCGCCCACCTACGCTACAATCTGTGTGACTGCACAAAGAAAGCAGACATGTGATGGCCATTCTTCCTGATATGTTACTTCTTTATGGACTTTTTTCTTTCTTTCTTTACCTGAGACTTTCACTCTACTTTATCCATGCATAGCAGTAATGCATCCTTTCTACGCCAACAATGAAGCAGCTGCAAAGCTGAAGCATACACTTGAAAAAAAAAAGAGGTACTTAGGAATGAGTTCTTTGTAAGATAAGCTGCATAATATCAGGTTGAACATCAAGGCAACATTTTGATCATTTCAGCTCAAAGAGGAGTGGAGACAGTGTACTGTTTAACAGGTTAATATTAAGAACATATTAAATTCAGGGTGCACTTTCAAGAGCTCTTTAGTCTATATTTACAAAGATAAAAAAAAAGGTCAAAAGAAGAGTTGATGTGATTGCTTTTACTCAGTAGAGAAATATCATGCACATCATGCAGAAAACAACCTAAATGTCAGACTATTATACAGAAGGTTCTGTGTGCAAAGGAAAATAGCTTGTGCATGAAATTGGCATTCCTTTAAATACCAGTGTAAGATAAGAAGTGAGCGTTTACGGGTTATATGTTGACCATACAGGCTTGTAGAAGAAAAAAAGACTGCTGTCATACCATGATGTAAGCAATATACAGACCAAAATGTATTTTATTATAAATAAAAAAATAAATAAATTTACAGTAGTGTAGTGTTTTCAACCACACAGTGCACACACAGCAAAATATAGTCATGTGTTTCATGGATAATGATCAGATTTTGCATTTTTTCTGTAATAATGTGCAGTTGCCGGCTATTAAAGCAGTCTGTTGTAGAGGTTTCATGTAACAAATACTCTTTGCCAGTGTTTATTTGATTCCTGTTGATAAAACTGCGATTAGAACAACTTTATATTGTTAATATAGGCTACAGATTTTAAAATCTATAAATGTTTTGAGATGGTGTGCCTCGAGATTTTCCAAAGCAAAATGTATGAACAACACTGCAATAGAGTATAGTATGTACATTATAATGTAGCAGCTCATTGTTGTAGAAACTAATGATATTTTTTGATATAGAAAAATATATATTCTTTCTTGCAATCTTAGCTGGAATCTGTATTGAAACTAATGCACCACATTATATCATTAACAAAAAAATAAAGAATAAATACAAAGACCCTGATATGAACCCAACATTTCCAAAGAGTGTCAGATCATTTTTTTCTCTTGTCTCTGTTTTACCAAACTCGTATTGTTTAGTCTGTGATCTTCTCAGCCTTGATATAACCTGTTAAAAAAAAGAAAAGAAAAAAAAACAAAAAAAAAAAAAAACAAGAAATGCTGTGGTTGGGGGCAACAAGAAAACCTACAGGCTGTTGAACTACATTTTTCTCTCAGACAGCACCTACAGTCTGCTCTGCCAGTGAGCAAAACAAGGAAGGAGCAAACAGATGGAGGGGGGGCCGTTGTATTATCATCCTAACAGGGGTTTGTTGTGGAGGGACCGGGGAGGAGAGGGTGAGGAAGGGGGGAGTTGTTGCTTTGCTATGTTATTGAAATCTCCAAGTCCTGAAGCACTCTGCTGTACTTCTCATTAACCGTCGAAACGTTTGCTGGGGTGTCTCTTTCCTCTTTAATAATAAAACAACGCTCCCTTTCTTTTCTGCCGACTTAAAGGATTTCCTAATTTAATCAACATAGGCAGGAACAATAACAACAAAAGCATCAGCAGTAGTAACATGGCCTCCAGTGTCCTTGTACTTTTTGCAGAGCTGAAAACACGCCTGGATGTGGGAAACGTCATGTGCCTTGTTTGTGTGTAATTGTGTTGAGTGGAAGTTGTGTGAATAAAACACAGCGCTGAGCGACAGAATGTTCCTGTCTGTCTATGACACCGTCAGCTCAGGTGAGGGGGCTGTTTCTTTGTCTGTGTGATTGATGTGTGTCCACATTCTTTTGGACACACCTCCAGGAATCACCTGGGGCCTTAGAGAGGATTGAAGTGGTGAATTAGAGAGCAACAAAATTATATTTTGGAATATATATATATATATATAATTTAATCATTAAGGCAGTTTCTCTCAAATGTAACTAAAAATTGAAAGAAAATTCAGCAAAAACAACAATTATTTTAAAATCTCGAGAAAAAACTTGTGAAATACCAAAATGGAGCCTCACAATTACTATCACTATTACTAAAGACTTATAGTCCAAAAAGTCCAAAGAGCTGCCTTTAAAGTGTGAGGATGCTTTAAGTGCGTTTAACCAAAACGCAGATGCAACATTTACAGATAGAAAAAAAAAACAAAACTAGAGGTAAAGAGCTCGATAAAATAAGGATAGGCTCCTCATTGACTACACAACAAACTAAAAAAAAATTGCTGAAATAAGTCCTAATGTAAAAAAACAAAGTTAGGAAAAAAAATAAATATGGGCAAAAAAAATGCTAACACAATATGATACTATAATACTGATATACAGATTTGGACAATATCTGTAAAATCATGTAAATAACAGTAACTAACAATAATCAGGATTGATAATAACACCATAAACATTTAAAATTGATCCAATTTAATTATTAAACCTATGTTTTACAAATGTCTCCTGGTCAGACCTTTGATACTCCTTGTCAAAGTGAAGAACGATCAGTAGAATTCGACCAAACAGCGAAGAATTTCCTCAAACCAATCAGTGCTGACCACAAGATGACCCTAACAGCACACCCTGGCCTTAGTGTACGTGGACAACCTGACCTGACACTCACCCCAACTATCAGTCTCCACTGCACACACACACACCCTCTCACTTTCACACAAACAGACCCATACACGTGTACATACAAACACAGGCCTTTCAAGGGTCTATTGACCTTATGATCACCCTCTCAAAGTCCAGCTGGCCTCTCTTTCACCCGCTGACCACTGGATCACCCCAGACGACACCCTGAGAGGGGCAGAAGGGCTAAAGCTATGGCCGAGAAGGGCTTCCTCTGAGGTGAACCCCGAGGGTAGAAGCTAAAAACTATTGCATTACCATTTTTTTATCTTTAAAGTTATTGAACAAGAGCATAAGTATTTTAGATTATGATGACTGTTTCCGTACTCCTCTCCAAAATAAAGGTTACTCCAATAGCCTTTTATTTCTCCACTTGTCTCACATTATGAGCAATTTGGTGAGAAGCTCAGTTTTCTTTTCCTCTCGGCGTGTCCCTTTTCAGGGGTTGCCACAGCAAGTCAACAATTTCCATCTATCCCTGTCGTCTGTATCCTCAACTCTAACTCCAACTACCTCCATGTCCTCCCTCAACACATCCGTCAATCTCCTCTGTGTCTCCTACCTGGTAGCTCCATCGCTAGGATCATTCTTCTTCCAATGTATCCACTGTCCCTCCTCTGAACATGTCCAAACCATTTCAATCTGGCTTTTCTAGCTTTGTCTCCAAAAACCTTCTTGTCTGTGTTGTCCCTCTAATCACCTCATTCCTGACCCTGTCCATCCTTGTCTCTCCTAAAGAGACTCTTGGCATCTTTTATTATTTGCTGAGATTTTATAAAAAATAAACCAGGCCTTTACTGATTATTTTAGATTTTTAGAGATATTTGCTCCTCTGCCTCTACCTCTTCTACACCTTTGTCTCTTTTATGTCAAATTTTCTTTCTGCTGTCTCCTCGTACTTCCTCATATTCCATGGAAGAGGCTGTGCTCTCTGAGTCTTTGTCTGCTGGGGGTTCCTTAAAACATTTTTTTTTTCTAAATGTAATTATTATTTCCTTACTTTGTGCAATATTTTTCACAAGGTGCTAGTCTCCATGGCTAATTACATTTCTATATTTAATGACGACACTGTGAACAGGTAAACTTGGGCTTTAGAATAACTTTAACAGCACCCTCTGCTGGGGAGGAAAATGAGCCACCTTGTTTATGTAGAAAAATATAAATTAGAAGCGGTATATTTATTACAGTCTTTTCAGATTACATCCTGTGTGTTAGCAGAAACACCATGGATGGTAATGTGTTAAAGCTGAACTGTGCGTCATAATATTTCTTCTTCTAAATGAATGTTTTCACTCTCCAGCCACTCTCGCTGGTTCACATGGTGTCCCTACGGGATTTGGGTGAGGCGTTTTGTTCTATAGATAACATCAACATACATAGGGCAAGTCATTGTGATTACACAGTACAATGTTGCTCTAGAAAAATGTCTAATTTGGTCCTTCAGTCAGGTATAAAATATTACATACCGGAATAGGGAACCATTGGAGCAGAGGTGCGTGTGTGCGACTGAATTTTGTGCACGATATGCAATAACTCCATCATATTTGAAATGCAAACTGGCTCTTTTGGTGAGAGACTAGTGGGAGTTGGAGGTGCAATGCAATGGCTTCTGGGAGTAGAAAACAAACAGCGCTGTCAAAACAAATGCTTTAATGCTTGCAGAGGCTGTCCTGCACTCTGCAGTTAGGAAGAGTGGTCCATCGCAGCCCCCTTAATGGGCTAATACGGATGAGACTTTTTAGTTGCTTTTGTAAGCTGAACTTTACATCAAAGAACTGTGATTAATTACTGATAAGGGGTTAATAAAACATTAATACTTTCTGTAATTAACCACAACTCTAAGATGTGGTCCACCCCATCCCTCCCGCCCGTCACCTCCCACTTCTCTCTTCAGTCACCCCCAGCCTCGTCTTGTCTTTATCTTTTATGTCACATTCTTCTGTGCCGTGCTTTCTTGCCTCCTTTTCTTCCGAGGTTAAAGTGAAATCATTAAAATAGAGTATAGGATGAGCCAGAAGGGAACAAACACAGCCCAAGATTTGTTTATCCTGCTCGAGAGGAGGACGGGGTGGCGGTTTTTTAATTAAGGGCTTTTGAATATTAATTTGAAAGGGTGATGGAGGCTCCAACAAGGTCAAAATAAAAAAGAAGAGCTTCATCACAGTGACTTTTACAAGAACTGAGCCTCCAGAAAACAAAACACTCTCATTAATTGTCTCACACAGGCCAATGAGTGGGTTCAGACATGAAAAAAAAAAAGTTTGGCTTTTCATCATCTAAACAGGGTTGATAACAGTTTTTCCTCTACCTGAATTAAGCACACAAAGATATTTAAGTGCGGTACAAATGAGCAATTAAGCATTTCTTCTGTTTGGCCTAGTATATCATCATCTGGTGAGGGTGAGGGTGAGAGGCAGAGTTTATAGTCTCACAGAGGTGTCTGTGTGAAGCTGCTCAGCAGTGTTCTATATTGGTTAGCTCTCTGGACAACTCCAAAAATGTATTTTACACATTTCAAAACTGCATTTGCCTTAATTTACAACAGGTCCAACTCGTCAAACACTAGTTTGTGCTATGAAAGGCTTCCTTTCCTTAGAGGTAACTTTACTTTGTTTCTTCAACAACTTCAACTTTATAACCGTTATCCCAAGACAAACAATTATGCAAAAAAACGAAAATGCAGTAAACGGACAGAAAATACCCCCCACCCTTAAAGACCCCTACAACGGCTGAGGAACGACTCCCATAAAAGGAAAAAACCTCAACAGTGGAAGGGATCCTCACCCAGGATGGACAGGTGGGCAGCAAGGAGGAAATCAAATTCAATTTATCTATATCAGTCATCTGCAGTAAAGCTCTTTAAAGTCCTTGCAGAGTCAATGCAAAGGCAAAGTCCTGGGTCAAGAACACAGACTATAGGGTTTTAGGGAAGTTAGGACAGAACTTAGAGACATTTTAGCAAATGGTCTCTAAGTTCAAATGGTCCACTGGTGACAATGTGATGCTCAGAGCACCTCAGTGACAGCTTGGTAGCTGCTCGATTCAGTTTAAATAAAGGGCAAAGTGTAAGCAAATGATTTCTTTTATACAATTATTGCATTCATTCCTTTCCAACTTCTAACCAAAGGTCATTTTTTTTATCAAATTAAAATAAATTGCATCACAGAACAACTACAGCTATAATATTTTAAGCATCATCTTCATATTTCTCTACTTCTCTACTCTCTACTGACTGTATGGGAAGGGTATTTTCACAGTAAATTACCTCATTAATTGCTAGAATGCAACTCAAATTTCATGTAGTTGTGAAAGTAAGAGTGAAGTTGACAAGTTGACTTACAAACAATGAATGAATGAAAATAGAGAGCCCTTCCGCTGTGGTGAGTAGCACGAGAAATTACGAGAACTGAAGCGCTACGACACACGCTAACATGCTGTAACAACAGACAGTTTTATTGTGTGGTTTTAGCCACAGAAAGGAAATTCCTCATCAACACACTTCCCCACATCCACAAACATTCAATACACACACACACACACACACACCGATACAAATAGAAAGGTCAAATATAAACAGATCTGTCTCTCCCTCCCACACACACACACACACACACACACACACACACACACACACACACACACACACACACACACACACACACACACACACACACACACACACACACACACACACACCTTCACTAGCATACGCACAAACAGCAAAAAACACAGACACACAACTACACCCGGTGTATGAGACAGCAGGAATGTGTGGTTAATATTTAACAAACAGGAACAGAAATAGATGGGCTGGTGTGTGCAGAGCCGAATGGGTTTCAGGAGACCCTTGGCCTCTGTGGCACATGAAACATTTAACACACTCCAAACAGTAAATCATAAGGAACAGAAAAGCAAAGTTTAAATTAAGATGGGCCTGTGCTGCATCAGCCATCGATGCAGCTTCGCCTTTACAGCCTATTTAAAGTGCAGACCACAGAACGAGACTGTAAACTGTTGTATGATTTATCTGATAACTGATGGGATTCACAGTCCAGCTCACCTACAGTGAGACAACGGACTTCCCAAAGTCATTCAATTACACACGGTTTCTAGTGTCAGTTGTAACAACACACCATTTGTTGATTAATTTAAGTCACAGAGTAACAAAGGTATGTAAGTACTGCTTCGCCTTTAAGTGAAAAAAAAAAAAAAAATTACACAACCGAAAACATCTGGTATATAAGTTTGGAAACACGTGTTGTTTTTGCTTTTCTCTGCCATTTTTTTAAGGGTGCACATGTGCTACCTGTGTGTATGATAAATCTGTTCCCTCTCATAATCTATGTGATTCAAAATGTGATATATGTGAACGTGAACTTTGAATTATGACCCAAACAGCGGATCGTAAATCTCTCCTCCCAAACTCTCTCTGAGTATACACTCTTACACTCTTTGGTTTGGTCCACTCATAAATCTCTCCAAACTGGAGCGGACATACACACTCTTGCTTTCTTTCCAAAGCTGCCGCACAGAAGTTGGAGACTTCAGATTAGACTGAAAACCACGAAACCAGAGAAAACAAAGGAGCGGACAACACCTTTTTGTATTGAGAGAACTTTTGAAGTGGATGCAGTCTGCTGATAGTCAAGCATGGAGGTACATTTATATTTGCCATTTTTACTCTCTTATCTGTTTTGTCCATTTATTTTTCATTAAAAACATATTTTACCACTTGAGCCATTTAAGGGTCACAGTGAGCTGAAATCGATCCCAGCAATCATCAGGTGAGGGCGGGTGACACCGTTAACAGTTAACCAAACTGGATGGACAGATGGACGGATGGACATACAAAAACGTACACCAAACACATATAGGGCAATAAAGTATCCTATTAACACAAACTTGGACAATTATTTTGACTCCAAGGCCACAATGGGTTACGAAATTTGTCATAGGGCAAGGTCAGGAGATGGATGGATTGAGCATTTTCTAACCCTGAATAAAGGCGAGCGTGCTTAAATGCTAGGGCTGCCCAATAGGTAGATCCTGAGAAATAATATTAAAAAAATAAAATAGTAAGAAAAAAAATTGAGATGTAATTCCATTTCAAGGTACTAATCACTGGGCTAAAATGAGAATAATATAAGTACTGAGTCAGACAGTATAATATATGTAATATATTAATGTATAGAATAAGATATCCAGTTAATTTAGGTAAATATATTTAGAGTTTTTTTTCATTCTAGGTGGATCACTTCAGCCTGGTCATTTGAAAAGTAGCTCACAAGATTAAAAAAAGTGTGGACATGCCTGGTCTAAGCCTTTTGTGCCTATTTTGGAAATGCTGGCATTGCAAGAAATACAAGGAGAGGCATAATAGACATTAACAGTATAATTTGGACAAGTTTGGCGGACCAGATTAAAAAGCCTAATGGGCCATATCCAGCCCCCAGGCCTTAGTTTGCCCAGTTCACTGTTACCCTAATCCTGTTTTAGGACTGCAGGAAAAAAAAAATTACTTCCACACAGGGAAAAATAAACTGAAGAGAAGGACCATCACTTCACATTAGCACTCAGAATGGAAAAACGCCTGTTTAGGGGGTATGTAGCATCTAGTACCCAAATCTCAGGGTTGTTAGTATCAGGACTTCCAGTGACCAAACATTGCCAAATCATTCTTGGACCTCTGTCGTGGCTTCTCCTGATGATGCCAAAAATGATGTTCGCCACAGTGTTGGGCTCAAGATGGATGAAAGAAATTTAGCTTAGGCTTAAGTACACTTTGAACCTAACAGCTAATAACAAACATTTGAGACAAATGTCTCTCCGTATCCAAATTGACTATGAGTTAAAGAGCTGCAGCCCGGAGGGTGTTCCAGACACTGTTTTTATTCTCTCTGTCTCATTTGTGTCTCAGCCAAAGTGGATTTGAGCAAAATAACAGCATCAGCAACCACAGTGGTGAGAGGACAAAAGAGTCGTCTGCTATTGTTATCCCGGCTCTCGATAATTTGCAAGTTAGCATGAGGTGCAATATCACAAACAAACGCCCTCAGAGGATAAAAAAAAAAAAAACAATACTGCTTCCTTAGTGTCCTTCCGTCTATGGGAAAAGGAAGCACCTGTGTAGTTCAGGCTGAACAGAAAGATTGATAACCTTTATGGCTGTGTATTTTAGTATTAATATTAAATTTACTCTCTAGGAATATTTGGTCTTCTGTTTTATTAATAAATGCATAAAAGCCATTGGTAGCACCTTTTTACTCATTCATATGTATATACAGTATATATTTTGTTATATATTTCAATTGATAGACATCATTCCTGTCTGTGTTGACCCTCTAATCACCTCATTCCTGATCCTGTCCATCCTTGTCTCTCCTAAAGAGAATCTCGGCATCTTTAACTCCTCCACCTCCAGCTCTGTCTCCTGTCTTCTACCTATTCCTAGTGTCTCTAAACCATCCATCATGGCTAGTCTCACAACCGCCCAGTAGACCTCTCCCCTTCACCTTAGCAGAAGCTCTTCTATTTTCAAATGATAGACATAACCTTGTGAAAAGGATGGCCTTTGCAAGTCCACAAGAACATGGATGTTTATCTCTAAATTTGTTAATATCTAATTTAATGTAGCATGCATAGGGTATAACAACTACTTCTCCTTTTAGGAAAGGAAAGAAAACTCCTTGTCATTGTGACATTGTGATTCACACCACTGCACACAACGAAATGCGACCTCTGTATTTAACCCATCACCAAAGTGAACAGTGGGCAGCTTTGAGCGCCCGGGCAGCTGTGAGTGGGGACGGTGCCATGCACAGTGGACCTTAGTGGTAACTTGACGGTAGGGGCTTCGAACCGGGGACCTTCCTTAACCATTAGGCCACCAACTGCCCCATATTTTAATATAACAGTATATCTTTTATATTCTATACTATTTTAGAATATAATAATATATGTTATTCATTATATCTCTACTTAATTTTATTTCATTTTACTTGCACCAATAACACCAAAGCACATTCCTTGTACTGTCTCTGGCATACATGGCAATTCTGATTCAGACTCCTTAAATGCTGCACACATAAATGGTTTTACTGAATGGACAGACACATAGTTAAATAGATAAACCCTTAGCGCATGTCTGTTGAGCTATAATTCTATGTCCAGGCCTGGAGAAGCCTTTCCCCCAGTGTGTGCAGACCAGCAAGGCACCAGTAAAGTAATATCAATATCCTAATATCAAGTTGCACTTGGAATATTATTAGGAATGTTAACATATTTTTTTACAGACTTACTCACTGGGAATTTCTCCTATTAATTATACCAGGCATGTTTTCATTAATGTCACGTGTTTTCGATGTCTGTCAAAATTGAGGGTTGTTTTTTTTTTGGATATTAAAGTCACAGCTTGTATTCAGTGAACTGATGCACCTGATTTGCTCCTTTATGATTGTCATTTCCACTGCTGCTCTTACTGGAGCCACTGCAGCCGTTTTGCAGCCGGTAATGGCGCTATATGGAGTAATTAGCATGAGTGTGTTGCGGTGGGTTTACGGGACACAGTGCTGTCTCCTCCATTACGGCTGACATTCATCGCTCATCAGTCCACTCACAGATGATGATGATCAACATACGGCGCATCATCGGCACTAATGAGATGCGCTTTGCTGATGAAAGCCATTTGTCGAAATTCAAGCGTAAAAAATAGAGGCAAAAGAGGAAGAGGAACGACAGACGGGAGGAAAAGAAGACATACACAGGAAGGCACGTGTGGACAGTGCTCATCGTTCAATCTAATGGCGTTAACTAACATTCATTAACCACCAGCCATCACGGTCGTCCTGCAGGACTCTTGGACGGCTGCTTGGGTGTTTGTTTTCAACATTACAGTGTTGATGTGTGCATGTTTGTGTCCTTGTTTGAGTGAGTGTCCGTGGCAATCAGCACCACATTAATCTGCTTCAAAGGGAAGGTTCACTATATGCCATTATATCCACGGAAACAAATTCACAAATGAGCTCTGAAATGTGTGTGCGTGTCACCGTGGGTGTGTGTGGGTGTTGTCCATGCAGACGGGGTGCTCATCATCTCCTGGAAGGATTGATATGAACATTCTGTCACTCACGGGCAGCACAGATGGCTAATTTCCGCCAAAGAGCAGATTTGAGCCAGGCTTTAAAGGGAAAAAAATAGAAATGGCACTTTTTCAAAGTGCATGTGCCGGGGAGAGAGAAACTCTCCCTCTGTGTGTGTACGTGCGTGTGTCAATGAGAGGGTGAGAAAGAAAGATAAAGAGAGAGAGAGAGAGAGAGAGAGAATGCTTATAATGTAGCGGAGGTTCAGTCAGGCTTGACCACTGACAGATAAAAGCTTTGTGTTGTTGAGCTGCCAGCCCAACATGGCTGCCTGTCAGAGTGTGAGTGAGCAGTGTGTGTATGGTGTGTGTGTGTGTGTGTGTATGCCATCAAACCTTTAATGTGGTCTAGCACGCCCACAGCTGTGAGCTTTTACAAAAAAAACAACGTTAAGACAAACAGACAGTGAACAAGGGAAAAGCATCAACACTTTCAATAATAACATTATTTGACCATTTCTGTCCCCACTTCATATTAAATATTGTCAATACCGATATATGCTGCCATTTGCCCCAAGAATTGAGGTAAATGTATCAGGATGTTGTGTGTGATTCAAGCTTATTTGGCAAAACACAGACTTTTGTTATCAGATATTAGGAAAAAGTAATAATCCTACCACTATTACTTAGTTATGCTAATATTGTGTTGATAATATCGGCCAACCAACATTCCTGGACATACCCTACCCTACTCACAATATCCCCATCACTGCCAATTGAGAAATATGGTGAGTTTAACAAACAATTTGATTACAACCAACAATATTTAGTCTTAAACAAAAACGGTTTGAACTAAGAAATCAAGAAGGTCAAAGAGCTTGACCATGCTTGGCTGATTCTTTAGGGTCAAATACTTCACAAAGAGTCACTTCTTGGGTAAGTCGCTTACGGTAAGTGTTTTTTTTTTTCTTCTACCATAACCATTTAAGAACAATGGACAATACAACAAAACATGAGCAAAATTCTCTTAAAAAGTATGTATTTATCTATCATGAATCTTGGATACTCAGGTTTGCAAGATTTTATAAACACAGGTATCTTAGTTGGATGGAAAAATAAATTCCATCGACACCCAAATCACATTGCACCATATTGTGAGCCTTCCTGTGGGTGGTGAGTCCACAAGAATCTTGGGGTTGGGATTGTGCTTTGCTCAGAGCACCTCAGTGGCAACCTGGCAGCTGGTGGTTTCAAACCCGAAGCCCTGTGGACCCAAGTCCGCTTTCTTAACCACTAGGCCACTACTGCCGACTTCATGCAAAATAATTATGGGAAACATTAACATGGAAGGTCCTGTTAACCCTAGGCCACATCCTAGGCCTTAATTCTATGCAACATGGCTTAATATTTGGTTGCATGTCTGAAATGCTGGACATCCATGATCCTCTACAACATTGTGATACAGTCTAGTACTATGTTTTTTTTTTTTTGTTTTTTTTTTAATATGCTTACATGAGCTGAGAAAATGCAAATGCATTGTGTTTACACAATCACAATGCTGAATTGGAAATAAAAGGCACATTTCACTGCTCTGCTTGTGCGCTATTTTGACGAGCATGAGGGCATGTGTGTGTCTTGGTGTGTACTCACCATCTGAGGGGCCCCTGTAAGCAATGTTAAAACATTCTGCTTCTTGTCCTTGCCCTTGTCAACATGGCGCCGTCCGTTATCCCTCACCTAGCAGACAAAGACACTTCTTAGAGGAGGGATCATCAGTCGCCTTTTGCAACTCTGCAGATTCACTCCATAAATCCTAATTATTCCCCTCCCAAGCCCCCTTCTTTTCCCACTCCACAAATAAATGGTCAGAAAGTGTAAAACATCTGCTGTGTGGATCATCTCAGAGGCAACGGAGGTAAATCATCCTCGTCTGTTTCTATTACAAAGGCAGCAGAGTCCAGGGACTTCAGCCCCACTAAATGTGAAACATTACTGCGCTGATTTCCTACACCGCGTCACCTGACTGTAACCAAGTGAAGGGGTGAATTATTGTCCTCAGCATTTTTGTGCTTTTCACCACTAATTGTGCTTTAAAGATTCAAAGGCAGATTACAAGAGCCAAGTGATAGAGAGAGAGTGAGATGTAATGAGCAGAGTGCGGCAAAAATACCCTCTGTTTGATGCTTTATGGAGCATTTCGTGTTAAAAGTTAATGATTTTTTCTTTGATGGCTGGCCACTATGTTAAAGACAGACGTAGACTGCTCCTCTATATATGCTGCTGCTCTATATTTTCTGCGTGGTTTACAAAGATGATATGACATGATGTGTAAAGGACATTTGCTTGGGCCAGCACTTTTTAAATGACTGTTACCCAAAGAAGTACATCTCAATAAGTTCCTTAAGGAAAAAAAAATCTGATTGCTTCTCAAACAATATATACCTGATATCATTATTTAAAAAAAAAAAAATAACGACAGCCTTTCAACAAATCAAATTAGACCAAAAACTTTCTGCGTTCCTACTATGCAACTTAAAAATACACTGATTTATTTGGAAATAAAGTAAAGAGACATAAAAGCAGACAATGACAGAGTTAAAGATGCTGAGGCTCTCTTTAAAAGAGACAAGGACGAACAGGACCAGGGATGAGGTGATTAGAGGGACAACACAGACAGGAAGGTTTGGAGAAAAAGCTTGAGAAGCAAGAATGAGATGGTTTTCACATGTTCAGAGGAGGGACAGTGGATGGATTGGTAGAACAATAATCACAGATATGGAGCTACCAGGTAGGAGACAAAGAGGAGAATGATGGATGCAGTGAGGGCGGAGATGGAGGTAGTTGGATTTAGAGTTGAGGATACAGAGGACAGAGTGAGATGGAAATTGTTGACTCGCTGTGGCAACACCCTTAAAAAAAAAGAGACAAGCCGAAAGAAAAAGAAGACATAATAAGAGACATCAGACCGACCATCTTGCATTGGCAAACTAGTTATAGATCCCTGTGCAGGGCTGAAATGGGAAAATCAGGCTCTTTAATGAAAGTAGGTAGGATATATCAGATTGGTATATTGTTGTTTCATTTTTTATTTTATAATCAGATGCCCTTCACTATCAAATCTGGACCTAACTTATTTTTAGGGGTGAGAAGGATGGACAGGATCAGGAATGATGTAATGTGATGACGAGAGAGACAGAAAGGTTTGGAGATAAATGGGGAAATGGAAATTGTTGACTCGCTGTGGCAACCCCTGAAAAAAAAGGACAGGCTGAAAGAATGAAAAGATTAAACCCTAAACCCTGTGTGACACCACAGTAAAATGAGAGCTGGGACTTTTTACATCATAATTCTAAAACTGAAGACAAAATACCATTAACTACACCTCTAATCACACAGACTACTGTCTGTGTCTCCAGTAATGTCTGGCTCATATCGGGAATTATATTTCACCTTGATTAATCATGACTAATTATTACATTTACATTCAAGCATTCAGCAAATGCTTTCATCCAAAGCGACTTATATGAGAAGGATTAACAATATTGTTCCACTGGGGCTCGAACTCAGGACCTTCGGCATGTATGACAGATGTGTAAAGCTGACATAATAACTGTGATACTACAGAACCAAGTAATTAATCATTAACTGATCATGATTAAACAGCTAGCACGCAATTAATCTGATTAAAATTTTTAATTCATTAACAGTCCTTATTTTAATATTTAACAGTAACTGTGCAGGGAGTTGGTCCTTATTTGTGTAGTAAAGGTTCACTGATAAGACCACATCGCAGTAAATTGAATTGAATAAAGATTGATTGATGTATACAACAGTGGTACCCAACCACTGGGTTGGGGACTAATGGCGGTCCTTGGGTGAATTGGTGTTGGGCCGCAGAGAAATAATGTTTCTATTACTTCCACTTGATCCATACCCATATCAACAAAAGAACTGACCAATAGAATGGCTAGAACCCCATCAATAATGCAACTAAATTTGACGATAAACTCAGAATGACGCAGAGTCATTGATACAAGAATCAAACCTTTTATACCGGTCTGGTAGCATAAAATTATAGGCATGTTGTGCCCATGCACAGTTAATTCCGGTAGGAGGATTTTTTGGGTAGGAAGATATTTCAGATCACCAGAAATTTCATTTTATTAAGGAGTAGTTATCTCCCACAACTTGACCAGTCTGTGGAAAAATGCACCAGACATTTAATTGGTCTGAGGCGCAAAAAAAAGTTTGGGGAACACTGGTATACAATTTATGATGTAAATATTTTAAATTATCATTTATTTTTTGGTAATGTTGCACCCAAGCACAAAGAAGACATCCGACCAACTCGCTGTCTCTGCTGCAGTATGAGATAAACTGTTGTCCTTATATCCCCAAATGTTCTTGTCACCCACAGTGGGGTCAAACACAGACATGTATTATTTTGACATTTTTGCAGCACAGACAGAGCCTTCTCCATAGGACAGGAGCAGACAAAGTTGTGCATTTGTTGTCGTTGTTTGTTTGTGTGTCCCAGATAAAAAGACAATTCTTTTCCACATTCTGATGACAACAGATGGTGCAGGAATTGAAATGCTGAAAATATTTCCACAACATATTTGTCCTCTTCATCCACTCCAAAAATCAATTGGAAGGAAAAGGACAAAAGGCCACAGCATTGGACAGTGAGGGGAAACGTGTCCACGCTGAAAGAGCTAAACGTACCAAATGTAACGTCTGCATTCGCAGTTATTTATTTCTAATAGTAGGCCAAGTGTACTCCTGCAGTCCTGTATGTATTGACAGTGCATTGTTGTTTACTTGTTAAAAGAAAAAACAGATGGCCCTAACATATTTGATGCTGGGGGTGGGGAAGGTGGCAGCAGGTTCATGGGTACTTTAGTTTTGTGTTCGTTTCTCTCGCAGGCGTCTGGTATTTTATTTGCCCTCGTCCTTTTCTGCCTGTCTCTTCTCTCCTGCTCCTTCTCTCTCGGTTCTCCTCAGCCTGCAGCCAGCCACGCTGCAGACAGGAGGTCAGGCCACGCCACTCCGTTATGCCTGCTGTGAGCGCTGGGTCACTGTGCCAGATAACACCACCAACTGTTCAATATTTGAAGAAATCAAGCATTCTGTTTGTTTGAGATTCCATTATTGTTTGCATTCTTTTCCACCTCCCCTGATAAATTTGCACTAAATGCAAAACATCGGAGCAGTTCAAGGGTGGAAAGTTACAAATTAGGGTTCGGTTAAAAGTGGTGGAGTAGTGGCTCTGTTGTGTTGTGTTTTATTTTTTGTTTTGTTTTTATGAAGTGAGATAGATGCACCTTTTGACTGCTGTATTTTGCTACATATCAAAAATGCCTTGTCAAAAACACATTTCAGATGTTTTGCATTAGAAAAAGACCAGCAATAGAAACCAGGTTTCAAATTTGCAGCTCCGTTGTCCATTTACATAGAAATGATATCTGCGACAACATTCAGAGGAGAAAAATAAAAACAGATTTTATAAGCAACATTACTTTCCTTTAGATCACTTTCCTCTGTTTGGCAACGTTGAGTGCAATCACCTCACCCTGATTGTATTCTGCCATTTAACATGAATATTCAAACATATATGAGACTCAAATTTCAGATATTGAATTATTGAGTTTTTCACTAATATGACTATGAATTTGGTCACCATTCATAGAACCAAGCACCAAAACAGAAAGCCAGAGAGAGAAAGAGAGAGAGATGCTGTTGTAAAAAAAAGAAAAAAAAAAAAAAAAAACAGTTTAAAATGGAAGTGCTGTAATGGGCGGCAGAGCCTCACAGTTGTGGCCACAGTAAAAGGTTGGTTTATTTAGAGTCTGGAGGCCTGTCAGGACTAACACATGTTTTACCCAGAGGTGCAATTGATCTAAATTTGATGGGCCACATACGCTATCATCACAGCAAAGAGAAGGAAACAGCCACATCGACTCAGAGTTGTTTGTGTATGACAGGTGTCATCAGGTCTCATGTACACGCCACAGGGGCACAAAAACACTGGAATGTTCGCAATTCTGTCCATTTGGACACATATGTTGACACTGTCTTCCTTCATAGCATATCTCACAGCAGTAAGGCCGCAAATACAATCACCTTCTCACCTTCACTTGATTGACCCAGGCAAATTACTCTCCACACTATTCTCAGTTTCCCTTAGATTCTTTGTAATACAACACTGAACCAGAAAGAGACTGTGGATCAGGGGTTTGAGAACCATAGGAATTACCATAAGATGTGGAGAACATCTAGAAAATATTATTAAAAATTCAACTTTTACATCAAAGTGGAGGCCGCAAAATATTGTTCCACGGGCCACAAATGGCCCATGGGCCACAAATTTGAGCTCCCTGGTTTAGGTCCTAAACATGGAGACCTGCTGAATAAGATAGGAAAAGAAAGGACACTGCAGCTGAGCTTGGATTGGAGGTCAACAATCTGCTAAGAAACAACCTATCGCTGGCGTAATTTCACTAGTGGAACATTTAAATCTCATCTCCCTCACTTTTATGGATTTTAATTGATTCCCTGACTAAAGTCCTTCTGAACAGTGTCATCTGTTGTGCCATTATTGTCTACATCAGAGACACGGAGTGTTAAAAAAAGAAAGCTCATGCACTCCCTTGAGTTTTAATACACACACAAAGCCAAGAGCTTAATGAGCACCGGCAAGTGCTCATTAAGTGTAATGTGCATTAAAAAAAAAGGAAAAAAAAGAACTTTTACTATTTTCCTCTAAACTTTTACTTTCCCAAACTCTGCCTTTTAGGTATCAGGGAGGGTCTACAACTAGAGCAGTAAAGACTAACTGTCCTGTGTGTGGGATAGTGGGATTTTAAGTGTCAGTTTGTTGTTCTTTGCATTTGCTTTGCTTTTCTTTGCAAAAATAATGTTTTTTCCCCATTATATTTATAGACAATATTCTCTGAGGTAGATGAAATTAATATCAGCCAGGTAAAAAATTATATATATATAAATATATATACAGTAACTATATACACACATATATACATATATACACATATATATATACATATATACATATATATACACACATATATATACATATATATACATATATGTATGCATAATCTTATACTTATGTAAACATATACAACTTTTTTTTTTTTTTCTAAGCAGTTCAGTGACGTCATTTTCATGGTGGATCCCAACACCCAAAGCATTAAAATTGTGTTTGTGTTGGAAACAGATTCTTGGTTGAACCCAGGATGCAACACAACGGATGAATTATATACATATATACATATATACATATATACATATATACATATACATATACATATATATATATATACATATATATATATATATATACATATATATGTATATATTTATTAGAGCCAATGAGAGGTGGGACTGATGTTTGATGTATGGTAATGCGCTGTCAGATCATCTCACGCCGTCTTCAACTTCCTACGTCTACTTGTTCTCTCTGTCTGTCTCACTAACTTTCTCATCCCATAATGTCCTCTCAAGACGTCGGTGCACTTGAGGGGCTTAAGGTAATTGCACTCAGTGCTTCTCTTCTCTCTCTCTCACATGTGGAATCATTATCCTGGCTAACAATTATAGCCTGCTCTAGTAATTGATCAGAAAACTGTCTGGAGGAGGTTAAAAGGTATTAAATATCACCACTTTCTTAATTTACTGTGCCTGTCAAATAAAAAAGAGAGAAAAGGAGGTGAAAATGAGAGTCTTCTGCCTTTTTCCCTCTTCCAGCTTAAATAATGACCCCCAATTAGAGTTCTTCTCCGTTACTACGCACTGCTCTAATGTACGTCTGTTTGCCCTGTAGCTAATTTTGTGTACACAGGGTCATGAAGATTTTAATTTATCGTCTTGCACTGCCGACGTCTGGATCGGCGGTCACGTGCATGCACGTACACATTCCTTTCTTCCACCAGTGTGCAGGGCCCGTCTGTGTAGTATGTGTGTGTGCATGCATTCATGAGTGTTTCCTCTTTTTTTGCACTTTACTTTTGCCAAATCACCAATTCTAATGAGTTGCCACTGGCAATTATTGCCACTTTAGTACTGACCTTACAAGATGAGGGAGTCAGGGTGAGCTACTTTGTGCCATTGTATGCATCAAAAAACTGGGAGAGGAAATTATCAGAATGTGCAAAAACAAACATGAGATGTTCATTGTGGCGTAAGTGCTCCATTATGAGCACAAATATCTCTTTGTATGCTATTATAGCAGCCTTTGTACTTTAATCACTGAGATTAAGCTGTTGTATGTTAAAGGGATAATATAAAAACATATTAAAAACTGGAAAGCAATTGGCTCATCGTTTTATATTTTTCCAGTTTTTAATATTTTAAATAGACTAACAATAAAAGACATTTCATTATATGCATCAAAACACATTCCATCTTTAATATGTGTAGTACTCACATTTTTTATTCTGATTTACTGCGGTGTTTGAGATTTGAATAGAAGATCTTCGAAAATCTTTGAAAAAGGTTTTGGAAAAAAAAAGCTAGAGAAGCCAGATTGAGATGGTTTGGACATGTGCGCAGGAGGGACACTGGATACATTGGTAGAAGAATGATCCTAGAGATGGAGCTACCAGGTAGGAGACAAGGAGGAGATTGATGGATGCAGTGAGGGAGGACATGGAGGTAGTTGGAGTTCATTTCTATCTCCCCCAGAGGACAAGGGGAGATGGAAATTGTTCACTTTACCCTTTACAACTTAATACTCTGTTTCTGGAACATTATCATTCTCCTCTATGTCATTATCATGAACAAAAAGCTTCAACCACAGAATAAAAAAAAAAAACTTCAACTTTTCCTACTTTTGTATAAATTAAGTAAGGCAGTGGTGGCCTAGTGGTTAAGGAAGCGGACTTGGGTTGGCAGGGCTTTAGGTTTGAATCCACCAGCTGCCACTGAGGTGTTCTGAGCATAGCAGCATCCAGACCCACATACAGTAACTTCTTGTTGGCTCAACACCCCCAGGAAGGCACACAGCATAGAGCAGTGTGATTTGGGTGTAGCCAGCTGCCCCTGCGACCCGGCAACGGACAAGCAGAAGAAGATGAATGAATTAATTATTGTTTTAAGTGAAACAATTACTTTATTGAGTTAGTCCAAATGTATTGTAGAACAAAGAGGCAGTAACAATACTAGAGTGAACTATTTTAAAATTCTCTGTAGAGTTTTTGGTATTTTAAGCCCATTCACAGTGGTCCCAACAAACAAAGCAACCACATCAATGTTAATGTAAATATCAAGAGCCGAGACCTTTATCTTCCTTGGTTTGCCGATTTATCCCTTTACCACATGGTTTCCTATTTACCGTTAATGTAATTTCTGCACTACCTTTTACTTTTAGGGTCTTCATGTTTTAAGGTTCATCCAGAAAAGATGTTCATAACATCCAGTAACTCACACAGATTTCTTGGCGTAGAGATACAGGCAGCTAGGTGGCATGAAGAAAAAGGTAATGAGACTGGCTGGCTTTCACTGCTGCTCTATCCCATATTCAAAATAGAAAACATGTGTTTGTGTATAGATTGCCTCGTATGAACCGAATGGTTGCACTCACATCACAAAAGAGCTAAGACGTCCTTTACATCTTCTTATTTCCTTTTGTAAAGACAGTTCGCAAGGATAGGCAGACAGGATGTGGTGGAGGGGTTAAAGACAAGAGAGAGAGAGAGAGACAGGAGGATAGAGGGTAACAGCAGGGGACAGCAGGGCTAGCAGGGTGAGCGACGCTCGGTGCTTCTCAAATCAGGTCCATTTTTTCATTAGCTCATATCCTTGCCAGGCTTTACAGCTGGCTGATCAGCAATCAGCGGCCGTTTGTTTCAATCAGGCGGCACCTCCACTGTTACAGACAGGGCCAGATTACCAAGTGAGGGAACAAGAGAGGGGTGGGGTTGAGGAGGTGAGGAGAGGTAAAAGGATGGGAGGCAGTGGAGGGAGAGAGAGAGGATGAGGGGATGATGTCTGCATTGCCATCACTGAGATGAAAGGGGTGAAGCAGGGGACATGCAAATAGTAAATTTACAAAATGGAGAGCGAGGTAGTTGGAATGGTATGGTTTTTGAACAATAGAATGAAGTGAGAGGAAATGAGCAAATGCTCTCTGTCACCGCAGAAACAATGGTCTGAGGGAAAAACTATTTCAGCGTCGCTGCCTTAATGCTAGAAAAGTTAAGCAAGGATAAAAGGAAAGCTGAATGATCGCTGCACCGCAATGGGTATCTCTTTCAGAAAGTCAGTGAAGTCTGTATTTTTTTTCCCAAAATGAGTATAAAGTCTGTCACGAGGCAAGACAGAGATGAGAGCTTTTCTTATTTGCATTTACCTCTAGATTCTTGTAAAAGGAATCTGCACATTTGGTGGCACATTTTTGTTAGATACTCAGGGTTTTTTTTTCCGCAAAAAGTCAGTGACAGGCAGAAACTGCTGGAGGAAATATCTCATCGCTCGAGTCCAAATTACGGCTTCCTTTTAAAAACACATTAGTCGTCGGCATCACATGTGACGAACAGACTTTCGGGGTAGTTTTTATTTATTTGTTTGTGTTGGGAGTGAAGAGAAGCATGAGACAATGGAGATAAATGAGAATGATATTTCTCTCATTTCTCTCCAAGTCGCCGGCCTCTCACTCTCTCACTATTGAAGGGGAGGGAGTGAAGGGAAAAAGATGAGAATGAGGAATGATTTAAGAAGGAAAGCCAGAACCGTGCCCAGGGAGGCCTTGTGCCTACTGAGCGTGCCCAATGAGTGGCGGAGACTGAGGCGTGTTGGATCTATAAGCAAAGTATTTATCCTGCCAGGGACCCTGAGAGATTAGCTCCTGCAATAGTGATTTATACCGACACACAGCCATCCTTTACCTTATACTTCAGACATTCTCCTCCCTCCCAACTCCCTCCCAACTCCCCCCCCATCCCTCTCTCTTCATTCCCTCTGGATCGTGTCTGTCAGTGGGCCCTGATGCCCAGTTAGCCTCCAGCTATGATATTTGATCATAGTAACTACTGACTCTGTCACCTCCATTTCTTTTCTGTTCAGATACATTATATATAAGGCAGCAGAGACTTGGATATATAGTGGTGTGAGCAGGAATCATATGGAGATGGATTAAAACAGGTCTGATGAATCAAGCCGCGTCGCGGGCTGACACGTTGGTTGGAGGTTTATTTAGCTTCTTGACAAGTGGGTTGTCTCTCTGCATATACATGATGGCAGAGAGTACATCACCCTAATCAAATCTATTAGATGCTATCAACTTGATGTTCTATAAAACAGAGAGTGATTTACACACAGCAGCAGGGTGGGGGAGAGTTATGACTACCTATTGCTTTGTTTCAGATTTGTTCTCGAGACGGATTCTGTGGAAATAACACGTTTTTCCTCCTTTTAGACTGGATAGTATTTTAAGGCTGCAGCAAACCAGTGAGAAAAGGTTCCAATTCAGCAGCAAAGTCCCAGCATAAAAATGTTAAAACTGGCAGCGGAAATGTACGTTTGGTCAAATAACTAATGCTAAGAACCTACTGGTTTCACTAAAGACACAATGGACATCTACCATAGTAGTCTTTTCTCTTTGTAAAACACATTGAAATATATTCCACATTTAAATGATAGATGCGACATGTTTGTGAATAACACAATTTTGCATGTGTTTTTATTGGCTACTAGTGCTGAAGCCCATCTTCAATGAAAGTCTATCACAAAAGATTAACTATAATACCTTTAAAACAAGTACTCAAGTACTCACTAACCTGAGGTGAACCAGAACACAGCAATAAAAGAGCAGCATGAGATGGCGTCATTGAGCAAGGCATCAGCTACCTTGGTCGATAATAATACATTTAAATACTGCAACTTCCAATGGTGAATAGAAGTGGACACTTAAGGACCTCAGACTGATTCGTGTGTGAAGATTGATCTGTATGATTTGCCCAAAATCAATCATTTGGCAACAAAGTCAAATAACATTTGGTCTTCAGATTGAATGTGACTATTCTATTGTAACTATGTCATTTTCATGGTCTCTTTGTAACACTGTTCTCCTACATGTCCACCTATAGTCCAAAGACATGCAGGGTTACATTAGTTGTTTACTCCAAACCAAGGGTCTCAAACTCAAATAAGTTGAGGGCCAGCACCCACACTATCATGTCACCATAGGGCCTTGTCAGTGTTCAATACAAAAGAAAGAAAATTAATAAAAAAAAATCAGTTTCAGTGGATCAGGGTTTTGAGGAAAAAAATCTGTAAAACATTATAAATCCAACTTTCACATCAAGGTGGGGCCGCAAAATAACATTCCACGGACAGCGAGTTTGAGACCCATGCTCTAAACTGACCATAGAGGTAAATGAAAGTGTGAATGTAAAGAATGTAAATATTTTCGTTGTTTTTTTTTTTTTTTCTGAAATGTAAATCAAAAGCCAGTATTCTCAAATGGCTTGTCTTATCTATAGTATATCCATAATTAGGCCACATGTATTTAAAACATGGTTTAATTTGGCCCTAATTGCATGCAAAATCCAGATTTTGAGAGTAATAATGTGCAAGCTACGTTTTTTTTTTTTAATCATGAAACGTGACACTATCAAGTCCTGTGCTACTGTCAGCACTCATTACTTCTTGTCAGTTGTAGGCAATAGGACGTGGCCAGTGGTGCGAGTTTCCAATTGTCCCTACTGTACATATTGCATCAGCGCTGCAGTAATTGGCCGGACTCAGACAAACACAGTGTGACAGCTTAAAGCAGCAGACAAGTTGGGACATTATGCTAATTATGAGGTGTCATTACATCTTTAAAATGACTGGCTGGTGGTCTCTGAGGGAGGAGCACGCATGTCAGCAGGAGCCATATCAACGCAGCCATAATCCATGTGATGCTTTACTGATTCCCCTGCCCATAACACTAGTGTCCTGAAGCCCAGCAGGGGTCCCTGAACCCATGCTTGAACTCGAACAGCTCACCAAAAGCAATGAGATGTTGATAATGATGGTGTTGTGGTTGAGGTGTGTAGGTTGCAGCAACACAAATATATATACATATGTATATATGTACTATAAGTTAAATTTGGTATTCTTTGTAAAAATGGTTGATTCACACAAACGTATATTCTGCAAATACATTTGCAAGGATAGTATAGGCCCCTCCGGGCCCGAAACGATATTTTGCATTTTATTTTCATTTTTATGGTAAATCATATAGTTCTCAAAACCCTGAACCACAGTCTCCTTCTGGTTCAGTGTTGTATTACACAGAATCTATGGGAACCTGATTTTTTTTTCTTTTGTATTGAACACTGAAATCTGACGAGGTGAAATGATAGTGTGGGTGAGGGCCCTCAACTTATTTCAGTCTGAGACCCCTGCGCTGAAGAAAAAAAAAAATATATAAGGATATATATAAGGATTTAAATCTTTTAAACTTCAAATCAACTGACGTTTAGGCATCTCCAAAAGCCTTCACATATAACTGCTAAATATTTGTTTTGCATTGAACTTTTGCCATTTTAAATCAGAGCAATAACAAGATTACATTGATATTAAACTTGGAAATTTTTCACACTGTTTCTCGTTCATTTTTGTAATAAAAAAAATATGATCAATGTAAGACAATGATCTAGAGCAAACCTGAGTAAACTACAGCCCAAAGACCAAGTGTGGCCTTTTTTTAATCTGGTTCGCCAAATTTTCCCAAATTACATTATTAGATTATATTATCATTACACTTCTGCATTTTCCAATTCAGCTTTTATGCATGACTTCCATGTAATTTGTCTTAGTTCACACAAATGCTCCATTTATCTGTTCCTGACTTGGCCCGTGTGTCAAATTTTAGTAGCGATTGTTGCTGGGAAATCACCAAACTTCTTGTCTTATTAGAAATTGTCTTAAATTATTTTGACCTCTCTTTGTATTAGGTGTAAATAAATTTCTTCCAACCCAATGACATTGTTTGAAAGACAATTCAGCGAAGATAACCAAGAGTGTCATCATAATGGGGCTCATGGTGTCTTCAGAGTTTTGGCCTGATGTTGTTTCTAACCTCTAGCCGCCGAGATGGTGCCGTGACTTTAAGTGTATTTGAATGGCTGAATTACAGTATCAGTATCAGGCTGCTCGGCTATTGATGGTCTTATTGCTGTGTCACTGCAGCAAATGAGACAATATCTGCACTTTCCCCCGCAGTGTCAACAGGTAAAGTGGGTAATCAGCAAAAGCATTCACACATGCACACGCCTATACTCACACACGTCCATGTTCACGCATAAGGCATTCATCTCTCACTAATCTAACCACAGGGTTCCCTTAACAGCCGTGGCCCTAAATAGCAGGAGCTGTCAATACGGACGAGCTGAGTGAACTGTGGGTCAAACAAAGTCAGACCCCCATCAGCAGGCAGCAAACACACAACCTACACACACAGAGAGAAGCACAAACTATTGTCGAAACATTCTTTGAAATTGAGCTGCTTTTCCATGCAACATTTGACTTCTATCTATTTATAATTGCCATTTTTATGCAATATTCTGTCTTACCTATAATATTGAACACTTGGGCAAATGTAGCTTTTAAGACACAGATATATTATGTAGACATTCAGTAGTACAGCTCTTTTTACATGAGTAAAGCCTAACTAACTGAGAGAAAGTCAATTCTGTACCGTATAATTCTACTTTTACAGTATTATAAACTACCAAATTCTTTTATATTCATATCACCATATGTGTTATGTTAATGACAATTATTCTTCTTACCTGGCACACAAGCACTTATTGGGACAAGCCCTAAACCATCAATAAAAACTTGATATAATACAAAAGAAGGCATACATTTCCCATGAACACCACACTTATCAAACATACGACTCTAAGTGTTTCTAAAAGATTTTTACAGTCCATCGGAGTTGAATTTTGTCTAATGTCCTCCCCCTAGGTTGAGATGATCACTATCACCAGACCTCAGTCAGAGGATTTGTCCATATGAAGTTTAAAACCTCCAGGGGGATTTTAACACTTGACTGTATGTAGAAAGTCCAGGATTGGCATTGATCTGCTCCAGCCATAATTGAGATTAAATTAGAGTGAAATGACAAAAAAAAGTCAAAGAAGAGGAGGAATCATGGAGGCGATAATAGGATTATTGTTTGTTGTTTGTTTGTTATGCCTGCGGATTAAAGAGAAAGGCAGGGTTAAACGCAGGAAAGATTAGCACAAGCTGCGTAGTTATCGCCTGCCGTTTCATAAAATTAGCAAATGCAACAGACTGAGAGCTCATTTGCATGAGGAGATAATGCTGGCATTGTTGTACGAGTGTTGCTGCTAATTAGAGGTTGTGCGAATACTGTTATGATGAATTAAACCCTTCATCATTAACATTGAGAAAACTCTCAAATGATTGGATGAGAGGGAGGGGGAGACGGGGTGGTTGGCTGAAGCAGGAGCTTGAAAGAGTATTTACAGGAAGTCAAGTTGAATGACACCCCCCCAAGACGCACACAGGGAGGGGCCCCTCTCTCTTTGACAATTATTGAAGAGGTAAAGACCCAGATTGAAATATTGCTGGGTTTAAGAGAGTTGTAGGAGTTTTTTTTTGTTTGTTTTTTTTAACCAATGGTTTGTGCCACCTGGATGCTTTTTAATTTCTGTGTGTGTGTGTGTGAGAAAGCATTCCCCACACTGCAGTATGTGTGTTTGCTTTATCTAAAGTGGTTAATTAAATAGCAGAGTGGAATTGTCATTTAGTTTTAATTATGTGCCATAAATGAGGAGAGGAGTCGGCTCTCTCTCCCTCCCTCTATGAACTCCTCCTTCAAAAACATCAGTGAATAAAACCTAATATACGGTTCACTTTGGAAGTTATGCAATCTGATGAGGGTAGGAGCGTGCACGGGGGGGTGAAGGGCAGGGTAAGAAAAAAAAAAAAAAAAAAAGGAAGATGGTGCTAATTAAAGTCAGCTCTCTGTCAGTTCTGGTGGATAAACACTTCAAGAAGCTTTGCAGATAGACGAGAGATGCCTTTGTGTCAGGGAAATCTCTCTTACGTGGAAACGTACTCCGCAAAGGGTGACAATCCCCAGAGAGAAAACGTCTGATAAGGACCTTGTCTGGTTTTTTAAAAAGCCAGGACAGGCCTCATTAAGAACCAAAGTCATATAGATACGGCCTTTGTCTACTTATATGCAATAGCCATTGAAAAATGTGGAAGAAACAACTGCACCATGAACGGCTGAACCAAGAGAGATGGTTCCAAGATGTTGTCACATGAAAATAGAAATATTTACTACACAGTTAGCTTCATTAACAGGTGTTACTTTGTCAAGTTGTCGATTTTCTGTATTTCCTAACGGCATATGATTAAACAAAAATATGCACAACTTAAATTTAATCTAAAATTGGAGTTTTGACCAAAACAAGGTTCATAAACCAGTGACAGACTTTGATGGAGTTGGTTGTATGTAAGATGAATACTGCATAGAAACTGGTGAACTGGCCTACTTTCTGGTCCAAGCCAAAAACATCAGCTTAGCACTGTCTGACAACCTCTACCTCATTTTCTGTGTCACCCAAAAGTGACTGATTGTGTGGATGATAGATGACAAATGAATGTACACGTGCTGTTTATCATTGCATCTTGACTGTGTAACTCATGCAGGTCAGGGTCACAGAGTTGACCAGGGTGACTATGTGACTATATATATATATATATATATATATATATATATATATATAGTGTAGCTGTGGTGTGTAGAGTTATATTTGGATTTAAAACAATATGGCACCATCATTCTGTCACAAACAAATGGGATTAAAGCATTAAACCAACAACGTTATAGGCGGTCTATTTTGTGTTATATATATATATATATATATATATATATATATACATATACATCATGTATTCAAATAATAATTAGAAAAGAAACAATTTCCATTTTGTCAGCTGTTGATTCAGTCCTCATTTGTCTACTGTGGTTTTGCTCCTGTTACCCATTTACCTCCTATTCAGCAGACCAGGATCTCTGCTCATGTTTGAGGGTTGAAATGAGCGGCTGCTGCGGTTCCAAGGGCCCCCTGTGCCTGCAGGCAAAGCTTTAACCACTGTGCTCCTCTGACTGTCTGCAATGAGGCGGCGATCGTTGCTCCAGGCCACAAACATACATGGGAGGCTGGAGTGAACAAGAAAACAAGGCAGTGCGGGGCAAAGGCTCAATTTGCCTGTTTTGTCACTAATTTTTTTATAAATGGATCTGCTCCAGACTCTAACAGTTTGTGCTGCATTTATTCACTCTGTGGCAGGAATGTGTTCAGGGGCGGCAGCACAATAGGTTATCTTCTAGATGTAAAGCATTGGTGGTCTTGAATTTGTCCGCCTGAAATGAATGAGATTTGTGAAATTTCATTCATTTCACTTCAAACTAGGCCGTTTAAATCTTCAAGAGACTGTAAAATAAAAATTACTTCACCAATTATGAATTTCTATCTGTGAACTTTTCTTAATAACTTTAAAAATAACTTTTTACAACCTACCTTTGTTTAGCCCAATTTAACTTCAAGGGGTAAAGTATCAAATGAAACCAGCTACTAGGACACAAGCCAGTGCCGGACGTGCAGGCTGCATCAGGAAAGGCACATGGCGTAAAACGTTGGCCAAATAAATGATGTGAGAAAACAAAATGATTTCCATATCAGGTCAGTTGGAGATGGAAATTGTTGACTCGCTGTGGCAACCCCTGAAAAAGGGACAAGCCGAAAAAAGAAGAAGAAGGTAAAGTATCAAATGACAAAATCGGCTGATTTGAGAGGCACCTGCTACAGGTGTTCACGGCTTTATTCTTCAATTACCATATTATTTGCAAAGCCTAAGAGTTAAAGAAAAAAAAAAAAGCTCAGTTGTCTTTTATATTATTTTAAACGTCCCTTGTTGAGCTTTGAGTCAAACAAGAACAGTCTCAGCAGTTGGTGCATGTATTACTTTAACAGCATTGCATTGTATTGCAGGGGAATATTAGTTTTTAGGTGAACTCTGACAAACTGTGAAAACAACTCAACTAGAATGTTACCAGTGACCAGTCGTTAAGTTGCCACAGATAAATACTTAATAAAATGTAATTCCCGGTGTTCTGAAATATTTTCCTACCTATAAAATCTTCCTACCCACTGTACATGCACACAACAAGGGTTTCCCAAGTGCACACAGCTATTATTTTCTCCTACCAGACCGGTATACAAGGTTAGAGTCTTGTATCAATGTCATTTTGAGTTTAGTGTTGCTGTCTTCATTAATCAAATATAGTTGCATTATTGATGTTTGAATCCTGGCCATACTATTGTTCAGTTCTTTTGTTGATATGGGTATGGATCAAGTGTAAGTAATAGCAAGATGGGGCCAAAAAGAAAACATTATTTCTCTGCGGCCTGGCACCAATTCACCCATGTACCGATACCAGTACCCGGCTCCGTGGTTGGGGACCCCTGATTTAGAGCACATGTGTCAAACTCGGGTACAGGGGCCCATTCTGGGGCCTGAGTATATAGTCCATAAATATTATAAAGTAAAGAAAGTCTGATGTCAGATAAGGATACTTAATACAAAATAAATACTAACTAATGCAAACTGTGAGCTGAGTGACTTCACTCAGTCAATACAAATACAGCAAATTCATCAAAGAGGTTTTGTTGCCCTTAAACGTACAGTGGAAATCTACTAAAACTACCGAGTTGATGACAAACACTTGGGATGTGTGATGAGCGTAATTTATGTCCAAAATATATATACCTTTTATTTGACTACCACTCACACCCACTACTATTCCATTTCACTGTGGTAGTGAAAAGGAGAGATAGCAAACAATAAAGGTCTTTGGTGAGGAGTGTTTTCTTTTTGGAACTACAGAACATTTTTCTTTGAGTGACAGCCAGCAGTATTTTCAAGGCTTTCCTTCCTAAAACCCGGGCGACAAACTGCACATCACAAGCTGGCCAAGATGGCATCCATCTCACAGCCCTGCCACTGATCTCACCGCCATCGGCCGCCAATCAGACATATCACATTGCTGCCTTCTGCTTGCTGACAGTAGCCAGGGCCAAGGAGTTAACTCTTACTCCCCCGGTCTGGAGCAAAAAAAATACAAGAATAACTGGGTATGTCTTTGTCCCTCTTTACCTCTTTGTTTCTGGTCAGATATTATCTGTAAAAACAGGACTGAACCTCAGCAAGTGATCACTCTCTCCAGGATCCACCTCAGGCTCAACACTGTCACAGGGACAGCAGTGCAGCTGTGTTTTCTCTTCTCCACCCCGCCTCCTCCATGGTGAGGCCAGCTTCATCCAGCTTCATCCTCTCAGTTTGCATACACAACACTGCGGTTAACTATTGTGTGAGAACGAGCGTGGAGAACATCTCCAACTTAATTGGGAATATTGAATAGCAGATAATTAGATATTTGATGTGACACGTGGCGTCTAATGGGCTTGATGCAGTGGTCTCATGTTGTTCCCATAGCGAGAGGGATTTTTGATGTGTTGTCAGGTCCCAGTGTAAAAATAACTGAAGTGACAGCAGTGACTTGGTTGTCAGTGTTGTCGAGGCTGGTGAGGATTTTCACAGCCGTGGGTCCTCTGTGTGTGTGTACGCCAGTGTGTGTGTTTTCGGATGACTGGTGTGTATGTGTGTGTGTGTGTGTATCTTTCTGCACAGTTGTATACGCATGTGTGTTTGTGCACGGCAATGTTGTGGGTGACAGTGCTGATCGCTGTGTGATGACAGCCTATCATTGTCGCTGTGCTAGAGTGAGAGTGGCAGGGGGGCCTTTTTGGCATGTGTTTTCTCCACGCCTTCATCTGTGTCTATGGCACTGCGAGCTTGGCTTAACAAAGGAGACGCTGGGTGGGGAGGTGGCGGTTGTGCGTGCGTGCACGTGTGTGTGTGTGTGTGTGTGAGGATGTGTGTGGAGGATGCTGGGTGCAGGATGTCGAAGGCTGGGTGGGGCTAGCCGTGGAGAAAATGTGTCGGTAGCGCAGTCACATGGTGTCACCTCCGTCTATTGCTCAGGAGCAGGAAGAAGACTCCATGGGGCAAGAAGTCACCATGGCAACCGTCGTCTTTTTTAACTCTTGTATGTTTGCATAGTGAGTCAGTAAAAGCACAGCTTTTTGGCATGTTTGATCATCAGTCACATTTTAGGCGTTTATTGAAGTAACTGCAGGTCTGTCGGGTTTTTTGGTGGCAAATGAGAAAACGGAAAGTGAATCAGCCATACTGAGGAACGTCACTGCATATGTGCAGAGGTTCTCCTACTAGTACCGCTATGTTTATAGTTTTAGTCAAGTACGAAAACAACTCAACTAGAATGTTGGGAGTCAAATACTGTTTATAATCAGCAAAGTTCAGTTATCAGTGACCAGTCGCTAAGTTGAAATTTAACTTAACTTAACTTTAATAAAATTTAATTTCCAGTGTTCTGAAATATTTTCCTACCTATAAAATTTTCCTACCCCCTGTGCACGCACACAACAAGGGTTTCCCAAGTGCACACAGCTATTATTTTCTCCTACCAGACTGGTATACAAGGTTAGAATCTTGTATCAATGTCATTTTGAGTTTAGTGTTGTTGTCTTCATTTATCAAATGTAGTTGCATTATTGATGTTTGAATCCTAGCCATACTATTGTTCAGTTCTTTTGTTGATATGGGTGTGGATCAAGTGGAAGTAATAGCCAGATGGGGCCAAAAAGAAAACATTATTTCTCTGCGGCCTGGCACTAGTTCACCCAAGTACTGGTACCGTTACCGGCTCAGTGGTTGGGGACCCCTGATTTAGAGCATATGTGTCAAAGGCACAGGGGCCCATCTTGGGCCCTGGGTATATAGTCTATAAATATTATAAAGGAACTAGAAAAGTCTACAGATAAGGAGACTTAATACGAAATTAATACTATTGACATGTGGTTCACTTTAAAATTTAATTTCACATGTATTTATAATATTAAGGTGTGGTAAGTTTAATGTCAGTGGTTAAGTAAAGTTTGTTTTTACATAATTAAAAATACATTAAATCTCTTGAGAGGTGAAAACATGCACAACTGCCCTCAATTTTCTGATAAAGAAATTACTCCACAATTGTCCCATTTTTTTTTTAATTTAGGCCCAAATTTTTATTTAATATAACAATTCTGCTTTGTGTCTATTACTTACTGTCTATTACTCATACACTGTTTAGCCACAAACCCTTTTTACTAAAAGATTTTTTTTTTGGTCCTATGCCAAAATAGTAAGTTCTACTCAGGTCCGGTTTCAGAGTGATCTTGTTAACTCCCTTTAAGCCACAAGTTCCAACGTTTCCAACAGGGAAATCCATCACCCCTTTAAATTGACACATTAGCTACTGTACTGAAATCCACTTGGTTTTTATTCTGAATTTCCTTAGAAAAAAACATTATCAGCAGATGCACCAAAAGGTGTGTATCAAAAATAAAGTTTCTAGCCTACACACCTCTGCCTAAAGCTTTTCTCTACCAAGTGTTTAAAGAAAACGGTTTGTTTTACTCTCCATATCATCTGCTCTGGACCAGTGTCTTAGTTCCAGAATATATTACCGAGACGATAGAGGAACAACACTACCAAACACACACATATACACACAATATGCAAAGACTGGGCGGTGAGATGACAGGCTGTCTGTTAAATCAACACATTGGAACTGCACAGTCCAACCTTCCCACCTCTTCAGTGATCCATGGCCATTAACCAGACTGTCAGACAATCAGTACTCTCTGCATTCACCAAAGTCAATTCTGACTCACACTCATAAATCAATGTTAATACTAAAAATAAACACTGCAGTCATTTCTCACATATGTCTTTTTATTTCCTGCTTTGCTATTCCTCATTTTTCTGCTTTAGCTCGTTTCGCACTTCAGGTAAAAACTTTACTTTTTTTTTTCTGTTGAGTTATTTATGCCACACATACTGTGCCAGAACCTGTCATCTAATCTTTTATCACAGCCGAACACAAACTTTTTAGATGTGCCAGAGACAAGCTCGAGCCTGTGCTAAACTCCCAGGATCGTGAGAAAAGTACGCTTCATAAATGTGGAGGCAGTTAACCTTTAATAAACAGATGGACAACTCCAAGTGGTGCTGTGAAATTAACAAGCTCAAAATAACAATGGGACGCCGCACGCAGGCTGCCTGCAATACTGTCTGCTTGATTTTCACTTAATTTCACCTCAAAGCTGATGTGCCTGTTTGCCTTTCTGGGTTACATCTGTGGGCCACATGAGGATACAAGAATAATGTTTATTTAGTCCTGCCAATCCTGGTTTAAGTTAATAAATTTAACCTTGAATTAAGGAGTAGGACAAAGGTATAGGAGGTGCAAACTGTCAAATGGATTTTTGGAAAAATGGTTTTCTTGTTCGCAGACTATGGCAACACAGACCATTGACCCAAGTGTTTTGGGTCACTGGTTGACTATTAAAGCAAAAAAAAAAAAGAAGGAAGGGAAGAAAATAAAGTGGCCTAGTGGTTAAGGAACTGGACTGGGGTCTGGAGGGCTCCAGGTTCGAATCCACCAATTGCCAGGTTATTACTAAGGTCCACTGAGCACCCTGGGCGCCCAAAGCTGTTCACTTTGGTGATGTGCAAAATGCAGAGATGACATGCGCAATGGTGATTCACAGATTACAATGATACAATGACAAGAAAAGTGCTTACAAAAATAGAAAATTAAAAAATATATAGAATAATAAAATAATAATAAAAATTATTTAGACATGAATCTGTAAAAAGACCAAGATAAAAAAATAATATGTAAGAGTTTCAAAGGCTGATTATATACATATATAATAGGATAAAAACACATTTACCTTCCTTTGTTCTGAAGTGGAGGAACATTAGCATCACTACATTAATATCAATGGACAGGTGACCTACAGCCTATCAGACCTCCAGATCCACATGCATGTCTGCTGTGGCTGAGGCCTGTCCAGAAACAGGCCCCGAGGGCCCACCGTGTTCCCCACAGTCATGTCTAATCTGGTTACTACAGCAACAGCAGGGATTAGGAACATGACGAGGGTGGAGCTTCTCTAACAAGACTGGTCATTTTGCATAATTCATGTAAACGAGCCAAGGAAGGAGGGGAGGCAGGAGTAGGGGAGGGATGATGAGTCGGCTCTGAAGACTCATGCAGATACAGATGCAGTACTTGTTTGTTCAACGCAAAGATACACAAGCCAACACACGTTTGTTATGAACATCACATTAGAACCAAGGTTATTCAAACATAAGGACTGGAGTGGAGCCTTAACAAGGCTGAAGACTTGGTGGTATCTGACTCAGTATCAGTAGAACCCTCATCTGCCCAGAATGAGACGGTTAACAATTAACGTAACATTGGATATTGATTTTTTTTTTTTTCGAGTTCAAGATGTTGACTGTAAGCGCTTCATTTTCGTCACCAGTTGAACGTGCAAACTGTCAGACATAGAGCTTTTACCTAGCATTTACCAAAAAAAGATCCAGCGATTCAGCAATTTAGGCGAAGCAAAAAACTGCTGCTAAATGTGTGTGAACCAAAGTTAACAGATTAGAATAGAATGGTTGTCATTGTCGCTTGAAACCACAGCAGTTCAGTTCATCACAGTTACATCAGCAGCTTTCAAACAGGTGCTGCAGTAACAGAGTCTCCAGAGGAGAAAATGTGACAAAACTATAGACTACCATTCATAGCTCAGTTAACCCAACCCAAAAGTCTCAAATTAATTCCATCTTTGTCTAGTAATGCGTTACCGGGTCAGTAAAACTGAGACCCAGCTCACACTGCACCATACCAGCCACCTTCCTGCAAGTATCGAGCCCAATGGAACAAGTGCAATTGTGTACGAAAAAAATTGCCTGAAATTTCAGAACAGAAAACAAAGTTTCCTGCTGCAGCCATATCTGAATCAAATGAAGGTCTTTGGTTTACATAAAGTAGAGCCCAAGTCTGGACCATAAGAGTGAAAAAAGCTATAGATTACTATGAAGACTGATACCATCTGTATCACTGACCTTCTTGAAGTCCAGAACAGTGCCCAGCTCTTAAGGTCTGCTGTAATGAATGGATCATTTATATAGCGGGGATGAAAACACCAGACTGAGCTTAGATCATTGCAATATTGTGAACGCGTTCCAGGTATAAATTTCGAAATGTGTGGAAAACCTGAAAAGCTCTATCGCAGGCATGTCCAAACTGTTCCACAAAGAGCTGGTGTGGCTGCAGGTTTTTGTTCCAACCAAGCAGCAGCACACCTGAGTTGGCAGGTTTAATCAACTGATCTTAGTCATCAGACAGCTGATTGGTCAAACGATGCGATCTTGGCTGGTTGGTACAAAAACCAGCACAAACCCACACCGGCCCTTTGTGGAAGAGTTTGGACATGCCTGTTCTATCGTATCAGGGACGGGGAATAGAGAGAATCAGATGATATTCTACAACCTCTTCCTCAATGATGTCACAGGGTCAACTGACCAGTTGTATTCACTTCCATCAGTCGTAGATATCACTGTGACTCAACATGCATCTCATCAAAGCGTGTCTGCGTGTTATTGAATTTGAACGCACTCACTCGTGTTTACGCTGCCTCTCAGTGGTCATGACAAATGCGTCGCCCCCTTCACCGTGTGCTACACCGAGACGTCGCCTTGCACCCCTCCTAATACACACACACATGCACACACTCATCCTGCCACCTCATCGCCCTGGCTCTCCTCCTGCCCTCCCCCTCCCAAACCCCCCACCTGCATAATAACCACCACTGCCCCCCTCCCCTCTTTTCTGTCTTTCCTGCCAGAGAGCTATGTCCAAACCAAACACAACAGATCAACAACTCGGCATGCAGATCGTGTCACGGGATAAATTATGCGCTGCGTGTCAGCTTCATACATGGGCCCTCGGCTGGCTGTCCGTGACATGTGTCAGGGTGCCCCTGCATCTCCGCTGCGCAACGCTAATGACGTGATGCCGGGTTAGCCTCCCCTAGCACCCCGCCCCTTCACTTCACTTCCTGCAATGCCCTTAACCACCGCAGCCGCCTCAACCTCCTTTACCTACCCCTCCGACACCACCCCCATCCCTGCCCCCCGACTCCCGCAGCCATCATGCCAGTATGAGACGCAGTGTCACCTCCAGTAGGGTGGAAGTGGATGTGCGTGGGGAGCAGGGGGAGGGAGGTCATCATGTTTTAGCAGAATGAAGATGGACAACTTTGTCTGGTGTGACATTAGAGAGTGGAAGTCGACCCACTCAGTGATTAGACGTCTGATGCTGAGTTTTCTCATAAGACATGCAAAATAAAAAAGCAAAAACAATAGGAAAAAAAAAACTGCATGACAACAGTGTTTCAGTCCAAACCTGCATCTACTCTCTGACATCAAAGACCTTTTTAGACAATTTACTGCTCTCCTTGCTCTCCTTCCATTTTCCCTATTTTCTCCCAGCTCCAGATGCTGCATTTTGTTATTTGAGAACCACTGGGTTTTTTTATGTTTTTAGTTCTTTGTATGCAAATCCTGTCTGATTTGTCTGAATTATGTGTATCTGTCCGGGAGCCTGTGTGATTCAGAGTGACTGAAGACTGCACACACAGTGATTGCATCCACTGGGCCCACTCTGAGCCTTGCATAAGTAATTGAGATGTCAGTATGTGTTCTCATATTCTCACAACAAAACTGCAGGAAAACATGCACTGTTGAAGGTCATTTGAATAATTCCTTAATGGGAGGAAGGAAGGTCTTGTTGTGTTTTTTTTTTTTCTCAGAATGCATGAAAAAGCAAATGTCAATGATCAAAATCAAGCAGCATCATATCTCATGGAGGCAGCAGTGAATCCTGGAGCACTCCTACCTCTTTCCCCATGTCCTTCATTGTGAAAAGATAGATAAGGGATAAGTGTCTTGGTGCATATCAAACACAACACAGGCCGCAATTTCTCTTGGGTCTTTTTTAAACACAAATTGGCTTTGATATATTATCTACACTGACCTCTTTGATTTGAAATAGGTAATGACAGAGACATGGTGGAACTCATTCAAAAAGGAGAAAACCCTGAGAGATCATTGACTAAATCATACATGTACATGCAGTGGATAATGGAAAAATATGCCATTAATCATTCATATGTGAATTATTATTGTAGCTACGGACATGTCCCCAGGTGATCAGGCAAATAGAAGAAGATTAGCTGTTACACACAGAAGCTTTACTCAGGAAACACGTCAACGTGTCAGTGATTCAAAGCAGAAATGCATATTTTACATGAAAGGGTCCGTCCATCCGTCCATTTCCATCTGCTTATCCCTTACTGCAGTGTTCCTACTGTATTTGGGCCATGGACAGGTCAAATGTCTGGCGGACTGGTCTTTAAGGTGTAGCGGAAAAATACCATGTCCGGCATTTTTTTTAATGCAGGACTTTTCACCTCTAAGTGGAAAAGCAGATTTTAAGGGTTCATTGTCTGGTTGAAGAACCACTCCGGTGTGGACGTCCTTGGTCAGACAGAGATTGCATACTCTGTGATAGGTGGCACAAGGAGGCGACCAGTTTTTTTGACATATTGGACTTTGCCTGGATAACCAAACATAAGGGAACTGGTTTTTCTTAAAACACTGTTTAGCATGAAATAATAAATAAAATGAAATTGAGTAAGTTGAGCCTCATCTCTTTGTGGCTCTGCACCAATTGCTCCACGGACCAGTACTGGTCCACGCCCCGGTGGTTGGGGACCACTGCCTTGCTGGGTCGCCAGGGCAGTTGACTCCATGGCTGTACCTAAATCACACTGCACCATACAAGCCCCTCATGAACCTTTCTGCAGATGGTGAGCCCGCTGGAAGACATGAAGGGTCACCGTTTCTGATGTATTTCCAATTGAAAGTCAAAGTCACAGCAACATAAAGTCACATCACAACAAACAGGTCAGGTTTGTCTCCCAAAAAAAAAAGGCTATAAAAACCCCGCCTCACACGTACACACACACACGCAGAGTGAGCAAACAGAATGAATAGGTATTGTATCTTGTTTTGTAAAACCACATCCCTCATCCACGAGATGTAGGAAACATTTCATCCCTGTACGCTTTGTGTTTTGTCCGGGGCTTTTGATGGATGAAGGGCCTGGCGAGACACACACATACACACACACGCACCTGCAGTTTTCATCCACCACACCACGTTGTAACTAAAGACTTGGCAGACTGGGCTGATCTCCTACATCTGTTAGCCTGCTGCTGTCAAACACTGTCATTCTCCAAAGACAACGCTGTCACATCAACACTCCCACTGCAAAATAAACCCACCTTGATGAAAGACTGCGGCGTGTCCGTCAGAAAAACACAAATAAAAATCCTGGTGACACTAGCTGGAGTCTGTACTCGATAACAGTAGGATCTGTATCACACTGCTGTGCCTGAGGTAACACTGTTACACTGACTTTAAAGTAGTATTACTTAAAAATATCTTGTAAAACTTTTCAGCTACTGCTGTACAGCCAACCCGGTACATTCAAAAGATGTTACCTTTTTTTCAGGATTTCAAGACGCAGTTGTAGCAATCATGTGGAAACACTTGACTGATTTTATAAAAGACCAAAATAAAGCGATGACAGCTTTGTAGTTTCAGCATTATCTGTCATTGGTCTGTACAGAATAGGATGGAGTCATGTTGCTCTGCATGATTTTTATGTAATGATAACATTAAAAGTCTTTTTCAATGAGCACTTTTTAAATACTGCGCTTCAAACTTCTTCAGCTTGTCTAATACGGCTGGAACCAAACCACGTTAATGGGGCAGTGGTGGCCTGGTGGTTAAGGAACCAGTTTGGACTGAACTAGAAGGTACCAGGGTTGAATCTGCCAACTGCCAAGTTACCTGTGAGGTCCACTGAGCAGGTAACCTACCCCCCCACGCCCGCTGCTCCCCGGGCACCATAACTGTCCACTATTTACTTTGGTGAAGGGTTACACGCAGAGGGTCACATTTTGTTGTGTGCTGTGGGGTGGATCACAATGTCACAATGACAAGGAGTTTGCTTTCTTTTCCTTAATGTCAGCACTGCATCATAACCAACAAGACAATGACAGAGAAAGCAGAATACCACACACTGAACCAAGGTAAAAAAAAAAAAAAAAAAAATCAAATCATCACTTTGCAGGGTCTAAAAAAAATACAAGGAAAAGGTTTGCAAATAAACAACTCTATATTAAAACCTTCAAGGGTCAAGGGTGTTACTTTTGTTTCCACGTGGAAATGAACATGATACAGCAAATAAACAAAAATATATATATATTACCACCAGCAAAATACCACTGAAACCACACGGCATGGATAAAATTGCTGACTTTGTTAACACCACTTCTTTGGGATTTTATTTTGGGGCCAACCAAAGGAATTTGCTTTTAATTCTCACCATCGACTGTAGTTATAAGAGTTAAAGTCACTTTTCACCAGATTAGGTGTTTCACCACATTTAGAAGAGACAAGGATGGACAGGATCAGGAATGAGGTCGTTAGAGGGACAACACAGACAGGAAGGTTTGGAGAAAAAGCTAGAGAAGCCAGATTGAGATGGTTTGGACATGTTCAGATGAGGGACAGTGGATAGAGATAGAGATGGAGCTACCAGGTAGGAGACAAAGAGGAGATTGATGGATGCAGTGAGGGAGGACATGGAGGTAGAGTTGAGGATACAGAGAACGGGGGGAGATGGAAATTGTTCACTGGCCTTGGAAACCCCTGAAAAGGAGACGAGCCGAAAAAAGAACAAGGGCCAAAACCAACCACATTTTGCATTTAATTCTCACTATTGACTGTTATTATCTTTAAATTCACTTTTCTCCACATAAACTAGTTTTTTTTTACTAAATATAAGAACAATGACTGTTTCAATAGGGTATAAAAGATTAATTACAATTCTTACATCCAAACTTTCTGATGTTCTTTAACCCAGTGTTTAACTAACTCGCACTGCCGACCTTTCGAGGATGTCTGTAAAAATCCACCTTAAAACCACTGCTTTGTGAAAGTAGAAAACATTATATATATATATATATAAATAATTTAAAACAAACACTCACTTCACCAGCCATACCCTCACCAGTCACAGTCTCACTATGCAAAAATATCTGCAGAAAATCAACATCACGTCGCTGAATTAGCAGGTTATGGAAACAACTGCTGCTCGTGAACGCATCTCAAGACTTCACGCCAACAAGACGCCTGACTAAAAAGCAGCTAACGGTAAACATCGAATAATGAAAATAAAAGACACTTACCTTTACTTTTCACTCCGTATCACCGGTTCAAGCCACAAGTTAGGCCGTTTCCTTTCAAAGTAATGACACCTTAGCCCGGAAGCAACGTCTCTGCCATTGGTGTAAAACTCCAGGGTTTCCTTGTCTGGGCATAGATCGAATCCCGGTTGGGCGGTTTGGCGCAGGAAGGTGTGATTTGGAAGGCGGTGGTGGAGACTGTTGCCACCGCTACTCGGTAACGGATAAACGGAATGAATATGGAATTAATCTTTGAATTAAATACGTTAATAAAAGACGGAAACGACAACAACAGAACACTGTTGAAACTCTAATTACGAACTCCGTTTTCTTAACCAATCACTGCTCCTTGTTGCAGCTGAATCTACTTTGACAATTAGGGTGAACCTGAAACATTTAAAGAGACAGTACGCCGGGCATTTTTAGTGTCCATGACTCTACCTCCACTAGTCAGAAGACAGGCGGCAGAAATGGAGGTGGGAGGTGGAATGGAGTTAAAGATACTTAGATTACCTTTAGAAGACATCAGGAATGAGGTGAGGGAAAACACAGACAGGAAGGTTTGGAGAATAAGCTAGAGAAGACAGATTGAGATGGTTTGGACATGTTCAGAGGAGGGACAGTGGATACATTGGTAGAAGAATGATCCTAGAGATGGAGCTACCAGGTAGGAGACAAAGAGGAGGAGTTAAATTACACTTTAATATAAGTTGACATATCAGGGTTTCAAACCAGAATGTTCTGCCAATTGTTGTTCCAAACATAAACTGTATTTTAACGTTTCTAGTATTTAGATTCTAGCATAAAATGACAAAATGGTTAGAACAAAAAATATTGTTCCTTGAGCGTTTAATTACATTCTTGACAGCTCTTTAAGGGCAGTAGTAGTAGTTACCTCTGCTCTGAGCATGGCACTGTCCCCACTCACTGCTCCCCTGGTGTCCCACGCTGCCCACTGGTTACTATGGTGATGGGTTAAATGCACATTCCTCCATGCATGCACAAGGTCAGATTTCGTTGTGTGCAGTTATTTGTATCACAATGAAAATATAGCTATTTTCTTTTATTTCTACGTTTAACTAGTTTACAAAGCATAGCTATAGTTTTTGATTGGCACTGCTGCAAAAATTTTGTTGCGTGGGATTTTCAGAATGTCCCGTCTAAACACAAAAAGTGACAAATATATAGAAGTAGTATTAGTAGTATGTTTGCTTTACCAAATAAATACTGTAGTTTAACCAGGCAGTCGTTGACAAGGCATTGTTACCCATTTACAAGATTTAATGTTGACCAGTCCATTATTAACATGGATAAATATGTGGAAACTAACATATATATATATATTAACAGACTACAATATTCACCTCTTATTGTTTCCTTTGAGATGTGACAGTAGTTTGTAGTCAGTCCTCCCTATATATAGTCTGATGGTCCACCCACTCTCCCAATTCAGTCAGTGAACGTCACAGGACGTCGAACTCATCAGGTCATTGTAGGCTACCTTAGGCTTCTAAGGAGAACATGACTTTGATTGTAGTAGACACAGGTTTTTCTTTTTTTCAGACATATAACTGCTTACCATTATTTATAGCTAAGAGTTTCTGTTTGGGAACAAAAAAATATATAGTTTCTGGTTTTGTACCAAGCAATATGCCAAAGTTTCCTTATTTTTTAGTTTTTTTGTTGAACTGCTTCAAAGCCCTGCGACATACAACATTTAGAACTTTGTGGCAGGATTTCTCTTAAATATTCTTCTCTTAAATCTTTGTCTTATTCATAGTAATGAAAAGTACATACGTGTTTTCTCCCCGGATGGCTTTTGTGGTGAATTTAAATCACAACAAACCTGTAGCATCTATACTGGAGCTGCAGTAACCTCACAAAGGCTTCTTTTTTTTATTTTAAGGTGCTGTATTGATTTCAAAAGAGACGGTAGAGAAATGCATGGGTCATGTGATAAAAGCCCAGGTATTAGGAAGTTGAAAGGGATGTTTATATACAGGAAAGCTTTCAAGCGGAGCCTGTGTTGACACTGTACATAACCCCCCGACGGTTTCAGTTGAACTGTCACAAATTCTACGCACTTCACAATGTAAGCTGGGGATCATCACTGAATCCGGTCCACAACCTGACTTAAATCAACACAAAGAAGGAGAAGAAGTATCTTTTGCAAACACGCAACACTGATAACTACCCCGGTGCAATTTCCACAATGAGACACTTTATCTGAATCCAAACAGATTCCTGCGACGTCAGTGTCTGATCCCGTACAAAGACTCTCAGTCATTTGTTGCTTTGTTAACTGAATCTGTCAGACATGTTTGTCTGCTTGTTTGTTTGGAGGAGGTTTTGGGGAAGGGGTATTAAACTACGCGTGTGAGTTGCAAGCAAAGTTGTAGGTTTTACAGACAGCAGAGACACGCTGGGCTCCTCAGCAGGAGTTGCGTCTTTGTTTCATGCTTGACAATGATCTTTTTGTCGTTATCACTTGCAGGCCAGAAACAACAAGCATGGGAGTATGAACAAAAGACTTGTCAGGAGACTTTAGGTGTGGGTTTGTGCTTCCCTTATACATACATAAAGTAGCTTCCGGATTAGACCATACTTTGAATTGCATGAGGTCACCTTCTGTAAAATGATCAAACACCTTAGGGTCTAACAGGTTTCAACATCCACTCCTCCCTTTATGTAACTCTCCATGCCTGTGCCTTTGATTTCTGGGTCCAACAGGAAACCCAAGTGTCTACAGCATATTGAAAACAGTGGAAACACCGGTGTGTGCTCGTTCTATCAGCACAGAGGCAGGAGCCAGTCATGGAGTCTAATACTCCCCGCCTGCGTTCCCACCAGCCCAGGTAATTTTGTTATTCCATTTGTGCTCTCCTTCTACACACACCCCTGTCTGCTGTACATAATGGTCCCAGCCCTGAGAGGAAGCAGGCATTTACTTATACAAAACCTTGAGGAAATCCCTACCAATCCTCAGGGCTCACGTTCAGCGGTGCCCGTTACAGAAAGGCTATGCAAATCTGCCCAGCCTGCGTTTATCTTTCCTCAGTTTCCGTTTGCTCCACGGGAACCAGCATTGTGTCGTGCGTGGCGATTATTGCATGTAATTTACATAGAATACGCACAGAAAACAGTGCGCTGATCTCTCACAAAGCAGCAAGGAGACTCTGTCGGCCGGGCTGCTATCTGACGGCACGGCAAAATTACAGGTTTAGCTGTGGGGTATTAAACCTACAAGGTGTTTTTATTTTCAGCAGAGCAGCTACACTATCTCCTCGGAATGTCGCTTGTTTATCTGCCATGTTTGTTTTATAACCCAACTCTCACAGCCTGTTTGTGTGGAAGCTGCATCTTCAGCCGGGCTAATCTGTTCTCCGCCTGTGTTTCCTTTGTCACTGATTCTGTGTATCAACACAGCGAGGCGCAGCCAGATCGAGGAGGTGTTTAATTGCACAAAGACACTCGTGCTAATACAGCTGAGAGAGTGTGTGAGTGTGTGTGACTGACTCAGCCCAACGCAGGACATGTTGTGAGTGTGAGGAATGGAAGTCATAACACTGCAGCGATCCTTTGTCCATACAAAGACTTCTTCTGTAAGTACTCAATCAGAAACATGAGACATGAGGGTGAGACGAGAGATCAAATTCCTGATGCAGACGCAGTTACCTGCGGGGCTTCTTTGAAACAGCGGCCAAATAAACCTGCTGCTTACCTTAGGGTTAGGGTCATCTGGGGGTCATTCAGGTAATGAATCCCGTCAAGCGCTTGTGTCAGGGCGTATTTGCAGCTATGTTTTGTAAGGTAATAGAATTATACGGGAGTGAATGAGATGTTAAACGCAAAGGACATAGGCCTCAAACATGAACCACTGAGTGGCTGATAATAAAGAACTGTCTTGCAGTTATGGCCTCTGAGGAGCTATGCAAACATAAGACAAGGAGAAGAAATGGACACGAACGATGTACATCAGGGGTGCCCAATGGGTAGACGGGGATCTACCAGTAGATCTCCAAAGGGGTGCTGGTAGATCCTGAGATATAACATAAAAAATTGAATGTAATAATACAATTTCAAGATGGTAATCACGGGGCTAAAGTGAGAATATTATCGGTATTGAGTCAGACAATATAATAAATGTGACACGTTAATGTAGAGAGTAAGATATCCAGTTTGTATAGATAAATATATTTAGAGTTTTCAATCTATGTACATCACTTCAGTCTGGTCATGGATATAAACAACCATAGAAAGGCTGTGGAAATCAAGTCAATTAGAAATACTTTAAGTTACAATATGTATTTTAATAAAAAGAGAATGAATGAGTATCAAAACCTAAATTTAATTAATTTTTCTACCTGACCTACTACTTTTCGACTCCGATCTTCCCGAAAAACTATTAAAAAAAACAAATGGAAAAAAATGCTATAATGGGCCCCCAGCTAGACATGTCCCGAGCCCTGGATATGCCAAAGCTGCTGCAAAAATATATATTTTGAATGTTGTGTAAAACCTGGGTTGTCTGGGTTGTGTTTTTATGAAGCAGAACAGACAGCCATCTTATTCTGCTCTTAAAGACAGGCCCGAACACAGTGCCATCATTAATACACTTTAACAGTGATTCTTTCAGAACCGACCGTCTGACGACCAGTCACAAGCCTAGCATGGGGTTTTATTTTAAAGTACAATAGACAGCCTCACAGGCTTATCGCCCCATCATCTTCATCATCATGATCATCTGCAGTGTGATGTGGCTCAGTCATCAGTTACAAGTATGACACCATTGACTCTTTCTTCCCGCTCCCAAAATTTGCAGACATAAAAGCAGGTCTGTTACAAAAATGATCTCCCAAAAAATCCCAGTCAGAAATCTTAAGGAAAAAAAATATCCCATTACACTGTGTCCAGATTTGACGTAACTTTTGCAGTTTTCTGTATCTGCACAAAACTGTGCTAACCCATTGTGACAAATAAAACACACAACCACAAATGCATGACTGTTAACAACTGCTTTGGGGTTTATTTTACAATTGAGAAAGAAATGAAACAAACTAATCGGTTCTAAAAAGTTTTTTTTTTTTTACAATATTGTTGATAAAACATTGAAATGTATAGTCATTGTGCATCGCTTATTTCTTTTTTTTTCCACACCATTTCATGCATCAAATTGGATGCAAGTATAATTAAAATCATTTCTGTAAACCGAGCCAAAGAAGCTAAATTTGTATTTTCTTAAAAAAGGACATTTGTAGCTCTACAGCATATATCTATGTACACCATCTGTTTTTATTTTTTTCCCATCATTTTTGTATATAAAATGACCATATAAAAGTTAGAGAATGCACACACCTTAAGATACAAAGAATGTGGAGCAGTTTTCCATGGTAAGATATGTTTTTTTTTATGGAGTACTGACGTTTCACTGCTATTCATTTACATGTAACGGACTTTTCTCTTTACAGTTGAATAAAGCCACACAATTTCAAAAAGAGAAAGTTGTAACAAACCATACGACTGGAAAATTGCAATAAGGTGAAATTTCACAACAATGGAAATTTTTTTTTGGAGCAAACTTGCATACTCGCAGCCATTCATTTTCACTGATTGACTCGTAACCAAAAGCAGCAATTTAATTTCACCCAAATGGTCATGTTCTCTTATTTATTTTATTATTTTTAAATACACTGACAGGTCTATGGGCAGTCCATTCCTCATCAAAACACCGCAGTGAAGAGATCGACCCAAAACACAAAAGGACAAAAAGGGGGAAATATTCATCTTTGATCCTTTTAAAATCACATCTGTTTTTGAGACAAATGCAGGATTTTTCAAAACATGTTCTCTTTACAAATTCAAAATTCAACTGTCTAAGGTGCTACTTCAGTCTTTCAAGGTATTTCATTCGTTTGGTGTATACATTTAATTTTCCACCTTCTTCATATCAAGTAATATACAGTTTTCTCTTCGGACAATTCTCTCCATTCACCACTTTTACCATTGAAACAGTAGTTGTATTTTTTTTTTGCCATGAAAAGATTAAAATCTCATGTTTTAACCATGGTTCACTAAATTACATGCACAGATCAGACAAATAGCATATAAATATATTACAAAATAAGTGTAAAAAAGCTTGGCAAAACAAAAACCAAACAAAAACAACTTAACATGAAAAGACATGGTCCAGTCAGGCAGTTATCACAACAAAAAAACAATAAGACGTTTTTTTTTTTTTTCTTTTGTTTTGTTTTTTTTCCCCGGTGGCTCAGTTCGGCCCAGTGCAGTTACTCTGAACAATGTCATTTTAGTGCAATGAAATTCTCGTCAGTTACACAGCTGTCAGCCTCTGTCCTCAACAGAAGACCCTGCTTAAACCTTCTCCATCTTGTCCAGCTTCTCCAGCTTCTCCAAAGCGGTGACAAACACCAGGTGGTCCTCTGGAGACTTGCCGTGGGTCTTACTGAGGTGCAGTTTGACTGCGTGTTTGCTGACAAATGTCCTATTGCAAAGTCTGCACTGGTACACAGAGCCTGTGTCTTCCTCCGGTGTGGTCAACACTGACAGGGGGCTGCCGAATGTCATTTTGTCTGTGATCACCTTTGAGGCAGCCTGCTGCTCCCGTAGGTGTTCAGCTGACAGTTTGGACAGGTCCTTCAAGCTGAAGCCCAGGTGAGACTCCAGGTGGCTTATGTAGGAGGAGGGAGTCCTGAACTGGGAGGCACAGTCACCACACAGGAACACGGGCTGGCACGAGTCCATGTTCTTGAGAAACTTAGTGCCTCCAGTCCTTCTCAGCTGATACTTGACATTAGCCAGCCAGTGTGATATGGTGGTCATGGACAGACCCGTGAACTTACAGATGTGGACCCTTTCCTGAGGGCCCAGGTCAGTCATTGCGTAGCGACCCTCGGGGGTCTCCCTCAGGCTGGAGGCAAACTGGGCCTGGAGGATGAGTAGGTGCTGGGGATTCCAGTTCGACTGCCTCCCTTTCCTCTTCTGAACTGGAGACAGGTCATCGAGGGCATCCTCAAACGCGCTGACATCAGCGTCGGACTTCTCTGAAATTGAGGAGGGAGTGGAGGATTTGGGTGTGAGTCTACCAGTGAGGTTCTTAACCATGTCCGAAATGTCCATCAGAGCGTTCTCCCTCAGAGGTGAGGAGAGCGTGTCGGACAGGGAAACCAGGGGTTTGTTACCATTTACATTACTGTTGTTCAAGAGGGCACTGGTGCCATTGTTATTGTTATTGTTACTGTTTGTAGAGGCCTTGCTCTTACTCAAGTCTATAGGTTGGTCACTGTTTTCATACCACTGAAAGTGGTTGATGGGCTCAGCTGACTTGCCCTGAGGAGTGGAGTTGAAGGCAGGCTTATCCATCATGCTGTTGCTGATTTTGTAAAGCATAGACAGCGGATCTGCAGCAGGACTAACAGTTTTGGAGGCCTTACCCAGGTGTGTGTTCATGATTGACTGGAGTGCACTAAGATGGTTGATGGTGGGAGTTTCCGGTGAGTGGTCAGTGATGATGCCAAGGCTGTTACCATTAGTTACTGGGGACTGACATGTCTCTGAGCCATTCTTTGAATGGCTGTTGTGTCCATCTACTAGACTCTCTTTGGGCTCCTTCTTGCAAATGAGCTCAGAATCTACACTGCCTGGGCTGCTACTTCTCATACCAGATGGTTTACCACCAGAAAGGTCGTTTGGAGATGCTAATTGCTCTCTTTGCTCTCTAAGTGCAGGAGAGACAGATTTTACTGTCGATGGCGGCCGGCATCGGTCCAGGCTCACCAACTTCTCCTCTTTTTCTTTTTTCACAGTGGCAGCTTTCCCTGTTACTTTCTCCACGAGTTCCTCCATGGCAGTGACGTTGCTCCTTAGAGGGGTTGGAGAGGAAGGGCTGCGAGGTGAATGGATTACTGAGTTTGGGTCACTCACCATGCCCCGTAGCCCACTGTTAAACATGGGCTGCATCTGAACGCTCTGAACAGTGGGGGGCAGAACAGTAGTGGAGCTCTTCATTGCACCTTGCAACTGATAGGCTGCATGAATGCTAGGGTAGCCGCCCCATGTGGGTGTGCCTGTCTGAGCCTTGCTGATGGCACTGGATACTGTGTTCTCGAGAGATTTAAGGATATCTAAACCCCCTTTCGGCGTGTCCTCGAGATCCTCCTCCCTCAGATATTTATACGATGTGGTGTCAGTCTCTGATTTCTCACCTGAATCTTCTTTCTCCTCCTTAATTTTCCTCTCTACTGTCTCGCAGCCATCCATCTTTTCATCCTCACTCACTTCCCTCTTCTCCTCTGATCCCGAGGAGAGGGCCGGAGACACAGGCTGGGATTTTATACTCGTCGGGACAGGGAGCCTTGTAGTAGTTGGCGGTAAAGGGATCGACTGAATCTTTTCTTCAACCACCGGATCAAATACCAACTGTTTACCTTTCTTGGATGCAGAATTTGTGACTTTCAAAAAGTGACCTGTGACCATCATGTGGGCAGTCAACTGCTGCAGTGTATCATGGGAGCTGCCACACTCCATACATTTTAGGATCTGGGCTTTACGAGCTTCAAATTGCCATGTGTAGCTGGCACCGTTCTGATATCCGTAACGGTTGTTTGGCGTAACGTAGGGGTTTGTTACAGCTTTAGCATCCTTACCAACATCACCAAGGGACATGTTGCCACCACCACCCCCACCAGCAGCACTCCCAATGTGGACAGACTCTGGGGAGCATGGAGAAACTATGGCATCTTGAAGAGCTCGTTTTTTAGCAGAAGTGGGCACCAGTTTAGTAGCCAAGGCTGGCACTGGTTCTTTGAGAGGCACTTTCTGGTAATGCTTGGTCTTGATCATGTGAACGCTGAGATCTTGCAGGGACTCGAATGAGTGACCACAGTACATGCACTTCAGCACTTTCTGAGCATCCTCTTTTCCCTCCATCTCCATCAGGGAGCGCTTGCGAGGTTTGGACCAGCGTTTTCCCTGATCCTCGTCATTGTCCTTGTTATCATCTCGGTAATGGCCCGTTTCATTCATGTGGACTGTCAATCCTACCAGTGTGTCGTAAGCAGCGCTGCAGTCTTTGCAGCGAAACTTGCTGGCACCAGTGAACACAGAACCATACAGCTTGTTGTTTTGCCTGTAGAGCTGCACTGTGCTGAAAAGGCTGGGCTCTGGCAAAAGGTGGTAAGGGGTCTGCTGAAGAGTTTTGGCGAGAGCTGCCTGGTGCCAATCATAGGCTACACCACCACCATTACTAGCTGCACCACTACTGCTTCCACTGCTGCTGGTTGCACTGTGGCTGCTGACAGAACTAGCTGCTGTGCCATTAGTGTTGCCACTGGTAGTGCCTTTATGGTTGACAGCGTTGCTGGAGCTCCTGCCGTTGTGGTGACTACTAGACACACTTACTCCACTACTCTTGTTTAGAGTAGTAGCTGTGGAAACAGAGGCAGTGGACGCTGGCTCTGGAGAGGTGAGGGCATTGTTGATACTTCCTGCAGCGGCAGGTTTGGATTTCATGATGTCCATTGTAATGCTGGACCAAGAGGCATCTGAGATGAGGTTTGCATAGACAGCCTTCATCTGTGCCAGGCTATCCTGGAAAGACAGGCCGTTGTTGGGTCGAAAGGGAAGAGCCGCACCTTCCCTTTCCTGACCATCAGTGGAAGAGGTGCTCTTGAAATCTGTAAGTCTGTCACTTGCATCACTGAGTGGAGACCCATATCCAGCATCAGGGTTTGTGCCATTGCTGAGTGGAGAGTCTCTGTAGCTTGGTGGCTGGCCTCCATCTGGATCCTCCTCTTCTTCGTTGCACAAGAACTCATTGTCCTGGCCGTCTAATGAGAGGCCATCGTCCTGCAGGTGCTCTTCCTCATCATGGGGGGCTGCCTTCAGCTCATCCTCAGGCATGTACGCTGGAGAGATTGAGAAAGACAGAAGACACAGGAGGAGAGAGGAAAAATAGAGGTCAGCTCAGTGAAATTAAAGATTTACAGTTAGAAATAGCATTTATTCTCTTTCAGCAAGTGTGTCTGTTTGAATGCATGCATGAGTTAATGTGTATTTTACACATATGTGGCTCTGAAAGCCAGTGGTGAAAAAAGCCTCTAAGGGAAAAATAAATCACTGAGCTTCTGACAGTTGTCCTTTTTCTTCCCAAGTTCTTATTCCTGCACACATGCCTCATGTTCCCAGGGACTCACTGGCTGTTTGGCCTTGTTATCCAGCTGTGTGCTTACATGTTCAGCTCCTCCTATCTCCTTCTTTTCCCTCACTGGCCCTTAGCCTTTTACAAAAGAGCATCCAGCACATGCCAAGCATCCAAACATTCTCTACCTCATTCTGATAAGGTTTATTTGGCTTGTTGTTTCAACATAAGATATGAAATTCAATATCAGCAATTAAAAAAAAAATCAAGTGCTGTTAATCTGACACATGGCGGATCAAGGTGAGAAAATTAAGAGGTCTGAGATAAAGGTTTACAAGTTAAACATATCAAGGCGTGGAATGTAACACGCAAGACAGTGATTGAGTGTGTGGGTGTCCTCCCCGGTGTGTGCAGGACACCGGAGTTGTTTGTAAGTAGGAGCGACAGGAGATGGTTAAGAGCAAAGGATGTGAATGATGGAGGAAATGCGAAGAAATTTAAAAGTGAGCAAGAGGTGGCGGGTTGGGGTGGACAGATAGAGGAGAAAAAGGAGAAAAGGAGAGTGAGGTTGAGAGAGACAGGAAAAACAGCCCCCTAGCATCCTCCTTTATCTCCTTCCTGCATGGTGAGATGTGTGTCCTAGATGCCAGTATCAGTCTCTCCTGATGAAACAGATGTGCTGTCAGCTTCAAACGGCACGCTAACCTGTCATATCATAATCTAAGTGGACATAATACCTGATATATATACACTGGCACCATTTACTGCTGCCTGAGAGGAGACAGTGGGGGGAGGCGAGCAGCTGCACCATCAACTGTGACTGTGTGATGTGCATGTGCCTCAGTAAGTGCCTGTTTGCCAATGCATGTTTGCCCGTTCGCTCACCTCCGCACGACTGTGTGTACTTTATGCACTCCGCTCCGCATCTGAGCGTTTGCTCTTACAAGTGCAGAGCTGAACCCACCGACCATTATATTGCCTATAAGTCTTAGTTTGCTGTGCAGTGCTAATACACCCCTTCGCCAAAATGTGCAACATACTCCCCAAACGCCTGACAGAATTTCAGGGAAACGAGAGCGCTACAGGAGAACCTGGCTGCGCTTCAATCCCACTGACAGACTGAGACTGAGACAGTTTCTAAAACTCCCGAAAATCCCTAACACAGCAGATTAGCATTATGCGCTGTACTCTCTCTACAACACATCTGCAGAGTGTCTTCTGTTACCGTGCCTTCGCCCCTCAGTAACCTGCTTCCTGAACAGGGGACTATCAATTCATATCAGCCATTTAATATACAAAGCATCTCACAGAACGGCTATCCGTTCTCCACCAGCCCACACCAACGGTGCAAACATACAGTAGGAATTACCTATGAGAGTCACTGAAATCAGTGGCAGCCAAAAAAGAAAAGAAAAAAAAAAACGCTAAACCTCAATAGCTGCCAGGGCTTAATACTACACACTCTGAATACCAAATACATACATATACATATGTACAGAGAGAGAGAGGAGAATGTGAGAATGAGGAGAAGTAGCAGATCAGAAATATCCCTGGGTGAGTGACAAAACAGGCTTCAGGCAGGGCGGGGCTTGGAACAACAAACAGGTCGCCAGGGAACCCTTTGACGATCCCTGTCAATCAATGCCTGTCCTGCCATGTTGTCATGGAAACAACAAAGAGGGAGATATCAAAAGCACACAGACAAAAGCCTGGCAGACACAGACATCTGTAAAAGTCACAGGCAGCAAGTGGACGCTTTTGCAAACCATGTTGCGCGGCGTTTGTCATAAACACGGCTAACGTTAGTGTGAGATAAATGATCTCTCCATCTGTCTGCAGATTCATTATCTGTAGTGACAGGATGATCAAATCTGAAGCATTGTCTGTTCCTTCGACAAAACTGCTCTTAGTCTAATTCCGTTGGTTTCTCTGGGAGACAACAGCACACACCTTTCTTTTTTATATTGTACCTAAACTTGAAGATGGGTGATTCTGACTAGCCATCAGATTCCACTCCTTCTTTTGCCCTGGATGCACATATGCAGAGCAGCACCAGCAGCAAGGGGCAGGGCTGGCGTGCCGTCCCTGGCGGTTTGGTTTGCCGGGTGGGTGATGGCTGTGAGCAGGGCCATCTGCACGGGCGCCAAAGCGCCTGTCACTTTTGCTCGAGGACGTGCTGCCATCAAGGAGACAGGCGGCAGTGTGGCCAGGATAGCGCTGCAGACTCACTGTCAGAAGCCGCAGTGATCAAGCTCGCACCAGCCACACCGGATCACCGACTACACACAGCATGGAAGCAGAAATTAGCATCCAAGTGTATCACTGATCTCCCCAAAAACATGCACAGGCGGTGAGCGCATCATTAATAAAAAAGAACGTAAAACATGTCAGGGGTTTGTAGGCGCTTTTTTGAATGTCACAAGAATCCCATTTTTTTTAATAAACAGAGCAAAGGGAGATAAAAAAAAAAAAACAAGCTCAGTTGCCCGTTGCTCAATTTTTGGATTTGTGTAAAATTTCTATAATCTTTTTTTGTCATTACAAAGTGGATTACTTGAATTGCAATTATTTTAATGTACAAATACTTAGTATAAAATGTTTGTGAATATTTGTTTAAGATCAAAATCCTCTATGAGTTACAGCATTTTTGTTCTTAGATTACTTTACTGTAAATTGTATACAGATATCAGTAAACACAATTAAGTACAAATGTGATATCTTTAGTTGTAATTGCTTTTTCTTTGTTGTCGTATTTTAACATTTACTCTTTGGGTCGGAATGAGAGCGGTGCAGACAAGACTGACAGTTCTCTTAAAACCGTGGAGAACGTCCTGTGTCCCGCCTCAGCTCAACACTGGGCCTCACAAAGGGACGGCCGATCACCCGACAGACCCAGGCCATCTCGAAAACATTTCGCAGGCAGCTTGACTTTGTTTGACTTGATTTTTGCAAATGATACCAAATGAAATATAACTAGCTGACACGTCAGCATTTTGGCAAAGAGTAGAGTAGAGCAGAAACATATCACTCCTTTTCAAAACTTTGCTATCTTTCCCTGGCCCACCATTTTTTCTACCCTCTCTCTTTTCTTTGCTGAGAGTCTGCCGGTTGTTAAATCAATAAAACTCTCTGTCAGACTCGCAGAGCTTCACCATTTGGCCGCTGTCAAAGCCAAACAAACCAGATAAGAAAGGCAGAAAGGCGATGAAATGAGAGAGGGAGAGGGAAAAGAAGGGGATGAAACCAGTCAGCCTCCCTTCACAAATACCTCCGCCACCAGCAGCAGCCCTGTTTCTCCTGCACCCCTCCTTCCATTTATTTACACACATTTCTTTATTTATTTGATGCGAGTTTGGGAAGAGGGGGCAATCACGGCAGTCATTTGCGGCACTAATGTCCAATCACAGGCCCCTTCACTCATGTGATTTAGGCAGTGCAGGAGTGGGTTCACAGCAGAGAAAGGTGGAGGGGGGTGTGCGTGGCAGGCAAAGGGGGGCGGCAGAGGCCGTTTAGGCCGGCCCCTAATAGGAAACTGGCAGTCTTATTCCTTCCCCAGATTCTGTTTGTCACCCTGCTCTCCATTATGTGCCTCTCAACCCTGATGGCTTTGGACAGGAGCTGATCAAAAAGCCATCGCTTGACCTACACGCTGTGGCAGAACGAGACTCGCGCCCCGCACAGGAAGGGAGAGGGAGATGAGATAGAGGAGGAGAGGGAGGAGGTGGAGGAGGAGGCATGTATGTCAGCGAATGTGCAGAGGAGAAAGAGTGCGTCGGTGAAGAGGGAGGATGGGGCGGGAGGGGGGGTGAAAGCTCTCGGACCGGGACAAGAGGGCTGTAAATAAAATGACATTATTATTTCCTCTGTCCCGTCATGTAGAAAAGCCAATTATGGTAATGCTGCTGCCGGCGTGTCAGAGGGAATGCTGGGATGTGCTTTCCATGAAGCGGCTAACATGAGAGCAATGCCCTGATCAGGAACACAGGCCTCACTTTGACAAGAGACTGTACAGATAGGAAGAGAAGAAGAGGGAAGGGAGGAGAACAAGAAGGAGAGACAGAGAGACGGAGAGATGAAACTCACATCAAAGCTCTACACAGGCCTTGTTTTCATAATGAATAAATATTAAGGTCTCTGCAGGAGGAGAGATTTCTTTTTAAGTCAACTCACTACATCTAAAAAGATGAGATTGGGGGATTCAGGCTCTGAATGGATGGATGCTATTTTTCAACGGTTATTGCGTATCGTGATGAACAAAAACATTTAAGAAACATCCTCACAGATTTTACGGAGGGACAGCTAGAAATGAGTTTCATTGTGTTTACCTGCAGGATCTGAAAGACACGAATGAGAAGCGCGACCTTAAAAAGCAGCCGTCAAACTGAAAAGTTCCGTCATTCATGAATTATACCGTGTCACACCTCAAAATCCGACGGGATGAATTATGCAAGGACGGTGGAAGAGCCGGATATTGAGGATGAAGGCGATCATTTACTTTGGAGGCTAATTTGTTCTCTTTGTATTCTGCTCCTAAACTCCCCTCTGTGATTCACAGGAGGAGGTGCTCCTTTTAAAATAATACCTAATCTACCTTTTCACTCCTTTAACCCCTCTCCATCATGCCCCTCCTGGATTTTTTTTTTATTCTCACCCTTCTCCTCCCATCTGCATCCCCGCTCACATGCCCACATGGGCCCCTCCCAAGCGGAATAATGGGAGCATATGGCCCAGGCAGCACCTACAGGGCCTTAAATAACTGCTGCAGCATTCCAGCTCGCTGTACCAATTTATCTCCACCCCTCCTCCCCTCCGCCCCATTTCAAAACACTTCTAGCTTGAGTTGAGCTGAGCAGACGGCGGCGGATGGGACATGTTGTTCTTCAGACACACATCCAGCTCTGTAATGGACTGACGTAGAAAGTGGTGTGGATGTGAATAAGTGCTGTGCAAACAGGATTAGCATTGAAATTTCTGTATTATTGGCAGATTTTGTTGGCACCGGTGGCTCCGCGCAAACACTTAAGAGTTGAGTCAAGTCGCAGGGAGGTGAAGTCGCAGCGCTGATCTTTCCGGCGAGCGGTTTATACGAGTGTTTGCCTCACTCGCGGCAGAGCATTGGAACGGCACCGTTTGGATTATCTGTCACCCTCGCCCTACAATATTTAGGTGCACGTCGTGAGGGCTTGTGCTAAAAGATAACGACAGGAGAAAAACTTCTTGAAAGACTGTTCTCACACCATTCAGCCGCAGCGTTTACTTTTGCTTTTTTTGGGGCGGTGGGGAGGTGGTGTATTGATCCCACTCCTTCCTGTTGCCACAAGTTACAAGCATCGGCTCGATACTCAAATGTGTAGAGAATATATCTGACTGGATTATTGTTGTGTACGGCAAGGTGGTGTCAAAGGTTGGACAGGTATTCAGTGGCCAGCTTTGAGAGAGGCCACGCTCCCATGTAACTATGTCAATACAATCTGCAGACCTCCTTCTGTCTGACCTCTGCAGGATTATGGATGATGATACCAACAGGCATTGCATCAATTAATCCTGCTGAGGATCCAGATTAGAGTTTGGGTTTAGGGATACATTTGGGGTAAAGCAGATATGGGCAAAATGTGGCCTGGAGACCTGATGCAGCCGTTTGGGTTTTTAATTGCGTTGGCCACACTTGTCCTAATAACATAATGAATTTATATCACTAATATGTTTGGAAGTGGTGGCTTGGCGGATAGGGGAGCGGACTTGGATCCACAAGGCTTCAGCTGCCAGGTTGCCACTAAGGTTTTCTGGTCATAGCCACATAACATTCAGTGGACTCATGACCCCGCGGTATGGCACATTGTGATTTGGGTGGTAGTCATGGAGACTTGGCAACAGTTATGTGTGTAAACATCAATGAAGGAATCATTTCTAGTGGAGATTTGTCACAGAGGCAAAGTCTGTTTCATTGTGGAGGATCAAATCCCGATTAATGGGTTTGACTTTACTACCTGCAGGAAGTTTCAGGACTGGTACAACTCAATATGGATATATATATATATATATATATATATATTTATTGCATGTAGTTCCTCTGGGAATTGAACCTAGGACTCGCTGCTCTCTCTGATTTACAGTATGGAACCAACAAAAATATATACACTGGCCAAGATTTCAGTAATGGACGTTGTGGCTGCCCCTCCAACCCCCTCAACCTGGGGATTATCCTTATATTTTTCCTTTTCCCTGCTATGCCTGCACTTCTCCAATAAATGGCACAGAAAAGATTGAAAAATATTTGAACCTTTAAATGTCTTTTAAATGGCATTTATCTTTTAAACAACATACTCACGCAAACGCCCCTATCTTTCTAGTCTCCCGTCAAATTTTAGGACCCATTATGGCCTGGGTGTCAAAAAGTTTGCCAACACCTGAGCGAAAGTAAGGTATTTGGACATGATGGACAAGGTACGTTCTGTCAATGATTGTCCCCATGGGATAGTGGAACAAGTATGAGCGCAAGTGTAAGTGAGAGAGTGAGTGAATGTAAAAGGTGCTGCTGTTTTATTTATAGAGCCAGGGCTTTTTATACCCAACTCAAAGATCAGTTCAGAGAAGCAGCTCATGGGCCACAGCCAAGATCACTCTCCATTACTGTGCACAAAACCTAAACCCTCTCTCTCTCTCCTCCACTCCCCTCCCTCCCACTTGGGCTATAAGCACAATCATTTCTGCCTTTTACACATGCATGTGGTAAAAAGACAAAGAGACATTTACAGTGTACCCAGCCGTGTGTTAGGTGGAGAAACAGTGGAAAGGCCAGTGGGTGTAGGAAGTGAAGTGGATGGAGGGTGAACCCACAGCCACAGACTGAGTGTGTTTCACGGAGTACAGCAGGCTTTAACATGCTGGGGAGATCAATACACTGAACCAGCGCCAATCGATTGCAATTCATCTGGCTTTTTTTTTTTTTTTCTTTTCTCCCTTTTTTTTCGCTTTTAAATTTCATTCTCACCCTCTTAACACAGCCCACTGTGGTGCCGCATCTGTCCTGCAGAGCAATACATAAATAAACATGCACACATATACATGAACGCGCAACACAATAACACAAACACACACACACCTGAGCGCCTAGAAAACGATTGCAGCCGCCACGCAAAACCTGGATTCAATAAACCCGTATGGAATTTATTTATTTTTATTGAGCATATCAGCTCATCCTGGGCCTCTCTGCATAACAAGGCCTGTATAATTAAACCATAAATTTCACTGCGCTCCTTTAATTACCACAGACAATGTCAGGAGGCAGCAGAGTAAACAAATGGCTTTGAAGTGAGCGAGTAAAGAAAAAAAAAAAAAAAAGTGCTTCAACAGAGCAATGGAGAAGCTGTTCATTTTGGTGGAGATGTTGTTGCACTTGAAAAGGATAAAATGTTCAAAAGAGTGTACGTGCATGGGGAGTACAGTGTGTATTTTTATTTTTTTTCCCCCCATGTGCCTTCCTACAAATTCTTTTGAGGGATTCATGTTTGGAGTGAGGAGAATAATCAGTGTAGGTGTATCAGCGTGAGCATGACAGTGGGCAAATACATGTATTTAGGTTTGCATGGCACGTTAATAAAGTCTGTGAGGGAGTATGTGAGTGTGTTTGTTCAAGCACTTTTTCCTAGAACACTGCGCAGACAGTATGCTTGTTTATAATTTATTGGCAGACAGTGGTTCTCGTCCCTCTTGACCGTGACTGGAGACGACTACAAAATTGTTTCTTACACCACGTGCTCATGCACGTATGCGTTTGCCCGTGTGTCTGCACACTTTCGGTCAATGTCAATCCACAGGCCTGCTTCCCAGCAGCTTAGCTAATTACACAAGAGCCCTGAAGGCCACTTAGAACAGGTTAGATAATTAACAAACAGGCTGATTGCAGATTAATTGAGAGGTGCTCCTAATCTTCACCCCTAAAATGCAATGACAAATGCTAAGTGGTGCTAATTAGGCCGGTATGGAAAGCTGAGAGCGTGGCTTGTGTTTACAGTTGACTCGTATGGATGCGTGGCTTCCATCCAGATGCATTTTACTGTTCTGCCACCAGGTTGAGCGCATAAAACTTCTGCGAGGAGGAACTAGCGGAATGCAAAGATGTGGAACAGACAGCTTTATCAGCAGCTTCACTCAGCTGCTTACACTCCGTGCTCACATTTTATACGTTTTCGTTCCATTTTTAATTTGTTTCTGAATTGTAATTTTTTTAATTACATCAGAGAATTACTAATGATTTATTGTGGTTATTGTAATTACTTCGTGACATCAAAGCTGTCAACTTTTACGGCCCCCAAGTTTACACTAGTTTTAATGTTAACATAAAATTCTGTTTTTATTTACATGTAATTCTCTAGTAGCTAACGTTGTTGCCCACTTTTTATGGATTCATATGATTACAGAAATGTTCACACTTATTGTTCCAATCCATTTTTTTTTCCAAGGTTGACTTAATGAATATCTGCAAGTTTTTTAATAAACAAATAATAAAAATAATTATTGCCAATTAACTTGATTACCATGGACATTCAGCAGCAGTTTCCTTATTTGGCCTTAAATCACTTTCTTTGAGATTTCTGACCTTAAGACTGACTCACAAAATCATTCAATATTTGTTGATTTTTATTGAATCTGGTCAATAAAAACTGTCTTTACACAACCTGTTAGTAGTATTCTAATATACTCTATGCTTTTTAAAAAATAAATTTAGAAAATATAAATCTACTTTTCTGTTGCAGTTAAGTTTGTTAAAATAGCAGGATGAGCACATTTAGTTTTCTATTGTAAGTGTACACCAACAGATCTTGGAAGGAGTTGCGAAATATATCCGTGTCACTCTGATGGTGACTGTGATGATGTCATCTACAGTACTCGTTCCTGAAACGAGTATTCGTTCCCACAGGTTGAGTGAACGCAGCATTGAGGCTCCGGTGTTTGCAGCTGACCTTTACTGTCTGGGTGTGTCTGGATGCATCTGTGGAGATGGGGGTGGGAAAGGGGAAGGTGGGGGCGGGCATTTACATCTGTTAATGAATGAATGGCCTGCTCCAATCCAGAAACCTGAAACCTGTCCACACAATGGAAGACAACAGGGAAATGGAGCCCAGCGGGGATCTGAACCAGCACCCATCTGTGGAACCATCACCTGCCAATAGACTCCACCCAGACACACACACACACACACAGAAAATTTTCTCAGACACTAGAAGTGCTCCCCAAGGTCCAACTTCTTCCAACTTCCATCTGCCAGGATCAATTCATCATCTATCCCCCCGGTCTGTCTCACACAAACACACACTGTCTCTTAAAGCTACATGCCGCCTTCAAACACACACCAACTCAAATTCCACCTGGCCTCGTTCAACCTCTGATCCCGCCCTCACCTGAGCCCTCGCCCCTGCCCTCCCTCCTCCCGCCATTGGCTCCTCTGCTTCATTCTTATTTTTACACCACCTGCGCTTTTAAATCCCCACATCAGGATGGAGACACACACACACACACACACACACACCGCCTGAAAATAAATACATGCAGCCGCCCTCACCTTAGGAAAAACACACAATAAAACACACTCACACACACACATGCACTGTCTCTGACATGACAACAACCAGCAGCAGCTGCTTCCATCTCCTAGCAACGGCGAGCCTGTGAGATGACCCAACTATGGATAATTACCCTAAATCACCACAGCTCACACACTGGAGGAGAGAGAAGGGCAAGAGAGCTTAACAAACAGTGAGAAAAACAGCACGAGAGAAGGAGACGGAAGAACACAGGGCTGCGATTGGACGCGTCTGCTCCGACACACCTCCATGAGCTGAACTCATCTGCCTCTGAAGAGAAACACAAACTACATACTTGTGTTTCAGCTGGTAACAGTGTTACACTGATTTAGTTTAAAGAGATCTGCGATCAATTCCTATGGAAAAACACAGAGTGACAGTTAATATTACTAGGACTGTAACTAGTACGTAAACGCTACCGAGGAAGCAGAAGAATAAAGATAGTTGTCACGTCACAATTAATCGTGATTAGTGGAGATAAATTAACACTAATGTGACAAGAAACTAGTTTTTATATTGAAAAGACAGCATAACAGCAAGTAGATGCATTTGTGACTGATAGAATTGTTTATATGAAAAAAAATAACAATAATCCAAATATTGGTCCCGATAGTTTGGCCTAAGTCGATACTGTGTGTCTATATATATGTAGAGTTGTGACAGTTGTCTTCAAAACTTTGGTGAGGCAGATGTCCTCAACAATAGTAACTATTTGCTGATGTGTATCCAGATTGGGTATTTTCCCGTGGACTTTCTTTGGTGAAGTGATCTTGATGCTAGATGATGGGACATGCAGTGTTTTCATTTTTTTTTTTTTAATAATTTTAATTTCACAACTTATTTTCTACCACCTAAGAGATCAACAGCAAGTGTGGACATCCACATCTAACGGTCTGCAAAATATTTACATTCTAAGATCGAGATGACGTTCAATTTATTAATCGAACCTGAACACGAGCCTTGATTACTGACTGTGTACATTTTGCCACTGCAGAGTCCCACACACTGACACCATTGTCAGTGAAACCTGAGAGCTGAGGCCTCCACCTCAGAGGTGGCTGTCTGTCACAGATTCATCTCTTCTACGGAGCTGCGCCAATCAAAGGCCGGACTGTGCAGTAGCGAAGGTCAAACTAGTGCTTTGTAGAACACTAGTGGATTCATTACTGGGGAAAAAAAAAGTCCAAAGTTCTATTTATAAAAGCTCCATGGAGTAGGAATCAATGTTTGGAAGGTGCAATAAATGACACCCCTTATCATCTGATTCTTTGTCGCTTTTCTTTTTCTTTCATATGTTTTTATAACCTTTCATGCACTTCGGCAAAACTCAATTACTGAAAGCCATACCTGCCCAGCGAGCAGCTAATATTCCGTCTATTCTAAATTTAGCATCCTGACAAACTCCCTCCAGAAGTGTGAAATAATTGCACTCTAAACAAAGTATACTTCAAATTACAAACCCATCCATGACAGAGAAATGCAAATGCTCCATTTACTTTTTCCATCATTTCTAGCTTTCCCAGACATGCAATCTGTCCCTTTTCTTTCCTCTCAGATTTTTTTTTTTTCCCCTCATTACTCCCTCCTCCCTCTCTCCGCTCACACACTCCCTGTGCACGTCCTGGCTGCTGCAGACATTTGATCTGGCTGCCTTGTGATAGATTGACAGGTAATGAGGAGGTTGAAGGGGCGTTGGAGACAGGAGCAGGTGTTCAGCACAGTCTTTTTGGCCAGCACTAAGCTGCCATGTCCTTCACTGCTGCACCGCACCACTCTACTTCCTCTCTCCCTCTCTCTCTCTCTCTCCCTTCGAGCTCATTCTTTCCCTCCTTCTTTACTCTCTCCTTCCCACCATCCCCCCCTTTTTTCTTCCTGAGAGAAGAGGACTATGCAATCCATCACGCGGTGACACGCTTGGACATAGACTGTCTTTATATGGGGAAAAACGCATGGGCCGTGGAAATAAATAGAGAAGCGAACATCAAGTCCCATGTTGGCAGCGGTAAACTAGGCCTTGGACGGATCAGTCAAACTGAGTTGAGGAGAGGATGAGACTGATTTAGAGCATCATGTACAGAGGAGACCCAGATGAACTGCTGATACTGGTGTTAATGCCGTGTTTGCCAAATAGCAATTCCGCAAAAGAACACTACCAGATTCTAATACCCTCTAAAAAGTCAAGCTTATGATGCCATCCTAGATTTAGCATGTTCCGCTGCAGATTCTGAAGACTCAAGTGGGTGAGTAAATCCTCCCACTCCGCACTGAGGTGGATTTTCTGGTCAGCAACCTGAAATAAAAACATTACTAACACGTTCACATTCACCTGCTGCAGTCAAGAGGAATGTCTGCCTACATGGAACCAGAGGTGGACAACCTTGTCAGACCGAAAAATCCAGCAAGGAACCAATACTGGGAAACACATAGTGTACACTGACACGGCACCTATCTGATTCACTCTACATTCTGACCTGTTGCAATCCCGCTGACATGGCGAAGCGATGCTGCGCATCATTCCACCGCGAGTGAAGGGGAGGAAGAGCAAAGATGAGGAACGAGTGGGAAGACAGAGCAGAAATTTGAAGGAGTGTAGACCGCGGAGCAGCTGAATAAAAAATAGTATACATGAACATGTACAGTAAGAGACTCAATTTGCCTGAAATGGCATTTGTGGGAATCATTTTACGTTTTTTTCGAAGGAAATGTTATCTGAAAAAAAAAAAGCCTATATGGGGAACATGTAACTATTTAGCACTAATCCATGACCTGTGAAGATATTAATAAAAGAAAACCTCTTGCACTGTCCATTATTGAGTTGGATCGTGTGGGTTTCACTTCCGCCGTCCAACTTCAGTGTGACACTTGGCTCTAATGTAAGCAGAAAACTGCAGCGCCACAAATGTGTAGCATCTGAAAACACCTGAAACTCAGTCGTAGTTTCATCACAGAAGCCAGCAGACAGAGACTGTACAGAGAGGAAAGGCATGTGCCCATAAATCCTGCCTTCCAGTTTACTGCCCAACATTAAAGGACATGTCACCCTCCTAAATCAGCCGCCCTGGGGAGACAGTGGGGCTAAAACAGGGGGGGCATTAACATGTTCCTTCAAACATTCCAGAGAGGTGAAGAAACCGCCTCAGCACCTTTTACCCACTTGTATCAATAATACAATCTAAACACTTCTGAATTACTTGCTAAATGATTGCTGAGATAAGCTGGTGGGAGTCTGGGCATAAACAGAAATCTGTAAATCCTGGTATCTGATCTAATTCCTTTGTGTTTTTTATACTCATCCCAACAGTTTTGAGTTTTTAGCCGAATCTCTGTCCGAGTTTTTGTAGCTATTTATAACTAAAAAAAAACACACACACACACTTTCACCTGGACAGCATTACAGACAGTTCAATCATTAAAAAATAACACTAGATAAGAGTTTGTAGAACTAAAGAGGACGCTCAAAATTAGCCTCTCCCTATTGTCACCCCGCTCAAAGAAGACCTGTTTCCGAAAAGGCAAGAAAAAGTCACTTACGCACAATCACATTCAAACACACTCGCCTGTCAGTTTAGAACTCTCCCACTGTCTGCTTCTTACACGCACGCACACATATGCACGTACACGGACACGAAGACACTCTCATACACCCTTTTTAAGCCCTCGCCCGGCATCAGCTGTCACACAACCTGTCTCGGAGAACTAAGCAGAGACAGACGCTGTCAACTTAGAGTGCCTCAAATGTCCACATCCAGCCCGGCAGAGGAGAAATCAAGCCCGTCTCCCAGTATAATTTGCACTAATCCTTCATGGGAGATAGTAAAGTCTAAGGCATATCTGCCTAATAGCATCAGTCACCGGCAGGTTCTAATCTCATATTTAGACCCATTTCCATCACGGGCTGACGACAAAAGCACCAAGTGTGATTACCTTGCTATTTTTATTTTATTTTTTTTTACATTTCTGCATGACTTGACTCCTGATAATGGAGGTTTTGGAGCAGGGAGTGGGGGATACAGGAGGAGGTGTGTGTTTAAATACAGAAGGAGCAAAAAAAAAAAAAAATCTTTTCTCGGCAGAAAGAAGAAAGTAATTTCAGTCGACTACAGACGGCAGATGGACAGGAGGCTTAAAAAAGGTAGTTAAAGTAAGTGGCAAATATGTATCAGGAGAGAAAAGTGGAGTTAAAGGAGTGAAAACCTTTCAGTCAAGAGCCTGCACACATTTCCATTTACATATCCTTGTGCACACCTTACACTCTCCCTCTCTCACACACACACGTACTCCTTTTCAGAGTGTTTACAACCTGTGGTGTTTGTCCTGCTCTGCTGGCTGCTTTACCACGTGCATTTGAATGCCGACTGGAGTGCATCCCTCTCTTTCAGACAGACCCATAAAAGACGACGCTCACAATGAGGGCTCTTTTCAGCAGCAGAGGGGCTGCCTGGGGGTAGGGAAGCACCTCCAAAAACTGCTGCGACACTTCAACTATCATGACACAAAGAGGGGCTAAACATGGTGGAATAACAAGAGGTTATTCCAAAAGATGACAAACAGTACCGAAACACAACCATACAAAGTGTTGGGATGAAAAGTCCCTTCAGTCCCAGCTGCGGGACCACTACAGAGTGTGTCACGTGTGTGTGTGTGTGTGTGTGTGTGTGCGAAAGTCTCCAAGAGTGACCTGGTGCGAGAAGGGAGCAAAAAAATCAGGGGAGGGAGCAGAAGGATCTTAATGAAGCCGTAAATCAGAGCCCGATGAGAACAGACTCTGAAGGAGGATCACATCACTGGAGATCAATGTAGACAGCTTCGAACACACACAAAGGGAGATAGAGAAACACATGGTGATGAGAATGGAGATGAGAAACATCCAGGTGTCAACAGTCTTAAGTGAAGCAGACCAGGAGGTACGGGGGCCAAAATTTAGTGTTAAATAACATGAGAGTTCTAGTTACGTTCTGAGCAAGATGGCCTGAAGGAAAGGCTGGAAGATGAACACTTTTATACTATTAAAATGTCTGCAGGCCATACGAGGATGATATGGTGGGCCACATTTGGCCCCTGGACCTGGGGTTTTACGTGATTCAGCCCAGGCCTGGGCAATTACTTTGTCTCATGGGCCGCAGGTGGTACTGAAATGAGTCAGGGGCCAGATCAGAATCAGAAAGATCGAGTACTTCCAGTATTGAACAAAGGCAAAATGCTATTAGCCTCTTTAGCCTAACTATATGGAAAATACTGACTTTGCAGAGAAAAGGTCCAAGGATAATGATAATTTGGACAAAAAGTATATAAAGTGTGGCGGGCCGGGCCGCATCTGGCCCCCGGGCCTTAGTTTGCCCAGGTCTGACCTAGCCAAATCAAGATGATGATTGATGACAGCAGTCCAGCAACATGGCTGCCTCCATGGTTTTACTTAACATTACCAATACAGGAACTTGCCTGAAACAAAGAATTATGACAAACTAACGCCGCTTGGACTAAAATATCAAGGGAAATATGTAATAAAAACTCCACGGTCTGCAATTCCAACGCAGAAAATTCTCAGTCAGTCACGTAACCGGTAACACAGTATTCTATCTATTAGGCCTAACATGTACAGTAGATGAGCAGCCACTCTCATCTCCCTTTCCCGGACACACACACACACACACACACACACACACTGAAAGACACACAAAGTGGCAGACACTCTCCCACCCACGGGCTCAGGAGTCCCACCTCCTTGTTCAATCTGGCTCGTCTGAATAATATCAGCCAGTGATGAATGGCGCTATAACTCTGATATCCACAATCAATCTCTGCTTTAAAGACACATCCATCTTCTGTAATGCTGATGGAGGGAGCAGAGCAGGGCAGGAGGCGGCGGATGGGTGCTGCCTGACCTCCTGCTGAATGGGTGTTCGTTCGCCTGTGCCTGCCTGTGTGGGTGGGTGTAAGGTGCCCATAAAAACAGAGTGAGGAGGGGGCGGGAGCTGGTGGTGCAGTGAGTGATGTCTGTCTGCTCACATCTGTCTGCAAAAAAAAAATAAATAAATGAGGCTTATGAAGACAAATGAAACCGGACCTCCTTCGCCAGTCCTGCAGCTTCTCAGCACTTTCACGGAGACAGACAGCCAAAAAGTAAGCGGGGGTCTAGGGGGAAGGGGCAGGGAAGGAGGAGGAGGGGAAGGAGGAGGAGGTGAAGGCGGCGGAGGAGGAGGAGGAAGAGGGCCGGGGTGTAGGAGAGGTTCACAAAGTGCACAGGATCAAAGTGAGAAGACAGGCAGCAACCAATACAGTAATCATGTTACATGGCTGGAGACGAGTTTTTCCTCCATGTCAAATTTTCTGTCTCCCGTTCCTGATATAAACACCAATGTTGTTGAATACACACGTCAGTGAGCTACACATGAAAGCTGAGCCTTTCATTCACTGCAGAAATGTTTTGTCACGCAGGAGATAACCTTGTCTGTTCATCGGGATCATTTAGAAGCATGCACTGCTGATGACCCCGTTTAATGAAAAAGAGAAAGAAAAGAGAGAGATATCAAAATGACCAGCCGTGATCTCAAACCTATGTCTTCATGTACACAGGCAGGGGTGTAGGGGGGGTGGAGGGCTGGAGAGTTGAGGAGGTTTAAAGAGTGAACTATCTATGACCTGTTGGAAGGGTCACTCCTCAGTGACACCACCGCAGAATATTCTTCTTAATGACGTAGCACATCTTTTAACCCCTGCAGACAAAGCAAGGAAACATAATACCGTCAAAAGCCCCCTCCCTCCACTTCTTTGTCCTTTATTTTCTCCCGCCGCCCACCTTGCTCACACTCTCCCTCTCTGACTGCACCGCCACCTTGCTCTGCCCCGAGTTGGATTTTTAATTATTTAACAGAGAGTTTCTGTGCTGCTCTTCAGGTTGTCTGATCTACTGGGTTTTGCCTGGAAGGAAACTTTTACCATCTTTAGTCTTCTACAGAAACTACAACAAAAAAAAATTAAACACAGTTGTTGCATCTTTCAATGTGCAAGAGAATTTCATGTTTCTAAAATTGGGTTACATTTTCTACAAAAGTGCAAAAAATAACTTGAATCCATAGTTTAGTATATAACTTTAACCTTCATTTAACAGGGAAAAGGACAGAGAATTGATTTACCGCTGTTATTACTGACAACTTTAATTCTAGTTGTTGAGAAACCGTTGTCTGCAACACATTCTTAAAGTTAGGACAATGGGAAAATAAGAAAAGGTCTTAATAAATAATTAACCATGATGTTAATTTAGGGTTACTTACTAACTCAGACTGAAACTTCTTAAAACAACTGTAAATTTTTAAATGACGTTTACATAATGATGTCACTTTCTGTCATCACTGATACCGCAGGGGAATAATGGCGGCTAATGACTCCATGTTTATATCCACATTTAATGTTGAACAGATTTTTTCATGCCATCGATGAAAATACCATCCAGAAACAAATAAATTCACCCGAGAAGGTTAAAAGTTAGTTTTGTCCTACGGTCTCCGGCTTTGTTCTACATGGAATACAAATATGTGGCTTTATAAATGTTAAACAAGAATATTTGTCTGGCCTGCCTGCGGTCCAGATGTGGTTACATCATGAGATTGAGAATTAAAAACAGGGACCAACAGACATCTGGGGAAATCACAGCACTGGTCCAAAAAGGAATGACACAAATAACTGGAATAATTGTTATTAAAAGTATTTTATAAGTATTTGTATGTATGTTTCTTACAAAACACACGTCTGCATGAAATTCTACAAAAAAGTAAATTAATGTCTTTAGGTGCAACCTTGGTGAAAAAAACTGAAATACGGAGCTGCAGATTCCGTCAAAAGTGGTGAAAGAACAGTGGTGCCCGCAGGTGAGATAGTTTATGGATTCAAGAAGTGGTTGAGATGGAGTTAACCCCGGCAGGGGCTGATTATGGGGGTAGATGAGGGTCGGAGATGAAAGGTGAGCCAATGATGGATGAGAGGAAGCCGGGAGTGGAGTGCGTGCGGCGAGGTAAGATGTGAACACAAAAAGTTGCAGATAGGCGCGCCATGACGAGACTGACACAGCTTGCTATTGTAACTGACAGATTGGTTACAACAGGCGCTCCCATGTACAAGCTGTTCTGCAACGTAATGTGTTCTTAAACGGGCCCCTAGCTTTCAGTGCTGTGACCCTGCGGACCTTTGGCTGGGGCCCGAGCAGCCAGGAGAGCTGTAATCTCTTTGTTGAGCCACTCTTCAGTAGCCGGGAGTGAAGAGTGTGTATGTTTGCATATAAATAATAAAATAACGCCAGTAAAAATAATCAATAGCATTCACTTAAGGGCAGTAAAAGTGTCAGAATGTTACATTAAGTATGTTTCGATATCGTAATTTACGGTGTAAAGTACAATAATTATTAATAATGAAAAATCCTTGGAGCCTGTTGAGGGAGTCGCTCGCAGGAAACACTGGGTTTAAATGAACTTTTAATGTGATTTACTTCTTCAAAGTTGAGAGTGACTTTGGCTTTAAGGTAAAGAAACTGCCTGCACTCACTGGGGTTTTTTGGCACCGGGCGAAGTGAGATGGGAGGGTGGAGGTGGTTTGGGAGGGGGGAGCGAGTGAGAGAGAGGGAGAGAGAGAGAGAGAGAGGAGAGTAAACCAGGAGGAGAGTGAGTGAGTGAGTGAGTGAACAGCGGGGGCGGGCCAAAGGAGTGGGGAAGAGTGAGTGAGAGAAGGAGGGAGTGAGCGAGGGAGGGAAGGAAAAGAGGGAGGGAGGGTTGAGCGTTGGAATGAACTCTCTCAGGCTTTGTGGTGCACGTTTCCCAAGGCCCCCGCCTGGCCCCTTTGATAAATGACACATGTCATTCTGTCAGCTTGTGACACTGCAGCTGGGAGGCCCTGTGATGTATGGCTCTGCTGAAAAAGGAAATCAACTTTTTTCCCTTCTCTCTCTCTCTCTTTCACCCCTCTCTCCTTCTGTCTCCCTCTATCTTCTCCTTCTGCTCCCTCCCTCCTTCCCTTGGCCCGGGCTGAGTGCATGGCCTTTTATATGAGGATTTAGGTTTCCTCTGGTCCAGTAAGCAAAAGACAGACGTGTTCTCCCACATGCGCGCACGCATTCATTCACCGACACAGAAAACACTCGCACGCAGAACCACACGTTCACAGTGACGTAGCTATTATGATGGTGTACAAAGCCATAACCCGAGGAAAAGGGGGCAAAGCTGCATCGGAGCTGGATTCGGGATTTATGGCAAAGAGCCGAGGAAGTAAACAAAGTATGCACTTTTTCGTAGGCAAAAGGCAGGGGGCAGGTAGAGTGCTGGTGGGGGGAAAGATTCCGGTTGGGCAGGATGGCTGGTGTCTCCCACTGGGTCATCTGTCATCCATGTGTCTGACTGGAGGACGAGTACACACAGCTCTGGAAACAGTGCGCATACGCGCACACACTCCCACAGGAACCGAGATGAACTAAGAAAAGTATGCCACACACACATACACACACTCACAGATATGCGGGTACAGAGCACAGATACAGGCAGATAAATATTCACACTCCAAGAAAGAGATTTCAGAGCAAATACCCACACTATCAATCTTCAAACGGTGGAAAAAAAATGAAAACAAAGATTCAATGAGATTTTATTTCACAGGGCAAATAAGTCTAGCCAATGAGCTGCTCCCGCGAGGCCTGGCCTAACCCTCCCTTCCTGGCAGATTAGCCTATCACGGCATCTCATTGACCCCTCCATTCCAGGCGCCACCCACGCAATGGGTGAGCCAGCATGGAGAACACCAATCTCACTCTCTCTCTTCTTCTCTTTCTCTCTTTCTCTTTTTTTCCCACTTGCAGCCTTCTTTCCAACACTCCATTTTTCATCATATCCTAGTTTCTCTCTCCCCCATTCTTCCCACCTCACCCCTCAGTTCTCCCCTTCACCGCTGACCCTTTATCAGGGCTCTGGAGACGTAGGAGCAACAAGTGAAATTGAATTAAAATTCAAGTAAAGCCAAGTGTGACTCAGCTGTGACCAAGGGACCGGCACTCCAACGTCCGCTCACTGCTAGAACACAAACAAATAGAAACAGTGTTTTCAAAATAAGGATCGAGAGCCAAAAGTGGCTCACAAGAAAAAAATGTTGAAAGATTCTCTGCCCATCCCAACAAATCACCCAAAGTTTTTACCTCAAATACAAATATGAAGGAACCTAAAAGTCTTTGTTCTTATTTTGTAATAGCGGAAAAACATTACATCTCAGCAGAGAGTATTGATATTTCCACAAGCATCGACATTATAGACAGGCATAGGCAAACTTTGTGTCGTAGATGGAGCGTTCATGTGAAATATTGCAAGTAAAAGCCTTACAAAAATGCTAAGATTCGTTTAGTCTTCCCTACAACATCCATAGGAAGAACGTAGACATCAAAATAAAAAGGCAACTTAATCACAATACAAACTAAATATATACTTTTCAAGTTTGGTGGGCCGAATCCCAAAGCTGAACAGGCTGCATCTGGGCCCCGGGCCTTATTTTGCGCATGCCTGATTTAAAGACTTGACTGACTGATTGTTGGCTCCAGGTACGACTCTTGAGGAACTCGCGATCTTCATTTATTTCATGTACTTCACAGTTGCTGTTGTAAAACTCTGTGGCATAAAACTACAGGAGCAGGACTCAAACCGTCCAACGGGACCGCGTACACACTAATGAGAAGGGATCACTATGTGTTGCTATGGGGACTGGTGCTACTTTGACTAAAGGAGAGCAAAAGAGCAAGAGACAGAGAAAGACACACAGAGAGGAGGGGAGGAAAGGAAACAACATAAAAAAGGAGGAGAAGTTGGTGAAGAGCCAGGAGGATGAGACATATTAATTTCTTTGCCATTCATTACAGGGTTCTAGACTGGAGCCATTGAGTCCCTTTTGGTCCCCGCTTGTGGAGACGACGCGGACGATTTTTCAGAGCACTAGTGCAAATTTAAAGCATGTCCTTTTTGTCAGTTTTCACTTGTAGTGGATACCAGAGCCGCTGGGTTGATTGTTATTTCAATAAAGAGTCAGTCGACGCGAAAGAATTCGTCAGTAATGCACTTCAGACAGTGTCTGATTGTGCTGCAGTGCATGATGAGGATTTATGTGGAGCTCTTACATTTTGTGCTCGCACTCCTTAATGTTTCAGATGGGAGCACTAGTGATACCGGAGGAGAGAAAAAAAAGTTAGGATGAAGATCTGATTTAAAAGACAATCGGCGCTCTCTCTCTCTCTCTCTTTCTTTCTTTCGCTCTCTCTCTCTGTGTAATCTGATACATATTTTTCCTTTTAGTGAACATGTTCTGGCCTCACTGCTCCGCCGATAAAAGTAAACTGAACATGTCGGGTTTCACGGACAAAGGGAAACTTTCCGGATATCATTATCGTCAAGTGACAGAAACAAGAATTATGGGTTTTTAATCGATTATAGTCAATAAATTATGCCAAAAAGATGAAGTCCGATTATATTTCTTTATATTATTCCCCTTTATCTTGTGGTTGGGTTGAACAAAACAGCGTGGCAGTGTTCTAAGAGTCATTACCTTTGCGAATTTTTTTTTTTTTCTTCATGAAATGTTAGGGTTTTACTTCAGGTTGCAGGCCAACATAGTTGGAATGTTCAGTGGCATAACAGCATTGATTTAATAGCAGGCAGCATTATAAATATCAGCTATTTGCACCTTCCAGCAGAAACACACTGATACACGCTGTAAAAAGCTCATAACCGTTTGAACCTCGATGGAATGTAAAGTCAGCCTGAGAGGCAGGGAGAGAGAAGGAGAGAGGAGAAATAAAAACATGGAGAAGAGTGCAGGGATCGGCCAGACTGCGGCCACATGGGGGTCACGAACTGCATACGACCCTGTCAGATGTGCACTGTGGCAGTGGGGGGGGGGCATAGTGTGTTGGGCGGGGGGTCATCATTAGGGCTGAGTGATGAGTGGTGGCCATGTCTGACGACTGCAGGGTAGAGCTCCACCGCTGGAACGACGCTGCATTTATAAACGCCGGGAGGCCCTCACAATGCCGTCAACAGCAGCAGCGCAACAACTGTGTGTACGTGTGGTTTTTCTGGAGGAGGAGGGTTACCACCGCCGCCGCCGCTACGAGACCCCCCGCCCCCTGTTAACAAGCTGTCTCTGTGACCCACAGGATATGGCTTTACACACGCAGACAACAAACACATTGAAAACGGGCAGCGAATGAAAGCACATTCCTGCCACTAATGTCCGACGACATGGATAGTGCAGCCACTGTGGCCATTTTGTTTTTGTTTAGTCTCCTTTTTGGACCTAGGTTTGGTTCACGCGGCCTGATTTTTTTTTTCTTTTTTCTCTTTTAATCACAGCAGGAGCAGAGGAAGAAGGAGGCATGAGGAAATGAAGGAAGTGACATGACAAGGGAGTCAGTGTGTACGGCCAGAATCCTGGGAGTGTGTTGTTGCAAACGCAAAAGTGTGTGTGTGTATTTAAGAAGGCGGCGGTGTCAGACTCCAAGGTCAGCCGATAAACACCGTATTCACACACAAAAAAAAATGGAGGCGGAGGAGGTGGGAGCAGAACCTGCAACCTCCCGTTTCTGCCACTGATTCCAGAGATCCTTGCATCAATTAATCACCAGGATGGTTACGCCATGGTAATACCAAAAACAATCTCCATGATCACACACACAAACAAAATTTCAAATTGCTATCATCCATCTCACCTGCCCCTGTAAACAGCACAGGGGAGGGTGGGGTGAGGGATGCACTCTCTCTCTCTCCCACCCTCTCTCTCTCTCTCTCTCTCTCTGTTCCAAGGGCCTGGTCAGTGAGTTGATGGTGAAAAATTAACAGCAGACAGCCAAACAAGTAAAGGCACCAGGGCGAGAGGGATCAATGTGCAGCATCCGCACGGCAGGAGCTGCTATGTAAAACACTTGCCTTAAGTCAGCCGCATCCAGTTAATATTTAATCCCTCCATCCATCTCCACAAAGAGCGTTTCCCTTTTGCTATAGCCGCCGTTTACTTTGATTACACACAACCATTTGGGACGGTGGGGCAAAGCAGAAATGATAAGAGAGCATGGTGGGTGATTTGCATGGAATGGAAAATATTTTCAGGTTTGATAACCCAGCTCCAAGCAATAGAGTGCCAGTGTGAGACAGAAACAGGGGGAGGTGGGGAGGAGGGAGGGCCTGAAGATGCGCAATACAAAAAAAAAAGAAGAAAGGAGAGGGAGACAGAGAAAGAGGAGAAACCTGAGGTGATGAGAGAGGAGGATAAAAAAAGTGATGGGGAGTGAAGAAGCTCAGGAAAACCAACCAAATCAGGTTGACTTATTTAAAACAAGAGATATGCAAATACTGTACAGCAGAAGTAGTGAAATAACACTGATATCATCTCGCACGCTTTTCTTCTGTGCCCAATGATTTCTAGGGAGGAAAATCCAAAAACTGTAACTATGAAGTGAACATGCAAATCCATTTGTGTATTCCTGGGGAGCTTTCTGCGCTTTTTTTTTTTGTTTGTTTGTTTTTGTTTTCTTCTTTACTCTGATCAGGCCCCTGTTTTTTTGGTTTTTTTTTCTCTTTTATTTTTCATGCAGTGGCAGTCGGTTGCATTTATTATTGAAGCCAATTGATAACCGCACATAGACGCGTATGACATATACATACAGAACAGCGCTTGACTATGGGGTGTATAATTACACATTATGTTAAGTAAACACCAAGATAGAAGTTTTGTTCATATCCTCAGATCTAAAACTACTGCATAGATTTTTTTTTTTTCCCTCCACTTTTTCTCAGCTCTAAAGCCAGCAGCAAATGTGCTGACCGCACAATGTGTTTATCAGCATGTGGTTTAGTGAAGAGCAGCAGCCTCAGAGATGGGCAGTGGCAACTGTTCATTTTCTCACTCATTGACCTCAGTTCTCCACTTAACAGGGTGGAATTAAGATCCAACATCCGGGCAGCAGTGGAGCCCCTGCTGTACGGGAGCTGAACACACACACACACACACACACACACACACACACACACATACACATGCACCCAAACAAGCAAACAGCCTGGCTGCAATCTCTCTACCTGTAGAATGCAGTAACAGATCGTATCGAACCCCGGCCTAAATCTGTGCAACAACAACAGTTGATGATGGTTCTGTAGATTTTTTTGACACGTACACAGCTGCGTTGATCTATTGATCACAGTGTTCCGCAGGTAGCCGTTGGAAAGAGCGAGAGAGGAAAAGACGCGGGACCGCTGGGTCTGTGACAACACCGACAAGGGTAAAGTGTTATTTCTCTCATACGCCGACAGCTGGACCAGGGGGAGGAGGGCATGAGCGCGCTGTACGGATGGAGGGATGGAGGGACATGTGCGAGAGTCAGGAGGGGCATTCGGCCGGCCGGGCAGTAATTCTTAATTGACACCTGTCAGGATAATGGCGGCAGTCACAGCTGTTGTGGGAGAATTTGTCCATGGTCCCGCTCATCTGTCAGCTCTAATACCCGTCCTAAAAGTCCTAAACACATACACACACAAACACATACACACAAGCCATAATTCCTCGCTTCTCGTCCACACACAGACGCCATTCTATCCTGTTAATCTGACTGTACATTAGTGCCGACTGCGGTCCTCAAATGTCCCTTCTTTCCTCTTTTGTCAATTCCTATTCATTTTCTGGAATCCCAGTCGAGATGACTCAGGATTTGTCTAAAAATACCTTCACAAACCGTGCAAGTTCACACATAAAGTCTTTTACCTTGCCCTGCACGCATTTCTCTTTCTACGGAAGGATTTGTCACTTGACTTTATTTGCATTATAACCCACATAAAAAAATGATTTTGCAAAGAAAAACCCATTTTAAATTCATTTTTGACTCTCCTTCATCGCCAATGCTGAAGGTTTTTCTGACCTTGACGGGAAAGCAAAGTGCAAATATTCGGAAGTGGAATCAAGAAATTAAAACAAATTAATATGATCAGAAAATAAAAGAAACAGCATCCATATGTGAGTGAATGAAGGAAGCGGGGAGGAGATGGAGGAGAGGGGGGATCGTGCAGGGGTTGGAGGTCCCTGGATAGATGTTCTGCTCCTCTGCAGTGGGCCTATCTCGTCTTTCTTGTTTGTTTGTTGTCATCAAAGAGCTGCCTCTCACTACCCCTGTTAACTGATGTAATCAGTAAACTACATGTGTATTTTTTATTCCTGCGCTGAGGAATTCAAATACTTATTAGACAAAATATTCCGTAATTGCTCATCTTTTATTGATAGACGTAACATGTTAAATTTGGCTCCAGCAGACTCTCCTCTTACCCTCACGAGGAGGCACGGCGCTGATCAAGAGCGAAATATTTACCCCCAGCAAATGTAACACTTAAGAAAATTCCAGATGTCAATTTTTTCAGTCCTAAATGCTGCGAGACTGCTCCTCTTGAACGGTTCCCCTCTTATTTCCACTCATGTCTGGCGATTATGTGCAAAGAGGAAAAACAGAAAATGCACCACAGCAACAAATTTTCATTAATGACCTGCTTAGCCCTACATCACTGGCCGCGGAGCATTAACACAGTGTAATTACTCAACGCTGTACAATTATTGTGCAATGGCACGCACTCAAGAAAAAGTTAAAAAATCATGTAATTTATATTTTATGAAAAACAAAAAAAAAACAAAAAGTGTCCTACATATTAAACACACTGTGTTTTTATGTGTTTGTTTTAAACTGCATCCGTCCAGTCATTCAGGGCAGCTTGCTATCTGTTTCAGCCTTTTTTTTTTTTTCCCCTGTTCCTTTTCATTTTTTGGATCCCATGACTTGCTGCTGTTTTTATGTTCAGCAAGACAGGCAACAAAGCACATCTGGCTGCTTTAATGATATGATTTCCCATCACACTAAGCCACCTCCATTATGACCTCCCACTGAGACACGCTGGCTGCACTTAAACATTAGCTGTAGGTGTGTGTCTGTGTGTTGGTCTGATTGTCTACGGTTATGGTTGACTATGTGCATTGAGAGTGTGTGTGTGTGTGTGTGTGTGTGTGTGTGTGTGTGTGTGTGTGTGTGTCAGAGGGTTTGCCCTAAAGGCTTATGTTGAATATGCCTCTGAAAAAAAATAAGAAAGAGACAGGGAACAGCATTAGTTCCAGCCGTGGTGTGAAAGCAGGTATGTACTAATGTATAAGAGATATGAATAGCTTCACAAATGCAGCTTAAACCTGGTTAGAACCATTCATTTTGGAATGCATAATTTACGCAATTAAAAAAAAAAAAGAATCCTAAATCAAAGACTGAGATTTTGTGTTTTATTCTATTCAGCGTTAGAAGAAAAGAGAATTTAATTTTAATTTCTATATCCAGGATAAATGGAAATAATGCACAGAGCTCTCCTGAGGAAGTTCACACACACACACGCACACACACACACACACACACACACACACACAGGAGCACTTGTGGTGACTTGGAGCATTAGCAGAGCAAGCTGAGCATGTCTGACCTTTGACTGGCTCAAGTCCCAGATGTAAATTTAACTATTAGTTTGGGAGGGTGGCGCGGGAGCAAAAGTGGCCATCGACGGGGTCGATCGATGCCACCTGCTAACGACGACGCCGCCACTCCAATTAACGTAACCTCTAGCTGAGCACAAACACACGCCGCTCGCCGAAAGGAACACACTGGAAATATGGGAGTCTGAGCGCAGGGAGGAGTGTGTGTACGCGAAGGGGGTAAAACAGGCTGCGGTGGATCAATATGTGTTCCTGCACTGTCTGATATCCCTCAGTTTGATAGAGAAGGCTGAGCAGATTTGACAGTCAGCAGCGAGAAATATGTGGAGCGGCTGTTTAGAGGCAGCTCTGCTGCTCCTGCGGGGGGAAACAGAGAGAGGATCAGAAGGCAGGCCCTGCTAAAGAGGATGACTAACATGGCGTGGTTACCGTTACACTCCTTCAAGTTATTCATTCCAGGAAATCTAACACTGGTCAGCGCTAAGCTCAGAGCGCACACACACACACACGTACAAGTACACACACTCACACACACTCTCCCTTTCCTCCTCTGTATCCACTTCCCTGTCCTGCTATCTCACACACAAGTTGTTCATCACGTTTAAAACATGAGCAGTTTTTCCGCAGAATCTCTGAGGTCATTAAAACATCAGGAGTGAAGACGTTTTCGCCTTCCCTTGAAAAAAAAGTTGTTTGGATTGACATGAAGCCGGCTGTTACTTACGATTCAAAAGTAAACACGTTGTAAATAAGTGCCGTGAACACATGAGCTTCAGAATGCCATTATTTTGAAGGGTGAATTTCCCGTAACATTAAAAGCACTTGGCTGTGTAATCTCAGATATCTCAGGCATAGAGCAGTAATTAATCCCTGGATACCGTTGATTCTCCATGTTGAAATAAAGAGGAGGCCTTCAACCGGGCGACTACAGACAGTGAGTTAAGAGGACGTCCAGCCAAAGTGCACGGAGACTGTGTTATGATATGGAGCTGATTTAATAGCCGGGCCATAACACATGCAAAAGTGTAAAAACTTCAGCAGAATGTCTGCCTCTTAAGAATGGTTGCAGGGATGACTCTGAGTGCTGATATATCAAGTGGTTGGAGCTGGCCTGGAGCTGCGTCATTAATATAAAAATAAAGATCTTCTCAAACGTCTTTTTTTTCAAAGAAATTTACTAACACTTGAACATTTCAGCTCAGACCAAGATGGAACTCTGGGTAAAAAAACGCCGCCTGGTAGAAAACAGTAACTACAGTTGAAAGCAGAATCCATAGGAAGGAGGAAGAAGGGGACTTTTTTTTTTTTTTTAACACGTATATGAAACGAAAGGAAGAAAGGGAAAGGTAGTGATGTGACGTGGCTGCCCTGACTCTTATTACAAGGTTATAAGAGTGGTTGTGATGGTGGTGGTGTAGGTGGGGGCGGAGACGGTGGCAGGGGCTCAGCAAGGTCATTAACTGGCATTGTCTCCTGACGTGATTAGTCAGGTAGCAAAGTCCATTTGTCACCTGTACAGGCAAATTGAGTTGGTGCTGCACTAGGGGCTATAGGGACTGTATAATATCAACTTGATTACATCAAGGCAGCTGCGGACTTGACACCTTACTGAATTTGTCAGCATTAATCGTTAGGGCCTGTCACAAATCCATCAGCTCCACAGATAATTAGGGCTCTCTCTAATGAAGCCAACGGGAAGCAACCTCCACCCACCCTCCTCCCGGCTCATCCTACCACCCACCCAACCCACTATATGCACGCACAGACACATACACACACACACATCCCGGTAATTAACTGTCGTGTTTCACAAAATAAGAGCGAGTCCATCTCATCTCCACTTCTTCTTCGTCTTCTTCTTTTCCGTCTTGTCCTTCCTCTAACAGTCGCCTGAGCCTGAACCTGACCAGAGTCGTCTGTGAACTCTGCCTCCCGTCGTCATCGCCTCTGAACCAGATCAGTTTCACTGGGAGGTGAGGCTACAAGTGGCACGTGTGTAAAAGATGAATAAATGTAATCTGTGTGTCACACACTCTCGCCACTGTTTTCCTCTGTGAAACACACACTTGAATTCCTGGCTGTTTGGATTTGCGAGCGAAAAATGTATCCTGATCACACACACACATAAAAAAAAAAAAAAAACACTTTTCCCACGTTTTACCCTGAACTAAAGTCACATGAGCCGCGCTTTAAAACTGAGACAATAATTCTCTACTTTATGTGATTACCACTGGAATGTGAAAATGATATCAATTCTGATTTAATGCAATAAAATATCAAGTATTTTTTGCCTGTTTAAAAAGCCTGAAATTGTTTTAAAAGTGGCCTCCGCTGTAGCAGAAATATTTTTTTTACTAATTTGTACCAACGGTTGTTACGATCCATAAACACACTGTACAATTTTCACAATTTTTGCTGCGTAATAAAAGTACGGTAAAACATTGTTGGCGTAAATGACTAAAAATATCATTAAAAGAATTCAGAAATGTAGAAATAATTTTTTAAAATAAATCAATGTATGTGAAAAGTCACTTTTAGCTGTATGAATTATAAGGAGAGAGAGGAACTACTCATTTTTCAATAAACCTCGCTCAGCCACTGTCTGGTGACTACTGCATTAAACATGACATCTGTGTGACCCCCTCAAAGCAAACACACATACACACACACACACACACACACACACACTATTGATCTAAGGCACATCATGGGCCATAATGGCCAATCAGATCAGTGCAGATTTTCCATGTTCCTCCACTAACATGGTGGCTTCACATAAACACAGTCTCTGTCCAACTAATATGGCAGAATACACACACTAGAAATCTCAACGTGAACTTCCCAGTGTGGGACGCAGGTCGGGCGGTTCCTCCTGCACTAGACAGTCCAAACGTTAGAAGTTGGCGGCGAGCACTAGTTGAATGTTCCTCATCCTACACTCCGTCTCATCCTCCTCCTCATCACGGCCATCAACCCTATCAACATCACTTCCCCGCTTAAAATGATAAAAACCTGCTGAGTTCAAAGTCTCCGTCGGCTGGCCCTCCTGTTCGACCAAGTTTGCACCTCATATTTCAAAATCTCTTTAAAATTCTGTAACTGTCTTTTGTTCACTCCAGTTGTTAATGCCTAACTTCAAAGCCTGGGCCTCATTAGCACAGAGGTAGAAACCCCTGTCACTCATTTACATTTGTTTAAAGGCTGCGAGGAGACGAAAGCAGGAAGGGAGGGAGTCCAGATCCAAACCACTTGAAGTCATCCTTGTCGGTTCTCTGCCAACACCTGGTTTTATCAGTTGGTCACATTGAAAATATTAGACTGCCCTCCAGCAGTGGATATTGATTCCATTACCCACTGATTCGGATTCTTACAGGGACTGAGGGGTGAATTTGGACCAAACAGCAACCAAAAAAAAAACTGTCTTTCAATCACTCATCACTAACACACTGTTGTTAAAAAAAAAAAACACAAAAAATTCGACTCCGGCACCTGAGGTGTTTAATCGAAGGCGTTCAGATCTCTTAAACACACAAATGTTTCTTTTATCTGCTTTTTTCTTGGGGTAATATTTGCATAAGACAAAATTAAATAAGGTATTTTTCCAACGTGATTCATAACTTTATTTGCTCTCTGGTTACTGGGAGAGAGAAACAGCAGGTTTGTGAGGGGAGAGAGAAGCTGAAAACCCAGCCAGAGACATGGCAGTCTTCATGGAGGGATTTATTGATGTTTATCAGGGATGAACAGATCAAAGACTGCCACATGACGGGCGATCAATCAGGCATCAAATCAAGAATGGCAATCCTCTGATAAAACAGAGAAAAAGGGAAAAAGAAACCCAGCTCTCCCCTGTTTCTGCTTCTCCCCCCTTTCTTTCCCAGTCAATTATTCATCATTACTCACTCTTGAACCTCAAAAGCTCCCTTTTATCCCCCATAACATGCCATTTAGTTTATCTCACCGTTCTAAAGAGAACTTTCCTGGCAGAGGAGAATGTTTCTCTTAAAAATGACTCTCTTAATGGCATTGCGCAGATATCTGCGTCATTTGCGCAATTAATACACATTTGAACGCAAGTCTAGGTTAAGAGGTGAACGTGCAGTTACCACAACAATCTGGATTAGGGGTTGAATAAAATATGACAAAGCTGGACGATGAGGAGTAGAAAAAGGGGGTGAAAATTGACAGAAGTGAGGAAAAGTGGTGAGTGTTGTGAGTGTGTGTGATGGGAAATGATGGTAAGCGGAGGGGCGGGTTATACCTGCTGATCGCCGCGGCTCTTGCTGCTTTCTCCTCGGCATAGTGACCGTCACGTTCCACGGTGCTTCTCATGCAGGAATTTACAAACAATTCAAGTCTGGATCAGTTGTGGAAAACCATCCCCGCGTGTCGAGAGAAGAGGGATTTTTTTTTCTTTGGATCTCGGAGGTGAAAAATGTCAGTCTTCTTCTCTCAATCTGCCTGCTCTTCTGCTGGGTTAATAGCTGGATCGGCTACAGCGAGAATGGGCTCAGAAATGACCGAAGGCATTCGGCATCAGCTCCTGACACCTTCACCACAATCACAGCTCATCTTCCTTCATCTTTTCTCGCGGCGAAATAATATTGTTAATGTGTTATAGTCTGGGGGTGAAAATAATAAATAATCGGAGGCAGCACCTTCAAGTTTGCGGTGGAGGAAAAAAAAAATCCTCCGGCTCTCCGGTGCTGTTTGGGGGAAACGGGGCTCGATAGTTTGCTGCGTCTTTTTACGCACACCAAAAACTAAAGTAAAAAAAAAAAAAATAACAAAGCAAACAAATAAGTCCAGTGTGGTCGCACAGCAAACTCTGAGAAGTAAGGTATCCTCGTGGTTATTCAGCGCGAACCTGGAGAGAAGAGAGAAGAGGGGAGAAGAGAGACAGACAGGCATTAGATGGGTTAATGTCAGTCCCGTCACTACCACGCCACCTCAGCCCCGGATCAAGCCTCAGCAGTCGGACGCAGACTTTTCCTCCCTCCTCTCTTCCCCTGGCTTCTCCTCGCTCACATTGAATTAATAAATTACCGGTACGAGCAGCCGTTTTTCCCCCCTCCTTGACTTACGTCTTAGCGCTGTTGGAAACGATTTCCGCCGCTCATCTCATCGCATCTCGGACAGAGTCGGGGTTTTTTGGGAAGGGGTGGTTGATGCGGTTGGAGAGGATATCACTTGAGAGAGAGAGGGGGGAAACAAACAAGACGCAGGCGCATCCAAGCTTCGCCAACAACAAATCAGATCGACACGGAATCAAATGTTCGTCTCTTTAGGAAAGCAAAGAGGGGGCAAAACTCCAGGGACTGATCCGAGGTCTCCGGAAAAAGAGGAGGAAAAAATGGGAACGCGGTGGATCCAGAAGCTGTTTCAGACAGTCTCAACTGATAGACAGACGCATCGAGTGGCTTTTCCTGCTACATTTTACTCCTCCCCTCTCCACGAGCGTCACCCCTGACAGAGGAGCCTACCTGTCAATCTTTTTAATTGTCTTGTTTTTCCTCCCTCCTTCCCTCCCTCTCTTCCTCTCTCTCCTTCTCTCTGTCTGCTTTTTTGCTTTTTTTATGCGAAAAAAAAAAACCTTCGACAAAACCGCGACGCCTTCACTGAACTTATCTGGAGATTAAAGTAAAACCTATAGCTCATAAAACCTACCCCCAAATTGTAGAAAGTATCAGTTCAAGGTAGCGTGTTTTTTTTTTACAACTCGGTCAGAGGTTTGATTCCCACCGGGAGTCAGAGAGGAGAATCCCAGAACCTCTCTGGAACATGCGGGATGCTTCTAGTAGGTGATGATGAAGATGAAGCTGATGATTGAAAGGTATGGAACCCGATGTAGACTTTTGAAAACTGTTATTTATTCACATATCTAACACGAGTCAATAAACCCGGACGTCGTAATTCATCATAAGTTGTTTTGTTTTTACAATGCCAAGATTTCTACACGGTCTGTTGTGATGTTACAAAGGAAGAGAAGCGACGGTTGCGGGGAGAAGGTTGGGATTGATTCGTTTCACCTTTCTAGGAAGTGAGTGTTGTGTCCGGGAAGGGAAGGGGAGGGACTCCGGCGACGAGTCGGGAGTCGCTGCTGTGGATACAACCGCTAGAGCGACGTGTTTGCGACCTAAATACTCAATTCAGCACGTTAGCAGCCAGGCGGCCGTGGAATGCGTGGCTTTAGTGTTTTTATTTTGGTTCCAGGCGCGTGTTTCGGCCTGTACCACACGCTGTGTACACGTGAAGGGAAGCGGAGAAGCCGTTAGAGTGTATGCTAGCAGCAGCAGCAGCGGCGGCGGTGGGTACAACGAACGTCCCTTAAGTTGTCCGTGAACTTTGTCACATCCCGGGAGCCATATATTCCCAGCATGCTGCCGGCGCTGCTGAGAAACGGTCGCAGAGCCTCGTCGCTGATCGCCAGGGTGCGCACAGGCGCGAACGGTATCGATACCGACACCGAGTCACTTCCAGGAGTTCAGCCGCGGCGCTCCATCATCGACCAGTCCTACTCTGTGCACTTTATGGATTTCTCCGGAACCTCGATACCGAGCAGCATGAAAAAGCTGGTCGTCACTAAGCTGAGCCATCATTTCCGAGAGGCCGTCTCCGTACAGAACGTCGCGGTTCCGACACCCGGCGACACCGAGCTGCTCGTCAGGAATCGGTGAGTTGTGATGTTGTTGTTATTTTTGAATGGATGGCGGATTTAGATGGATTTAATGGCAACCCTCTGTGCCAACGCCGGTGTTTTTGTTTATATTTATAAACGGAACCGTGACTGCAGCAGTTTATTGTTGAGAAGTTATATATATATATATATATATATATATAAAAATATATATATATAATATATACATATATATATATATATATATTAAGTATATATATATATATATATATATATATTTGAGAAGTTGTATATATATATATATATATATATATACATATATATATATATATATATATATACATATATATATATATCTCCAGTCTTACCTCGGTTCACCTGAGCCCGGCGTCTGGGATCATCATCATCCTCATTATCATCACAAGATGGCAAAAATACGTGAGGAATAAGAACGCTACTGTAATTCCAAGTTCCGCCCTCCCTCCCTCTCTCTCTGCATTTGTCTATCAATCCATCTCCCTCTCTCTGTCTCCCCCTCTCTCTCTCTCCCCTGTCTCTGTCTCTACGTCACCAACCTGCAAACAGAAAGTCATGGAGGGACTCAGACTGGCACCGAGAGATGAAGACGATATCGAGCCGCACAGATACGTGATTTGCAGCATCACTCAGTCACTCACAGTCACCTGGAGTCAAAGTAGGGTGAAGGAATGTACAGAAAGTAAAAACAGACTCAGCCCTTCTCCCAGTCTAGATGTGGGAGTCTGTCCTCGGAAAGGTAATCTGACATTTGATACTCCAATACACCCTCATCCAGAGTTAAAGAACCAAAGAAATGTCTTGTTTGCAGCACTTGAACTCTTTTTACCATTTACTCATTTATTAAATCCAGTGCGAGAATCTAAGATCACGTCAGTAAATAACCTAAGTGTTGGATCATTTGCTCGTGAACTATGACCGTTGACCTTTTTTTAACCAACTGTGATGATAAAATTGTGTTGGTGTAATCATTATACAAACTCCGATTCTTTCAGGCGTTTTTCTTCACACCTCCAGGTATCGTAAATGAATATACACATGGACGGTGACGTCCCAAACTAATATTTTGATAATTGAGAGATCAGTGTCACAGTCAGATGAGCTGAGTTTTCCTTAAAGACGCAACAGGATTTTTTTTTTATTGTCATTGTTAAAATTTTAGTGGTTTCTTTTCTTTTTGTTTTTAATTTTACACGTCAGTAAAAACAGATGTTTGACTACATGTCGTAAAGTTAACAATGTGCACTGCGTCATATATTGTGTGACATCGTTTTGACAGCTCTGGAAGCAGATTTGTTTTTTTTTATTTTTTATAAAACGTTCATCACATTGTTTTCATTTTTTTATGGGATTTTTATAATTTGAAAAAGGACAAACAACAATTGTAATAAATCACATTTCTTTACAGTGTAGTTTAGACTCTACTAAGAGTGAAAGTTAACTTTTTTAAATATCAATCATATAAACTTGTTGTAACCTTTACTAGTGTTTGTTGCAATTTTTGTGAAAGAATATCCTGCATTTTTACAACTAATTTCTGCAAATGCAGTGATCCCCGCTCCTCGGTGACAGTCAAATTAGGGTATTTTGTGAAGTCATCAGGGCCCATCTATAAAGCACACATGCATTATCAACCAGCTCAGAGTACATATGCAACGCACAGTAATGAGGCGCAGCGTGCGCGCCGCTCTAAACGACGATAAATGATTTATTTATACATTCCTTTCCCACACATTTGTTTCCAACATGTTACCGAAGTCGGATGAGAACAGCCGCCGTCGTGCTGAGACAAGACACCGCTCTTTAAGATTTCTCTTTTTCAAAAGTGCAGTTTGTTGTGGGTGTCTGTGAAGACAATGAATCATGACATCATGCAATGTGTTTTGTGATACAAGCCTTTCCCTGTCAGAGCGGGACTGTTCTCTTCAAGGGAAAAAAGGATCATTGCCAAAACAAACCCCAGTGTTTATGCCCTGTGCAGACGTGTCTGCAAGAGGAAGCTGGAGTCTTGACCTTCATACAGGAACTCAAAGAAAAATATGTGCTTAAGTTAATAAGCACACAAATGCCTTTGTTGGTCTGCCAGGAAGACTGTGCATGTGTGTGTTTCAATCTCCATTCATGAAGGAGAACTGTGTCTCTTTACCCTCAACTTTTTAATTACAACTGTTGCTTTTCTCTCTGCTTGTCCTCAGATTTGTGGGAATCAACGCCAGTGACATTAATTACTCAGCAGGCCGCTACGACCCCTCACAGAAGCCCCCCTTTGATGCCGGTTTCGAGGGTATCGGCGAGGTTGCGGGCCTCGGCCTGAGCGCCAGCTCCCGTTTTACCATTGGGGACACCGTGGCCTATTTTTGCCATGGTGCTTTTGCTGAGTACACAGTAGTCCCTGCCAAGGAGTGTGTTTCCGTCCCTGCTGTGAAGCCAGAGTTCCTCACCTTGCTGGTCAGCGGCGCCACAGCTTACATCGCCCTGAAACGCCTGGGTGACCTGGCCAAAGGTGAAACCGTCCTGGTCACGGCGGCGGCAGGAGGGACCGGACAGTTTGCCGTGCAGTTTGCCAAACAGGCGGGATGCCACGTGATCGGAACCTGTTCCTCCAACGAGAAAGCGGGCTTCCTGAAATCCCTCCGCTGCGACAGGGCAATCAACTATACCACGGAGGACTTGGCCAAGACGCTGAGGAAAGAGTACCCAAAAGGCATAGACGTGGTGTACGAGTCCATCGGAGGAAGCGTCCTAGAGGTTGCTTTGAAAAACTTGGCCACCAAGGGGAGACTGATAGTGATTGGCTTCATCTCGGGTTATCAGACCCAAGTAGGGATCCCACAGTTTAAAGACACCACACTCCCGTGCAAGCTGCTGCAGAGGTCGGCCAGCATGCGAGGCTTTTTCCTGCCCCACTTTGTCAGTGACTACAGGGAGGCTCTGGGGAACATGATGCAGATGTTTGTCAAAGGGAGGCTGGTGTGTGAGGTGGACTGTGGGGATCTGGCGGAAGGAGGAAGGTTTGTTGGCCTGGAGTCCATTTTCCGGGCCGTAGACTATATGTATGCGGGGAAAAACGTGGGTAAAGTGGTGGTGGAGGTGGCACCGTCACCTCCCTCTGTCGGTAGTAGCAAACTGTGATTTACCAGAGTAAATAACCTCAAAAAAATGAATGCACTGTGAATCAGAGAATTATATATCTATACTATTCTCGTGAGATATTGAAGAGAAATAAAGATTGACTTGTAATTTTGCAATCAGACTCAAAGAATCTCTTTTGTCACCAATATAATAAAATGAACTAATGACTGTTTCTCACTCATTTTCAACACCACGGACACACACAGAGTTTACTTTTATCCGTGTTGACTCTTGGTCTCCTGTAAATGTTTCACAATAGACTTCACTGTTTTTCTAATGGAGTGTGTTCTTGTCAGAAGTAAATGCCGCTGCAGGTATGCTTGAAATTTCTTCTGCCTGTTGGTGGTTGACGGAATTGGCATTCAAACAATCAATCTTCGCACATTCACGTGCCCTGCAGCCTCTTGTAATAATGCAGACAAAAAAAAATGTGTCCAGCCAAATGGGAGACGGACAAATAAATGCAGTTATTTTACTTTTTTAGTGAATGCATAGTTTAATGTTGCCTGACATGTGTTTGTATTTTTATTCTCAATATACATGTCCTAATATACGTAGGAATTTTTAATATTATTTTATTACTATTTTAATATTGGGTAAAAAAAGGCAGATTTTTTTTAGTGAAAAAAGTCATATTTTCTGTCATAAATTGTATTTTCTTAAATTATTGTTTAAAATGTTCAAAGAAATAATTATGTAATGATTTTTTTCAATTAAAAACTTTCTAAAATAGTTTTTTTAATGTATCACAAACATATGTTTATATATAATGACACTGCACTACTTTGTATGAGCTCAAAATGCCCATGTTATAATAATAATTTATTTCAGAGGTGTGTGTCTGTCTCAGTCTCCCTCTCCTACCTGGTATAAAGGTCTGTGGCTCTAACACACTGTAAGTGAATCATGTTTTTTATCCAAGTGGCTGCTGAGACTCTGCCTCAGTGTGAGATACTTCAGGTGTGACCCCAGCATGTAAAGCTGTAGCCTTTGCCAGGCGGCACAGGAAAACACAAACACACCGTCCACAGAACCAGGAAAATAAACAGTGGAGGACAACAGGCAGAGCTGCACTCTGGGTCTCCAGGCTAAATGTGTACCACGGTCAACAATATTTAGTAGGATGATCGATATTTACTGATATTCAGTTTCCATGATAAGGATAACGATATATGCAGCCCCCAGAACTAAGGTAAATGTCCCAGTACCCTGTTTAATTCCGGCAAATTTGCCAAAACCAGGTATTGTGAGAAAAATGACCAATAAAAAAAAAATAATATTACTAATATCACATAATTGTGCTTTGCCAGGTACTAATATTGGCTGGCAGATATTATCAGACATCCATTAATATTTAGTTAAAATAGAAATTCAGCAGAAGTATAAGTTGACCTTTCTTCTTCCATTCAGATATGTCAATTTCCAAGCACATGCCACCTACACCAAAGGTGAGACAGGCTGAGGTGAGGCACATACGTGTACGGATGAATCTATCATGCATTAATGCAGCGTTGCATCCATATAGCACCGCGCGCTGAGGAAGAGGCCGTCTTTTTTGCAACACTAGAATTAAGAGAAGAGGCCCAGTGTGCAGTCCTCCTGGGCCTACCTGTACCTACGCTGATTATTGAGCAGTCACCGTCCCAATTAAGAGAACACAGGAACCTGGAAAGACAACACTCTATTTAATTGGATTGTGTAGCAGTCGGAGGCTGCTAACTGACAACGTATTGAGGCAACCTGGAACTTTGCAGCGTAAACAAGACATAAGAAGGTAGACGTGGCCCAGAGAATCCCTCACAGACCGCAGTGGAACAGCAGAAATAGTCCTCGCTGCAGTACAAAGGGAGAATCGTCACTTGCGTTTTAGTCAGTGTTTAACAGCACTACAGAAAAGCTCCTCAGCTACCAGGTCAATGTCTGTCCTTAAATATGTAAATATGCGAGGCTAATAAGTCTAATTAAATATTTACAAGATACAGTACAGATAAAGGTGATTTTTGGTTGAAATATATACGGGACAATAATATAGGTAATATATACAAGTGTTTGTAACATTATATGTTTTTTTATGTTTGAGTCTAAGACTAAATGTTTCATATGTCTTTAATTGTCCCCACTGAGGTGCTGTGAGCATAGCACCGTCAAGACCCACATAACATCCATCCCTAAGAAGGCTCACAGTATGGTGCATTGTGATTTGGGTGACTGTCGAGGAGACTAGTGCCCTTGTTGTAATGGATAAGCAGATGAAGATGAGTAAAATAAAATGTAAAAATGTGACTTTGTTTAAAGACTTCTTCTGATAATTCAGGTGTCAGTGACACTTGTCCACACATGTGTATTGCAGATACCTGTTATAAGATTTATAAATACGATATAAATATCTTGTGCAACTTATACTTATTTACAAGCATTTGATGAAAATGGGGCAAAATGAATTAGGTCTAGATACAGTACCTCCGCTGGCCAGTAGGGCCATTTTAAATTAACCAGCTTCAGTTAACACTTAGTTAGTTTTTTAATGACTTAAATCATTAATAAAAAATGTGCGTTGGTCTGCCTGCTCTAAGACAGGGGTATCAATCACAGGGGGGGAAATGAGGGGACACATTAGCGAAACGGTTGTCCTCTTAAGGCAGTAGTATAGAAGGGGTTTTATAGATGCAACTGTATATGGTTATATATTAACAAATGTTATTTAACATTAACAGTAAATATGATGTAAAGCAGCGTATACTTTATCATAAGATAATTTATTTTTAATCTCCTGCAGGCCACACAATGGACTTGGTGGGCCACATTTGGACCTCGCACCTTCAGTTTGACAAGTCACATTAAACTGCCATTGCATTGCATGTTGGCTTTACATGGAAAATGCAGAATCATGATGTTAATATTAATGTAAAGCATAAGTTGGGGCCTTCATGTTGGCCCAGAGGCAATGTCTCTGTCTCTGGTGTGAACACCAGGGTTCAATTCCTGGGAAAGTTCAAATCCCAGTTAGGGCGGTTGATTTCCTTCCCTGCAGGAAGGGACGGTACGGACAAATGTGATTTGGGTGGCAGTTGTGGAGACTCCAGCCTCCGAGACCCGGTAACATATATGAAAATGGATGGATGGATGGATGGATGGATAGTAGACATGGATAGATAGTGGAAGTTGGACAGGTTTTCCAGGCCACATTCAAAATCTCAACAGACTGTGCTGGGCCCCTGAGCCTTAGTTTGCACAGGTCTGATCCAAAGGCTTGGCGGCTGATGTCCCAAAACCTAGACCAGAAATGGCGCCGCGACTCTGCTCCGTGAGTTTGCTGAAGTGTCTGAGTCACTGTTTCACAATTAGCATTTATCACTGAACTATAATTATCATCGCCGGTCACTGCCTCTTTGTAGCTCTCCACACCGTTTCCAATGAACGTCCAGGAAAACAGCACCGAGCCTGGTCTTCATTGTTGCATGTTGACATTCAGTGCAAAGAAATCTCAAAGGTGTCTCTTTCTCTTTCTCTGCTTTTTCCATTCACTAAACCCTCTTTTCTCACACAGTTTCCCTGGGCTGGAACATGTGGCACATAACAAAGACATCACCCTCATAGTGTGGGATGGTATTCTACCTCCAGGCGCCTGAGGGACACTGGCTGGCTGTTTGGTGCTGCCAGGATGCAGACAGTCCAGTTTCTTTCTCTACAAGTCAGTCAGACCCCCTCAACTCCCCAACTCCCTGAGCCCCTGTCACTCCTACCTCCGTCTAATTACCAAAACCTAAACCCCTACTCAACTAATTAGCCACAGCAGACCCAGGAAGTGTGAGTAAAGGTAAAGAGATGGCTTCATCCAGCTATGCATGTGTGTGTGTCTGTGCGTGCACGTGAGTGTGTGTTTTAACGACAGTGAGAGTGAAAGAGAGGGACAAGAAGAAAGGGAAAAGGAATATCCAGACCTCCTTAGTGAACACATCTCTACAGCCAATTAAAGTCATTTATTAAACTCTCCCAAACCCGAGATGTGCGTGTACTGCACTTCGCAATATGTATACATGCGACGGAGGGGGTTCACACTCACACACACACGCAGACATAAATGATGGCGCGTGTCTCAGTATGGCTGGCAGTCTGTCGGTGTTTCTGTCCATCAGGAGGCGCAGCAGCTCAGTGGGACATAAATTACAACATGCGGCAGCGCCACTTGTGTGTAAGTCTAAATGAAGGGGTGGAATAAGTTTCTTAATCAAGTTTCCCTGATTAATTGTAATAAAGGTGTCATCTGTAAATGTGTCGTCCTGATTGAGTAATTCAGGGGGCTGGAGACTGGAGGCTGGTCCCCGGTGATTGGGGGTGGAGGAGTTGGATACAGTGTTGTGGAAAGGCTGATGGAGGGAAGGTGTGTGGAGGACATACTGAGACACAAATAGCTCCTGGGCTCACTGGCAGCCTTTGCACAACTGACAGTTATGAAATACAATTATCAGATCTGCTTAAGAATTCATCAGTGGCTTCAGCGGCCAGTAAAGATGTTCAGAGAGACAGAGGAGGACGAGAGGGAGAAGGAGGGAGACGAGGAGAGAGACACAAAAGGAGAGAAGGCCTCGCTGAATAAATTACATTTTTATTTCGTCCAGCAGATTGTTCACATTATGTCCCTCTGTTGTAAGAGGATTATCTGTGTTGTTGTTCTCCTTTTCTCCAATTCAGTTTTCCTCCATAATACGGCTTCACCTCAACGCCGCCGGTTCACAGCCGCAGCCCATTTCCAGATGAGTTTGTACTGCATTAAAAATGATGTAAAACCTGCGATCTGTGATCTCGTAGAGCACTTTGATTTGATTTCTCTGGCACAGGGACAAAAACACATATTTCAGTGTTATGACAGGACTGAACTCCTCCAGAAATTGATACCTGCAATACAGTCCAAAAACAAAGACGACACACAGGAACGTGCTGACGTCCTAAAGTTCCAGGAAGGTCAGTCTCCTCCAGGTCTGACAGCAGATCTCAGATTCTGCAAATATTCCTGGAATCTTTTTCTTTTCTAAAAATAAAATATTTGCTAATTGCATCTAAATATTGACAGGTGAAATAAATCTGTAAATCCTAATGATTTTGACAATAGTGCTGAGTTGATGAGTATGTGATAAAATATCACAGTAAACCTTGTTTGTAATTACATTCCCAATCCACTAGGACTGTAAACCCCCCACCAATTGAAACATTTTGACATAATTCGACACGTATCATAACTTTCTCCCAGCATCGTGGATGATGTTGATGAATAAAAGATCAAAACAAGCAACAACATTTCTATTTGACAGATAAAATCAGAGTCAGCAGCATTCATCATCTCTCCCTACCTACATTAACCCTTTAGGGCACCTTCTGTGGCCTCTGGAGGGGAGTGAGGTTCCCTCACTGTGTCTGTTTAGATGTAGATATATATTCAGGTGAAAGGCAAGGGCACAATTCACTACCCAGGATTAATGACAACATCATCGCCGTGCTTACCGGCCCCTTGTTTCTATTGGCTGGCTAAAAGAGAGAGGAAAGGCGACGGTGGGATAGGAGAGAAATATGAGCTCCTTGTCGAAGGGATGACGGACAGGTCCTCAGTCCAGCTCCCCCAGGTCTCCGTGTCCTCATTCTTTACTGGCCTGAGCTGGCGAGTGAAACAGCGTCTCTGCGGCCAAGGACACAGGGGTGTCAGCGATGCGTCTGGGTAACATCGTTCATCAGGCCGCATCGGTAATGGGTAGCTCTCTGTGACAGTGGTCATCAGGACACAAAAGCAAAAGGGCCCATAAACATCACATGACAGATGGCAGGGAGGACAGTTTCAGACAGGGAGGGAGGGATGGAGAGTGAGAGATAAAGTGAGATGGAGAGAGAGGGAAGGACAGAGGTGGAACAGAGATCTCAGGCTGGATTGTTAAGTCTCAGAAAAGAGAGCGGAGCGCCGGATGGTTTATCGGTGTCCATGTTCAATGTCAGCTGTGGAGCGAAAACGTGGAAATCACTGGGTAAATAGTTGGAAAAATAGCCACTGTAAATCAGGTCATGTTCAGAAATGAACGCAGTAAAATACAGAGTGGCCTGGGCCTCCAGTTCAACAGAACCGCTCAGTGGACTTTCCTTATAAAAAAAGACAAAAGTCCCTTTTTTTATTAATTTCCCTCTTCTTTTGTTATATGTCTTTCATAAAGAGAGTCATGTGATTTATTGAACCAGCAGACATGATTTTGTAAACGTTTGTAAATGGATGTTTATTTACACAAGACAACCAATGAAGACACTTCACACTTCATTCAACCCAATCACTCACTCTGACGGAGTGAATGAAGTGAATCCAGAGAAAGTTGGACTTGGCCTTTCATTCATTCATCTATCTTCATCTGCTTATCCGCTGTTGGGTCGCAGCCGCTGCAGTCTCCACAACTGCCACCCAAATCACACTGCACCTGGACAGGAGTCAGAAGAGGTCTTTAAACAAAGTCTCTTTTTTACATTTTTTTGCATTTTACTTAATTTATCTTTGTCCTCTTACTGCAGTCTCCACAACTGCCACCCAAATCACACTGCACCTGGACAGGAGTTAGAAGAGGTCTAAACAAAGTCTCTTTTTTACATTTTATTTGATTTATCTCCGTCCTCTTACTGCAGTCTCCACGACTGCCACCCAAGTCACACCGCACAATACTGTGAACCCACTGGAAGTTATGAGGGTTAGGACGGTGATATGCTCAGGTCACCTCAGTGGCAACTTTACAGCTGGTGGAATTGAACCTGAAACCCAATTCCGCTTCCTTAAGCTACCACTGACACCCTAGACTTGCCCATTCTAAAATAATTACCCATTACATACATGTTAGGATGTGTCAACTAATTGCCTTTCCTTTTAGGTCTTAAAAATAATTTAACGTTTTGAGCTGAACCCGAGATCTCTCTCAGATCAGACGTTTCTTAAATGTCCAATCCAAAATGTTTCAATGCTAAGAGTGAAATTTCGACAGCGAAGGGAAGACCATTGACTGAGTCTTTGTTCAAAAACAAACAACACTTGTGGAAAGTGGAATTAAAGGATATGGAACAATCCCAGGAATTCTGCAAAGACAGAATTCTCTGCTGGAAACATAACTTTCAGGAGTGTTTCAACTTCACATCTAGGATATGCAGGGATATAGTCTCATTTTCATAAATAAAGTTAATATTTTCTTCGTAGAATGTTTTGGCTTCTTCTAACATGTGGATTGTATCCTGTTCAGTCTGTTTTCATTTGTGGCCTGGCCCAAAAAAGTCTGACGGATCTTTAGAAAACTGAGAGTGGAAGTTCTAACAAGAGAAAGGTGTTTTTTCATGGAACATTTCACATGAACGAAGAAAGAGCTCCTTGAAATATTTAATACAAACCTGAATTTGATTTTATCAAGACACAGGAACCTACTTTGAAAAATTGGTCAGATTAAGTGTTTGTCATGAGAGCTGATGCAAGGCTGACAGCAATGACGTCTTTCTCTTCTTTCATTCCCTTTTTCTTTACTTTTTTTTTCAAATAAATTACAGTGTGCACAGTCTGGGGGCGATGGTGAAAGTTAAGGAGTAATTATGTAGGTGATATCAATGACAGAAAGTGTGAAACAGGTTGCGTGTAAATGAGGTGAGGTGACGGCTGTCACAGGAGCGTCTGCACAACCTGTAGGCCCCCGGAGAGGCAGAAGACAATCGTTGTGGTAGCAACACCTTTGTCACACCTCAGGACATATATATTGTCGTCACGTGTTTTTACAGCGAAGCGAGTCCCAAACGTGAAGTATCATCTTAAGGAAAAAAAAAAAAAAAAAAAAAAACTCCAACTCTCAAAAAAGAAACTCCAACTCTCTGCCCTCTGCGAGGAGCGCCGCAGGCAGCGCTCTGTCTTTCTTTGTTTTGCGGAAACAACCTTGCCCGTCCATTAATCGTCATCCATCCATCCTGTGCACCTGTATATAAAAGGGAAATTAGAATATCCATCACCCGAGCACAACGTCAGCGTGATTGATGGGTTAGTCACAGGATCCCCTCTGTTTCCTACCCAACTCTGTGTTGCGGCAGTGAGAAGTGAACATTATCTAGCGCCATGATCAGATTTAGTCTGCACATTTCCATCTAGGGGAGCGTTTTGAGCGGCTGATACACAATCCCTACGAGGAGGCAGCAGGCAGAAGGTTTATGGAAATCTAATATCGCAAGCTTTTTGGTTTGTTAGACTTGTTATTCATGGAGTGGGCTGGTGACACTTTTGATGTAACAGTATGTAACGAAGCAGAATCTCATTTTTTTTCTTCAAGTGTTCTGTCAGACTGTGGTCTGAGGGATGATGGAGAAAATCTGTGCAAACAGGTTTTGAGTGGGGTGTGCTAAGACTAAAATACCAACTGTTCCCCGCGCAAACGCCTTTGGTAGTTAACGGAAAACATCCCGCGGACCCTGGGAGAAGAACAATCTGCCATAGCAAGTGGGAATTTAAATAAAATGCATAAGTGGAGTCGAACAGAAGATGAGAATTAAATTGATGTATTGGAAAAATATAAATCTGACTTAAAATAATTGGCTCTGTCAGTGTTGGTGTTTAAAAACAAATATATGTCTATCCCTCTGGGTCTATGTCTCTCTTTCGTGTGTGTGTGTGTGTGTGTGTGTGTGTGTGTGTGTGTGTGTGTGTGTGCGTGTGCTTTGATGACATGCAGACAGAAGCCCAAACGCTGCAGGATGGAGAAAGGTGAACAGGAAACAGAAGGTGCCCATGGAGGAGGTATATGACATCTGTCAAATTCCAGCGTGGGTGGGGGACTCGGTGCATCTCCTCCACCCTTCCACCCCCCTCTACCGGCCGAGGGTCACCCAAAGCCCTGCAGACACTGAAGTTGTCATGATACCATGACACTTACTTGGCAAAGGCGGTGGAGCGGCCGGACAGCCACGACGTTCAAGAGACACTCACATATTTGTGAGTAAATTTGTCTGCAGGGAGTGGAGGGGTGGGAGTGAGGGTGGGCGTTTTGTATGTGCTGTTTGTTCTTCCTCTGTACAGAAATGTCAGTTGCCGGGTTTTTGTTTTCTTTTTTTTTTTTTTTTCCCACTTCCCTCCCTCTCCTTCGTCTCCCTCTTCAGGGTCCTGGATGGAGGAAGGTCAGCTGACACCGCAAGGTCGACAAACAAACAAACAAACAGAAGGAATTAAAATAAAAGGAAAAAAAAAAACCAGGGCAGATGAAAATGTGGCAGCGTGTTTCGGTTACTGTGAGGTTGATGGCGTGTCCCAGCCATTCCTCTCCACTGTGTCCTCTGCCCCCCATTGGCTGCAACAACACCGCCTGGCAGGTCTGCCAGTGTCACGTCAACTCATACTTCTGCTTTACTACACACAACGACGAGGGCCACCTCACACCAGGAGCCCCGGCGTCTCACTGCTCAGCCCAAGCAAAGGTCATTCAAATATTCTCTCCAATTCTATTTAAAAGTTCTATTTCTCTTTATGACAAAGAAACACTCATGATTGTAGAGACATCTACAAAATAAGAGCTCTCGGTGAAAGAACTTGCAGTTTTTTGTGTAAAATCAACCCTTTCTTGCTTTTAAAATATACATTATCTCTCAAATATATGAAAACCAAATATTTAAATTTCTCATTCATTCATTCATCTGCCTATTCATTACTGGGCCACAATAGCAGCAGTCTCCATAACCGCCACCCAAATCCCACTGCACCATACTGTGATCCTTCCTGTGGGTGGAAGTCATTTGAATTAATTTTTTTAAATTTAAATATTGAAACATGTGTATTTTGCAATATTTATTATATATATTTTTTAAATTCATGGTAATGATTCTTAACTGGTGGGTCGCAACCAAAGTTGGGGCGCAGACTTGTTTTCAGTGTGTTGTAGGTCCTTGCTGGTGCAATTAAACAATCTTAAAATACAATGTTAAAAAAGTTATAATAATTTATATTGTCAGAAAAAGGTTACTGAATAGACTTAAAAGGTACCTTCCTGAAGTGTTACTGAATGTTACATGAAAAATATCATAAAGATAATCAAATATATATATTTGATATATATTTTTATAATATATGATTTATTTCCTTTGTTTATAAAAGATCTGTGTCTGTAATCATCTTAAACTTAAATCACTGTGTTGCTCAAACCATCCAACAACTCTGTACATATTTGTTCATTAAACTCCATTCTACATGTGTGCAGCAGACAGGACCTGTTTGTGTTAACGTATAACACACTTGGGCTCTTGCTGCTGCAGGCGGAGGATCCAGCTCACTCTCAGATCTGTATGCAGAGTGTGCCTTTTTAAAAAAGGCAGATTTCTGTTGTTTATTCTTTGCATTGTCTTTTCCTCCCGGTGTAGAGTTTTGACATCACAGATGACAGGTGTCTGTGGGGTGGAGGAGGTAGAAGAGGGGGAGTAGGAAGAGGAGAAGGAGGTGAGGAGGAGGAGGAGTAGATGCTGGTAAGAAAACAATCTTTTACCGCCTGTGGGTGAAGGCAGATTCCTCTAGGCAAGGCGGCCTTCAGCGTTTAGCTGGGGGCGCAGTATCAAAATCACAGCCACTGCTGTACCCCTAAGGCGCTAATCTCAACCAGTTACCGTCAAGTACTGCTTATTCTTTATATAATCCTTCATTCCTACCCCCTCTCCCTCAGCTCCCTCCATCTCTCCACCATTCAGACCCAATCCACAGAGGTGAGAGGATAAATGACAGTTTGGGAAGGTACAGCGAAACCAGGCGTCTTGGATACAGCGGTATTCCCTTCCTTACCAGGCGTAAAAACCAAACCTTAATTTAACAGCTTTCACGGAACAATTGCGACTCCTCAATTAGCCAGACTTCTGTGCTCGTCTGCGGCAAACCAGGCATCGCAGCAGATGCTGAGGAGACCTCTGTCGTCATTCAGTCAGCTCTCTGGAAAAGGCCTGTTGTTTGATCACTGGATGAGTGTTAATTTAATAAGTGTTAACTATGGTGCAGCCGAGCGAGGGAAGGAAAGGGAAACAGGGGGAAAATGTAGGAGTAGAAAAGCATTGAGATTAACTGATGACATGTTCAACTGTGCGCATAATACAAGGCTTAGTTAAGTACGAACATGCTGTTTGTCAATTATTCAAAACCCTAGGAAATCACATCCAGGTAATCTCATATGGAGTGAATAACATTTTTCATAGCAGTTCATTTTCATTCATTTGACTCTATTCAGAAATAAAAGGCTTTGGTTTTCCTCCTCTCACTGTCAGACCGAGCTGGAATAAATGACGATATGGAATAAACTACTTTTTCAAGGACTTAAAGGACTAAAGTTGCGTCTATTGATTTTTCTTGTAACGCTAAACTCATTTTAACATCCCAGAGTTCATTCTTGCACTTAAAGAAGCCTGAGCCTAATAGTCTGACATTATCACTGTAGCAACGAGGGGCAACTCAGTAAATGGCAATAAATTCCCAGTATAATAGCTGAGCATTATTTGGCAAAACCACTTCACAATATGACAAGTATGGAGGGTTAAGCACAAATGCATTAAATATGTGCCTTGCAGTGGGAGTATTTCCCAGATTAAATAATAAAGTAGTATTATATCATATAACATATTACAGTAGTATGGTCAAACTAGTATTGTGAGGTTTCTTTTTTATGTTGTGTGTTACTCTGCTAAAAGCTGCTTGGTTTCAGTTCATGTGCACTGACTGGAGACCACAGCAAAGAGGTCTGACAGTGGCTTACAAAGGCCAAGCAAGCAGACACAGACAGTGGCCTCAGGCAGTTCTGATTTGGCCTTACTACCGAGGTGGTCTGGTTTGATGCTATCCACACACACACACACTATCCACACACACACACACATATACAGAGTCTCAAAGAGTCTTCACGCAGACTGTAGGTGAAGGTTGGTAATGTCCGTCTTGTCTTGTGAGCGAGCGAAGAAGAGATGGAGGTGGGGAGACAGATTGGAGGGACACAGAGGGGTAAGTGGGGAAATGGAGGGATTAGATGAAACCTTTCAGTGCGTGTCATCATCCCTGACATTCTGTAGGGCTTGACCTTAACAGAGCAGCATCGTGTCAGAGACATGGTCTCATCACCACCAGAGAGCGCACACACACGTGCACACACAAACACAGATAGCCCTTCAGCGAGTCCTTCCAGACCAGACCCCATCACACACCAATGGAGTGTTAAAACCGAACTGAAAACAATGATTTTTACTTGCGCAATTTGTTAGAAAAACCTATCGAAATGTTAGAATATATATATAATATATGTCAACATAAAATTTATTGACTCAAACAAGTCAAGGAAAATATGATGGTTCAACTGATTTGTCAAATCCATCCATCAATCCTTATCCGCTTATCCAATACCAGGTTCCCAGGGGCAGTAGTCTCCAAGAACACCACCCAAATCACAATGCAGCATTTCTCCGGGTGTTGAGCCAACTAAAAGGCACCAACCATAAAACACGGATGGAGCAACCATCCATCTTCCCAACTGCCCAAACTGGGACAGGATTTTACCTGTGGACCGTGGAGTTTCACACCAAGACGGAGACATTTCCTCGTAGCCACTGCCACTGAAATCACCGTACCGTCCTGTGGGTGGTGATCCCACCAGAAACCAACCATCCTCACTTGGGATTGCCCAGGTGGAGAACTTCAGGGCAAAAGCCTAATCAAGTCTCCACTCCAACTATCCAAATCACACTTCACCATACCATACCATACCATACCATACCATACCATACTATACCATACCATACCATACCATACCATACCTTGCAAACCTTGCAAACCTTATTGCAGGTGATGCCCATGGTCTATATAATGAATTCTGAAAAAAGTTTGGATATTTACCATTATTCGTCACTAAGCGTTACGAACTGGGACGGCTTAAATGGATGGAGATAATTCATTAAATCCAATATAAACTTGAACATTTCCTTAAAAACAATCCTCAAGCCACCTATCCCAAGAGGATAGGATTCTACTCATGAGGTGAACACTTCCAGTTTCTTTTGGCCAAACCATGATCAAAACCATTGGATCTATTTTCATTTGCTAATCCGTTGCCAAGTCGCAAAAGCAGCAGTCTCCACGACCACCACCCAAATCACACTGCACCATACCAACTCCTCATTAATCTTCCTGCATGTTGTGAGCCAGCAAGAAGGCACCAACCACTCTAACTGGGATTCTGTAAAAAAGATGAGACATTTGTGACCATATATTACCTAATGTGAAGATAATTCTATTACATCCATCCAAACATGAAACATCCCTCCATCTTCCCCAACCACCCTTAACGGGATAGGATTTTACCCAGAAGATGAAACCTGGAGATGCACAACAGAGACACTTGTTCTTGGTCAAAATATGGTCAAAACCATCTGTCCCTCCATCCATTTTCACCTGCTTATGCAGCAGTTTCCATAACTGCCACCCAAATCATCGTACCTTCCTGTAGGTGGTGATGCCACTGGAACCAACCGCCCTACCTGGGCTTGTCCAGGTGGAGAACTCCTGGGCAAAGGCCTTTGTGAACTTGCTATTTGTATTTTAAGATAGTTAGATAGGCATTTATTAAAGATTAACTTCATTATTATTCATCCTGTGCCAACAGTATTTTCAGTTTTAGACATTACCGCGGTTCACACACGCTCCTTGTTTCAGACCTTCTCATGTAACAGAGATTTACTTAGAGCCAGTCAGTGGGACATAAAGTGAGTCACAGGTGCCATCTTTCTTCTCTGCCCATGTATAAAAAGTGTGTCATAATGATGTCTCACGTTGGTACCAAACTCCAGACCCCACACTTTCTCATCAGTCGGCCTCCGTATTCTCAGGACAAATTTAGAGTCCGCCATAAGGCTGCTATTATAAAAATATGGTTGACCTTTGAAGACCGGGGATGGTTTAGAGTGGGATTCTTCCTCCACTGCGCTGTTTGGACAGCCGGCTCCTCACTGACTTATTAACATATGCCAGTCTCTCTAAATGTTCTCAGTCACTTTATTAAAAAATTTAAGTACAACAGTATAATTTTTATTATGCCATAAAGGAAGCGCTAGCTGGCATTAATTCTTTCATGAACAGTGAACTTTTGGAGTGAACGTCGGTGGGTTACATAATTAATTCCAGCTCTCTGTTAACCTATCACATACCTATATATTCCAAAAGCTTGCTCTTTGTTTTAAACCCCTTTCATTGTCTACCGTCCTCAATCACATGTCCTCTCTCCTCCACAGCACTACGTGCTCCTTATTTTCCCACCTTCGAGTATTTTATGATTTTTTTTTTTCTTCTCTCCTTAATTCAACATCAGAACGAGCTGGACGCAAACGCATTTGGGTGTTTGTCAGTCAGAGAGCTGCTAGGAGTTTGCTGAAGCTTTGCAGTTTCAGCAGTGTTCTCTCTGACCCCATCTTCCTATCTGTTCTAATGATGCTCAGGCCTCCATCAAAGTAGGGACCCCCTGTGGCTCCTGGGGGCCCCTGGGCTCAGACACAGTTGCTCTGGTTGCATTTTTTTTTCCTCTTCTCACTGCTTGAGGCTCAGCAGCAGTAATGAGAATCAGAATTTAAAGAAAAAGCACAACAAAACAACAAAAACCCCTCCATCATAGGCTGACATCTAGTCCGTGGTCAGTCAGCTCGCGCTTTTTCTCCCCTCTGTATCAAAAACAAAGATTGTTTTAATGGAGCAGTTCAAACACACTGGGCAGCTTTTGTTCAACGCAACTTTTTCTTCTGCTTCTCCCACAAACTCACACTCACTCACACCGAGGATTAGTCTACAGTGTGTGCACATATGGATTGATATGTTACAGCCTGCTGGACCGATGCAGGACAGAGGGGAAACATATTGATTTGTTACCAATATAAGTGTGTGTTGATCCTGAGGCCACATTCATTTTCATCACTCAGATACAGGAGTGGAAAAAAAAAATCACAGGAGTGTCACATTTGTTTTGCCAGTCTCCAAGGCAACGTGGATCAACCAAGTCAGTGGAGGTCAGGTCAGTGGTGAGAGGCAAATTTATGCTCACTGCAATCAACATCACATGGAATGCCCTTCGCTGCTTCCCTTTGTGCCTTTGTCCGTCTTTTGTGTCTGTCCATCATGACTTTTTTCTTCTTATATTGGCTTCAACCTTCATTACCATCAGCCACTTTTTTTTCAGTTTGCACTGTGAATCATGTGTTCAGTGAATCTAGGTTTGTGATCTCCCCATCCAAGACCAGAACCTCAGACTAGAACTAGACCATGGACTCTTTGGTGATTTGACGGATTCTCTTAAGGTAGACCAGGTATGGGCAAACTAAGGCCAGGGGGCCAGATGTAGCCCTTTTAGCTTTGTAATCCGGCCAGCCAAACTTAGCCAAATGATAAAACTGGTTTGTGTTGTAATTATACATCTGCCTTTTTTCTTGTAATGCCCATGTTTTCCCTATAGATGGCATTCTGAAGGCTAAAAGCACTTAAGCATTTATCCTTTATGCATGACACTCCATCCATCTGCTCCTTACCTGGCCCAATGTCCAGTTTTAGGACCAATTGTGGCACGAAAGTTTGACCATGCCTGCGGTAGACCCAAGACGTGTCCAATAACATCTGGATTCTATTGCAACTGTTGGTATGAAGCAGTTCCGAACTACGATGGGATTGTAAGAGGTAGATCAAAGCATAGAACACTTGACTTTGTGCACAAACACAGTTTAGTTTGTTTCCTGTTGCAGCAATCTTTGTAAAAGTGATGGACAGTGAATCTGTGACTATTACTTACTACTTGGCCGACTACTTATTTTTTATTCCTGATGCATTGTTGAAAAGGAGGGCTCAGCATGGTGTGGTGTGATTTAGGTGGCAGTCATGGAGACTGCCGCCCCTGAGATCTATTAACAGATAAGAATTGTTATGACTTGTGTCAGAAGAAACAAGGCTCCAGCTCGCTTGAGTAGGGGAGTAATATAACTGCATGTTAAAGTGGGACAAGGAAGGACCTGTGTTCTGAAATTTCTTCCTACCCATAAAAACGTCCTACTTGAATTATGTGTTTCGCTGTGGTAACACCTGAAAAACGGGATAAGCCGAAAGAAGAAGAAGAAGAAAAATTTGGGGTTTATAGATACTGGGTATGATCATGTGAAAACATGTTACCCCCAACACCTCCCCCCAAAAAAGGAAGTTATGCTTGCTGGTAGGATAATTTTATAAGGTAGGACAAAGTTTAAGATATGGCCTTAAATTTCCACTACAGGTAGGAAGAAATTATAGCCAGGAAGGAATTACAGACCTTCAGACTCCAACAACTGTCCTTAGTGTAGGTTGACCGTCATGTGAAACAATAACACATGGTTCTAAAACGGTTGGGGAGCAGTGACATGGACAAGCTTGCAGCTTTATATGGGTGAATTAGTCTGACATTGACTGAATGTTGGCCAGACTAAAACGACCATTCATTATTTTTGAATGTAATTTTTTGACTCTTGATTCTTTTTTTTTTTTCAATCAAGGTCTAATTTATATTCTTAATTCAACAGCTATGACCGTTCATGCTGTTACCAGCAGGACACTGAACTCCCAGGTGGATTCAGACGTCAGCCACCGGTGAGACGATGTTGAATTTCTCTGCTAACAGTATTTTATACACATCACTCATTTCCCTGCGCTCCCCTTTCACTGCACTGCAGCTCTCAGGCCAGGCTTCATCTTTCATCACTCATTTGTCTTGATAGATGAGAATTTATTACTGCAATTGCAGATTTGTTGTCACTCAGTATTTCTGCCGTAATCTGTTTTCTGGGTTCAAATTCAATTTGCCTGCGACTGATTTGCAGATTATTTCAAAAGAAGGAAAAAGTGTTGCTGCCAAATGACTCAACAGATAGTGCTGCTTCAGGATAGTAATTCAACACTTTACATAAATGTTAGGGTTAAATATGTAGGATGAAAATAATAATATTAAGGTTAAAAATTGAAAGGGAATTTTTACATTATCCTCGTTAATCAAGACCTGTTACGATCTGATGGTGTCGTAAAAATGCTATGTAAATATCTATATACTGTATATCATAATTGCTCTGTATTTTTTCATTTGGTATCATTTCATTTTTTTTTTAAATAAAGCCAACACCTAGACATTGATAAAAATCAATGTTACATATAATATTGAGACCTCAACTATTTCATTTTAATCATTCAACATCAAATTAGAAATGTGCGCAAAGTGCAGAAAGTATTGTGGTTGGATTATACTTTTCTAGCCCTTCCAGAACTGAACTCCAACTGAACCATTCCATGTCCCATATCCTGTCACTTCCAACCTATCTTGAAAGGATTTCATATTGTGTCAAAAAAAGTGGCAAAAAAAATATATATGTAATTTATTTATCCATCCATCCATCACTCCACAAATACAACCATCCCACCTAATGTTGGAAAAACCTAAACGGATCCCAAAAATAACTCCAGCTGATGTTCAGTGAGAGACAGGCTTCACGATGGACAGCGACAACACACAGATAAACAACCCTTCACTCCCACAGTCAAACCTACAGTTAGTGTAGAGACTGCATTGAACTAACCCCAATCTGCATGTCTTTGGACTGTTGGAGAGAGCTGGAGTACCTGGAGGAAGCCCACGCAAACACACAGGGGGAATTCAAACTCCACACGGAAAGACCTCAGTCAAACCGGGATTCAAACCAAGAACTTTCTTGCTGTTCTTGATGTGAGTCACCAGTGATTTTTACTTTACTGCCCACATAGTCAGTCTGCATCTGTCGCTGTCTGAGGTATGGATGACTTACTGCTGAATCTCTCAGAAACGCACAGTGGCATCACTCTGCTGAAGGACACCAAACAGTAAAAAAAAATAAAAAATAAAAAAAAAGTTATGAAATTACTTGGAAGGTTGTTAGAATAATGTAAATAGCCATTATTTATTTCAGTTCATAAATGTAAAAGATTTTAAAACAATATTTTTTTCATTTATTTGTCTTATCCCCATAATGCACACAAATAAGTTCTTGCTATTGTACTTTAGTCTCTGATATGGTCATCAAAATAAATAAAACAGATCTAAAATAATAATAATAACCTGTCAGTGTTCAAGACAGAGGGATCAGGAGACTCGGTTAGTTAATTAATGATAACATGCCAGAAAAAGAATATATGAAACACCTAAAATTAAAACAAGAACAGTGATCCCAGCTCCTCAGAGGGAATACACAGGTTTACAAAAGGAGAAACAAACTGTCATGGCTGTTAAAAAATAATGTCATTATGAAACACACTTTTAAAAAGTGTGTCCCAATCAGTTGAAGTCATGAAGTTCAGAAAAAAAAGTATGAGTAACTGCATTTTAATTCACTCATCTTCAGCCCCTCCCATCCATTATCCTTGTCCAGGTGCAGGAGTCTCCACAACTGCCACCCAAATCACACTGCACCATACTATTTACCTTCCTGCAGGTGGCGAGCCCACTGGAAGTTATGTCTAAATCAAATCTGAAAAAGTTTCAAATGGACTCAGACCCAAGAGAAATGAAGATGGACGTTGAAAAAAGACAGTCAGCAAACAGACTTTATGAGGCAAACAGTCAGTCCATCAGTTATAGGATTAATGATGATACCATAATGTTAGTAAAAGTGAGAAAGCAACACCAAATCATCAACAAAATGCTGAAAAAGCAACAAATTCTTAAAACAACACACACACGCGCGCACACACACAGATGCTAAACAGCCACATACCGCAGACAGTGACACAGACACAGGGAAGCACCGACTAAATACTCTGGGTAATAGAGGACACAGGTGAAACTAATCACTCACAGGTGAAACTCATCAGGGCCAAGCAGCCAATCAGAGAAGGGAGGAAGTGAAACGTGACAGAGCGTATCAAGAATGAACCAACAAAATAAATCTTTAAACTCTCCACAAATACAAGGGAATCTAAGGAGAAAAGCCTTAGAAGACAATCACAGAAGAACATCTGCAGTAGTTGAAGCCATGATTTAGGAGTAGGTTCATCAGATTTTAACATAGATTATGGTGGAAGGATCAAGAATGTTAGAAAAGTATCTAGGGTTGATAATTAAAATAGGTCGCAGCGTTGGCTTTGTGGTTGAGGAAGTAGAGGCTTTAGGTTCAAATCCATCACCTGCCAGGTTGCCACTCTTTCCCGACCCGCAAAGTTTCTAGTAGTCACCAACCACAGCAAGGAACATAGTATGGTTGAGTGTGATTTGGGTGCCACTTGTGGAGACTTGTTAATCGAAAAGAAGATGAATGAATGAGTGAATGAATGGCATTAAAATAATCCTGCCTTTTCATTGAAACCCAAGACTTTTATCCATTTCCAGACAAATGCGCTACATGTATCATCACTTTGTTACACACCCTACTACAAAATAATATTCAATTCCAAAGGATTTCTAGCATTTTATAGAGATGGTGATCATATATTTACAGTATATAGATGCAAAAAAATCTTCAGTTACCAAAATTTTTTACTGATATGTTATAATTTCTACGGTCCTAAGGTGTCATACTGTGATATTCTAGTTCTTTGGACTCTGACACCTCATCATCTGATCCTGTCTCCATCACAGCGGTCTATTTACACTCCGACATAATGAGACGATGTCAGACTATTTATTGTAAATTACACTGACTTTTGTCAATTTATCATTCAGATCCAACCTCGTAAACAAATCCCACACTGGGTGACATCTCCTTCTCTCCCTGGTGACTCCGGTGGCGGGCGACAGTAGGAAGCCGGGCTTCCTCGTCAGGCTTTGTTCTCTGTGACTCCCCTACGGTAGCTTTCATTTGACTCCCAGTGTGAGCGCCGTGTTAATTAGGTAAATGAATACGTGTGTACGGACGGGGCCGCCCCGTGCTAATAGCGACATCAGCACAATCGCACACAAAAGGGCCCCACCAGCTAAGGCTAAGTTTGTGATTAAAGGAAAGGCCTCTATGGCGAGATGTAACAAAACGGCATACAGCGTGCTTTGAAGCTTATTTATGCCGCTTTATCTAATCCCTACCACCCGTGGCTATGGAAGAGATATGGATGTATTATTCATGATAATGTATGGTGGTGACTCTTATGCAGATTCACAACAAAGGCAAACTTTCCTTTCATGCCTCTAAAAGACCAATTATTTTCTTTTCTTTTAGACTGATGTGGAAAAGATCAAATGATGAAAAAAGGGAACCTGCGTTTCTGACGTTTGGTAGACAGTTGACTGTATGTTCTTGTCTTCCTTCAACCCCTGAACCCTCGAGCTACAGTCTGTGTTGGCAGAACTTCTAACTACACAGTTTTATTCTCCTCACCTCGGGGATGCCAGGGATCCTTCAGTCCAAATAGTAAAATCTGGACCGGGTCCAAATTTACATCACTAACACACGGGGTCAGAAAATAAACAGAGTTCCTTCAAGGAAGAATTGCCACTAAAAGCATGTGAAAATAATGGGCAGCGTACCTTTCACTTTTGGCTTCTGTCTTGTGTTTGAAGGGGCTTTTTACTCTTTCATCAGTTATAACCCTGTACTGACAATGTGACACAAAAAATAGTTTGTATTGTACAGTATTTTTTCTTTTTTTTTTTACAAAAAAACTCAACAGCAATGGTTCCTGAGCTATTTTACTACTGTACCAAAAAGGTACCAAGTAGACAAGAACAGCAGTGGGTGTTACATATCACACAGTATATGTAATGGGCAATTGTGAGCATAAAGTAAAAAACAGAATTATCTTACAAACAGTTCTTTTAGGCATCATTCTTCCAGATTTGTGCGAGTTTGTTGTATTACAGCTAACGTGGGTTGGACTTTGCTCATTAACTTGAAAAGTCGATAAAGCCGACTTTTCAGGTCGAATCCCTACAGTGATATTTTATCATTGACGAAACCAATAGCCAAAATCTGTGAAGAGTCTCAGTCATCCCAGTCATTTATTCCCTTCTTCAGAACTGGAAAAGACTCTTGGTCGAGAGGTGAAACGTCTCCAAGAAACATACTATGTCCAATTGCCCTCAAAGTAACTATTTTTGCAATAGTCCTAACTTTTTCCCTGTAGGGTCAAGCCACCCTCACCACCAGTAGACCTGACAGACCTGGACAAAGAGCTCTTCTTCCCACCTGAAATTGCACCAACCTGCAACCAGACCTTGTTCTGTGGTCAAGCTCTTTTACGTCATTGATCTCAAAGTACCCTGGGAGAGTGCGGTGGAGGAGGAGTCCTTTGAGCGAAAGCATCTGAGGTACACTGATTTGGCTGGAAGAGGCCCAACAACAGGGCTGACAGGCAAAAGTGTGCCCAGTACGAGTGGTCTACAGGAGATTTGAAAACCATCTCATCATCTAGGCTCCTTAGGGAGTTGGGGATGCGAGGGAAGGCCTTCAGGCAAGTGGTCTAGGACGTCTCTGGCGCGGCTGAATAGGGGAGCCAGTTGCTGTGGATTAAAAGGAAAGACTACACTTGGGACTGATGGCTAATGGGAGGGAACCTGGGACACTGGGATTCACCGCTGAACCCTTTGGAGGTGTCTCGAGTCTGTCAGTGAAACACCTGTGAAGGAACCCAAAGGTTGCTGACATTCAGTTGACCACCAAAGACATTTCTTGTCTTTTGTGTTTACTGTGGGACAGAAACACCTAGTCCTGTTATGTGTCTGATACGTGACCCATCACACCAAGTGACATTGACTCAGTGGTACAGATGGACTCAGTGGTACAGTACAGCTCCATTTAATGCTAGCAGCTCAGTGCTGTAACATCCTATTAAGATGGAATGACTTCAGCCTTCCAAGCTGTAAAACTAATATTTTATGCAATTTGTCTCAAGATTTAACAAGGACATACAGCAATGACACATGAGAGTTGATGGAATTCTTACTGGGTCATGTGCACCGATAAACAATATCCGATGTTCCATAGCTCCTTTTTTGTTCTTCAATATACCCAGTAGAACCCCATCTGTTAGAAGAAGAAGAACTTCTGTTGACATTTCTAGTTTAATCAAGAATTGCGACAATATCTTGGCTTTGTTTAACATTAAATCAATACGCTTTCGCCGGCAGACCTTTAAAAGCCACCCTGGGCCCTTAGACTGTGAAGGTGATGCCATGAAAAAGCAAAAACGAATCGTGAATTTTTAACAATTTCTCAGAGTGACTCCGAATCACCGGTGCAGGATGAGTCTGCTACAAGATGGATAAGTCATTGCCTAACAACCGCACCAGAGTTATGTGCACAAAATAAAAGACTGCCATTAATTCAAAAGCAGTTAATAATGGATGAGGGAAGACATCACTGAAAGCTATTTACGGTTTGAAGAGGCAGACATATGAATAGATGACCCTTCCCTCTCTCGCAGTGACAGTCGAGGGTTACTTTACAAAACTGTTGGCAGCAGAAGATCTTCCTGTAGCAGACAGACAGAGCTGCTGTCACTCAACGCTGCGCTGACACCCTCTGCTGAGATACCACACGACTGTATGTGTGTGTGTGTGTGTGTGTGTGTGTTAGTGATGTGTGCATGTGTGTCAATGTGACAGGTCTGAATTAATGAGAGGTATGTGTCAAGGGGAGCGGGGGACGTTGAAGAGTAAAGAGGGCAAAGATGGCGGCAGAATAGCGGCGACTAAAACACGGGCAAAAGACGGAGAATGTACAAAAATATACAATATTATTTGTATTTATAAAAGTAAAATCAAGAAATGGATGAATTGCCAGAGGTGAAGTTAAAAATGTCCCATGTCCAACTTAGCAGCTATGATAGAGTAAGTAAGTGAGTGTTAGCAATGACTTTTATAAAAAAAAGGCATATCTTAAACCAGGTTGTCCATGTTTATATATTTTGTTTCTAAAGACCTACATAACGTTAACCTCATAGCATAGTTGCCTAATGTCATATTTTAATGAAATTATGCTATGATGCTAATAATAATATATCCCCAAAGTCAAGATAGAAGGCATTGTAACATAAAATAGTAGGTAGTATTTTATTCAATGATTATGGTATTTTTTATATACTAAGGTCATAAGTTTAATTAAATTATTAAACATGTTCATATAACATGACAGCTTGTATAGACACAACCTCAGCCTTGACCATTAGGTGAAGAAGTGCGTGCAAAAAAAAAACAAAACACAATTATGAAGTGCAATAAACCACAATCTTAATTTACATTGCTGCTGAATTTTATATAATGTTATATTTCTATAAACACTTTTACTTTATATCATAAAACATATATAAACTTTATATATTAACATATGTTATACTCTAAGTATATGTTAAAGACCTATTTATATGTCCTTTGCAATATGCAAGTCTAAGTATGGTTCTTTGTATATACATGCATATATATACATTATACATACCCACAAGCCTACTTGTGTATATATATATGGATAACCAATGTACTGTATGGGCATGCTATATATGCTTATGTACAGTATATACATATATGTGTTTGCACATAGTATATGGATGTATATGCGGTACATATATGTGTAAATACTTCTATCTATCTATCTATCTATCTATGTATCAATCCATCTATCCATCCATCCATCCATCCACCCACTCATCTCTCCATCCATTTGATATTTAACAGTCCAATGTGCACTTCAAGCTACAGTAGATGGCAAACATGATAATAGGCCCAACAGTTGTACGATGTGATTGGTCGATCACTGCAATCAGCACGTCCTTTGATCTATTAATTAAGGCAATAATGTAATAATGCTCTTCTTCTAACTGCTTTTGTTATTTATACATCAAAACATAAAACCCACAGAAAGGTCACATTCCCTAAATCTCATTGGTCGAACACAAAAAGTCTTTCATTTGGTAGAATGTGCTGCTCCACATAAAGACACCGATACATGTGGGTGACTCAGACTGGTAAAAGCTTAGTTTGTGAGTGTGCACGCATTTGTGTGTGTGTGTGTGTGTGTGTGTGTGTGCCAGTTTCCCCTGCTGACTGAAGGAGAAAAACAGCCAGAGAGAGTCTATCAGCGTGGCACCCTGCTCCAGAACATTCTTGATGAAGCAAAGGTTGTCTTCATTAGGTGCATTAATATTCATGACGAATGGTAATTTTGACACAGAAAAGGTCTCAGTAACCTTTTCTCATGCATTTTTTCACTTCTCAAGGAAATTACAGTCCGGCAATGACTTAATTAATGCTTGGTTTCCTCGCCCAGTCGTTTGAGAGCCTGTCACTTTGAGGTTGGGGTATCTGTCTCACACTGACAGCAATTGAGGGAGAGAGAGAGAGAGAGAGATGGAACTAGAGGGAGTGGAGGAGAAGTAGGATTTCAGAGAGATAAAGAGAGATGGAATCAGTAGCCACTACATGAGCTTATTTACCATAAAAACCTCCACTCTGTTTTCCTGCACATGCTCCACCCCCTCTTCCTCTCCCCTCCATTTTTCCCTCTGTCGTCCCTGCACCACCCACACCCTTCATTTCTCCACCGCCCTCATTCACCGCGTTGTGCTGTGTGTTAGTATATGGCCGATGTCACCCTCAAGGCCCTGCAGGCCTCACTTTTCATGGAGAGAGATCATGAGATGTGACAGGATGTGACTTTTCACTTTCCTCTCTTTATCATCTCAGGGATCGTTCTGCAACATGGCTTCAGAGCCGCTGAGCAGGGAGACACCGCGGCCCACAATGCCACTGCTTTCCGGGGGCTACGGCAGAAATGAAAACAATCACTGTCACGTACTAATGTCTGCGAAGAGTGCATCTGTTTTAAGTGCCTCCATTCAGAAGAAGAAGTGAATCATTGTAGCTTCTGAGCTGCTGCTGCTGCTGCTGTACATGACATTCTCGTTTAGTCATGAGATTTAATTAATTCACTGTGTCTCCAGTCAAATTTATTCAACAAGCTCTAAAACGAACCAAATACAAATGTGTTTTTTTTCTCTCAGTCCTATAAATCTGTAATAATACAATTTATAAATGTTCTTTTATTCAATTAGACTCAGATGTCTTTTTATGAGCCCCCAAATGGCAAATGAAAACACATTTGCTCTTGCCAGAATTTTATCTTTGGGTTCCTGAAACCTTCCTGGAGCTTTAAATTGGAGAGATAGTTTGCGACAGAACTTCCAAAACAACCAGGTCAGCTGACCAATTGGCCACAATTGGTTCTACAATCTGAGGCCAAGGTCAGAGATGGTAAAAGTCATGAATAGAGGTTTAAAGTCTTTGAGCCTTCTCTACGCCATCTATTGAGAAAACAAAATCATTGCCAGGAAAAGACACACATATATAACCCCTGTAGAGACGAATCAATATCAACAATTTAGGCCAGATTACAATGCTGAAAGGGCCACATCTGACCCCCGGACCCTAGTTTGCCTATGCCTGTCATAGATCAATCAGAAGGCTGTGTAATGACATGGAGGATAGTAGATGGTAGCCAACTGGAACTTTGAAGGAGGTTAAAATTGGAGAGACCTTTTGCTATGATCCTTCCAGAACAACCAGGTCAGCTGACCTATTGAGTCACAGGACACAATTGCTCCTAAACTTGAACATTGATCCAAGGTAGGAGATGAATGATGTGTGAATGAAAGTCATGCATAAAGGCGACAATGCTAGAATGTCTAAGCCTTCTCTACGCCATCCATAGGTAAAAATAAGAATTGCGACAAAAGGCGTAGGTATAATTACTATAGAAACGTATTGAAATAAAATTGACAAGTTAAGCAGGGCCACATCTAGCCCCCGGACCTTAGTTTGTCCATGCCAATCAGTAGGTCGTGTACAAGAAGATGGTGGAAGATGTGGAAGATGGTAGTAGCCTGTAACAAGGACCTTTACTACGACTACTAAAGTGATTATGAAACCACAACACAGCTGCATCTATTGTTTCAAAGCATCACTTAACACAGTCATTTAATCCGATTGTTTCACTAAATAAAGGAATAAAGTAACAAAGTGGTGCAGTCCCTGACACTTCCAGCTCACAATTACTACTTGCCCTCCTTGGGGGGCTCAACCCCTACTTTGGAAACCACTGTACCGCTGTTAGTTCAGCACAGAAAAAAAAAACAGAATAGAATTTGGATCAAGTTAATATATTAAAACTATAAACTGTTCTTTATTGCAGGTTTACATCGACTGCTATTTCAACTCTTATCCCCGATTGAACTTTCCACTTGGGTTGACCCTGGCAGGGTCCATGCTGAGTCCAGCTGTGCTGAGAGCAGACTTACATGGTGGTTGTGTCAATATGATGTCACCATATGTCTCATCACTTATCTGATGTCTAAATGCCAGATATCATGAGTCATGCACTCCCTGCTGCGGAGTGTCCCACCAGTTAACTCCTGTGTCCAATTTAAAAGTCAAAATGTAGGATATGCTCACATGTGGAGACATATCCAGTTTGTCCCAGTTGGTGTCCCAAATGTCCCATTAATCCTGGACGTGATGACTCATGATGTGTTTGAGACATATTGTAAATCTACCCTGTGGCCTAGTGTTAAACAGTCATTGATGTTATCAGGTATTGAGTCTGCATCAAAAGTTTGCTCGTTCTTCACTTGCACCTGAAACACCTGAAGTTCCCCAGAGAGGAATAAATACTCAAGACAAATTTCAGGATGTGTATATGTGTCTGTACGTGAGCAAAGTACAACTAATAAAGCTGACGTCTCCTCTTATTTGGTGCAGTTTTTTATTTTTTTGTTCACACTACAAACTAACTGGTACACACCTGCAGGAGTTTTAATGTCTCTTTTGCCTTTGAGAATGACCACAAATGTCAGCAATACTGATGTGTTGTCACAGTTCTGTGTGGCACAAAACTTCATTGCAGCCTGAGCTCAGCTCTTTACTCCACATCTGAGTGGTATAAACCCACTGATGATCAGTAGTATGTTCAAATATAACTTCACTAAGTAACTCATCGTCATAATAGTCATAATAGTCCTAATAGTCATTGTCAAAGTGAATTATAATGTTACCAAACACAGCCAGAAGGATTACCTACTATTCTACCAACATTGCTAACATTAACCTACCTACCTATCTATATACTACTAACCTACTTACTGGCCAGTAGTGGCCAAGTGGTTAAGGAACCAGATTTGGGTTCACAGGGTTCCAGGTTCCAATCCACCAGCTGCCAGGTTTTCACTGAGGTCCACTGAGCATGGCACCGTCCCCACTCACTGAGTTAACATGTCAATGTGTGCAGTGGTGCAAAAGTGAGTTTGCTTTTTTTTTTCCTTCCTTCCCCTACCTACTAACATCCGCCGTTTACTGTTCAGGTTTCACATACTTCACCTCTTCCATACTTATTGTATTTATCTCTTTTTCGGTTCTGTACTGCTGCTAGAGCCATAATTTACCAAAGGATACTTTTCCGAGAGATAAATAAATATCTATCTATCTATCTATCTATCCATCTATCCATCTATCCATCTATCTATCTATCTATCTATCTATCCATCTATCCATCCATCCATCCATCCATCTATCCATCTATCTATCTATCTATCTATCTATCTATCTATCTATCTACCTACCTTCCTACCTACCTACCTACCTACTTACCTACCTACTCCATCCATCCATCCATCTATCCATCCATCAGATGCAGGATTCCCACATGAGCACGTCTTTTTAAATGATCCAGCTGGTACATCTACAGTCTAACCAGGACACCTTAGGAACGCATTTATATGACAGACCCTATACTTGTCTGATAACGTGTGCGTTAATTAAAAACTAGGTGCTATTCTACAAAACCAGGTAGTGACGTCTTCACTTATTGCAATTTTCGTTTCATTCACAGCATATAACTTCTGTTTCTCCCCACTAACAATTACAACTTAAGAAATCTCTTGTATGAGAGAAGCATTTTCCCAAAAACCTGTATAGTAAAACTATAAACCATTTTCTGACGCCCATAATAAGTGGTGTTAGTTAGGTTTTCACTTCACTACAGGCCATGTCTCTGTTACTGGTTCGAAACTCCAGGGTTCACTTCCCTTTGGAGATTGTTGCCCCAGCGACACAGTAACAGAAACCGGAGAAAATGAATAATTGGATGGATGGATGGTGTTGGTTATCCGTGAGATGCAAAGGCTAATCCGGAGATGTACTGGAGGTGTCAGAGGTTGCACCAGAGATGCATTTCACCAGTGGTGATACAGCACCTCCAGATGTCCTATCTGTCTGTGCAGTCTGTTCCTTTGCAGCCCATTTCCCCCCCCTGATATCCCAGAATATAACTCAACTCTTCTGTAAATGTTTTTTTTTTATAAATCTGATTTTGTTCCAAAATCTCACTCTCCTTCATTATCCATCAAGTGTAACCATATTGGCCAACGCCGCAGCCACCTTGATCAAAACACACACCCACCAATCCTAAACACAGAGACAACATTTCTTTTATCATAGCCCATAAAAATAGTAATTTGCTGGAGCCTGTTGGAGCACAATATGGTCGGCAGTGTGTTTTCCTGATAATGTAGAGATGACAGATAGGTCCATACTGGGAGGTTCCACTTCTCTCTGGATACCAGTGTAATAAATTGTGAAGGGAACGGGAGGAAGTGAGGGAAAGACAGCAGGAAAAGGAGAGGGAGAGATAGGGAAACAGATAGTGACTGCACCGACATCTCTCTTCTGCGGCCAGTCGTCGGCTGCACTGTGGGCAGTGATTATACGCTATGAAAATGTAGGATTAATTAGGCCGGAGAGGGAAGGAAACCCTGTCTCATTACTGGCACACTATCCCCTCCTCAAAGATCTCACCACTAACACGACCATCGCACTAATGCCAGCAGACAAAGTCCTCCTTTTTCTGCCCATCGCCCTTATTATCTTATTTAAGGCCACTTAAGGAAGGCCCCAAAGGTGGACGACACCGCGGATTCTCTTCACTATACGCTGCCTTAATCAGAGCCTCTCCTTTGCTCTCACCTAGAGTTTATTAAAAAAAAAAAAGTTCACGTGTTTCAAAGAGGAAAGAGAGTTTTCTTCTCCAGTTTAGCACTACATGTGTGATCGGGTGGAGCAGGGACTACGGTGGCACAGTTTCCACTTTGTCACAGGGATAATTAGTCTATAGAGACTTTGCCCTGACTGTGTTGATCCTCTGTTCTTCGCGCTTTATCCATTTTCGTAGATAACGTGTCACACGGCCAGAGCCTTCCCCTCCCCAGAACATCTGTGATTCTTCGTCATACACTGTTCATCTTCCAGGTCTTTATCTTTTTTTATTCATCAAATAGATCACATCAACACAATGTGCAACTTTCCAGGGATTATTTCATTCTTTCTGGACCACACTCTCAATCGATCATCCGACTGATAATGTGTAAAATCTTTTTTCATTTTCCTCCGTGTTGGCAGGGACGCGGAGTCTGTTTCTGCAGCACACCTTCCAGACGCCATGTGTTGTTTAGTGGTTGTAAATGATGCTATTGTCTAACAAAATAATTTTAGCACCCAAGACCCAGACAACAACAGAAGACAAAGACCGTGGGAACAGTGAAAAAGACGACCGACTGATAAGGACTGCACCATCAACAGCAGCGGCAAAATGACCCGAATAAACTGTATGAGTTCTGTTACCTTTTCCATAATGATATAAGTCAGTAAGAAGTCAAAACCGGCTAAAAAGCCTGCACGGTGAACCACTACTCATGTAGCATTCTGCCACACCACATGATCCGTTAGTTTGGTTTTCTTTACAATCCCTTGTCATTGACGGGCAACATGTATATTCCTTCTGGACAGGTTAACGTCACCACCCATTTTATACATTTTTGTCACTGGGTCAGGGGGGCAGCAGTTTTTACGACCACCACCCAAATCCCACTACACAGGACCAGCCCTTCATGAACCTTAATGCAGGTGGGGAGCTTAATGGCAGGGACCAATCACCGCAAATGGGTTTTGATCTTGCTCAGCAAGTGAACTCTACTGTAGAGTTCCAGACCAATGACAATGCATCTGACCCAAAGTGTCCCGGGTCCACAGAGATTCTGCTTCAAATCCACCAGCTGCCAGGTTGCCACTAAGGCGATCTGAGCATGGCTCACCACCGACAGGATGGTACAGTGTGATTTGGGTGGCAGTCATGGAGACTGCTGCCCCTGCAACCAGGGTTAAAATAGTTTTGGATTTTTCAGTGTAGTTTCGTTTTAGTTAGTTTTGCCTTTTAGTACATTAGTTTTAGTTAGTTTTAGTTATTCGTAAAAGCAACTAATTCAGTCTTAGTTAGTTTTAGTTTTGTCCAAAATGTTTCGTTTTAGTTTAGTTTTAGTTTTCTGCGCGGTTCGAACAAAGACGAAAACGAAGGGTAGTTCATTTCGTATTTCAGTTAGTTTTGTTAGGACACATTTTCGTTTTAGTTAGTTATAGTTAACAAAGAGTTTTTTCAGTGATCGTTTTCGTTTTTTCCTTAGTTTTCGTTAACGATGATAACCCTGCCTGCAACCCAGTAACAAAAAAGCTATAACTATTGGTCGACTCCCAAGGAAAAAAGGACTTGTACTAGTCATGGTTTTGCTCCAATAAATGTTTTCTTTGGTCAAAGTCCTAGTACGTTATTGTACTTGCTATAATAGTATAGTTTACTTCTGGATGGATTCGTCATCCGTTGTATCTGTATGCTAACCTTGTCAACAGCCTCTATATAATCACTTCATTACTGGTCTTTAGTGGAGGTAAATTGACTGACTAATGTAAGAGTGATGTAAACAAACGTCAAGCGGTGAGTTGATGAGACCTTTGTCTTCCTCTGGTTGCTGTGTCTCCGCTGTTCCAGAAAGACTGAAAGGTTACAATACATCAACAAGACGCGATGATTTTGACTGTGACCAATTTGGTGTGATGCTCAACCCCGATGCCCTGTGCGTTGCACAAGCATGGCCGCCTGGTGCGGCGTGTTATGGAGCCTACGTAACGAAACATAATTAGATTGTTGAGTCAATCAGCTTCCCACAGGTACAAAACATGGCTGTGGAGAAAAACAAACCTGTCTAATTGCCCTGAACATGATTACACCTCTCACCAGGACTGAGCGTTTCAAACAAAGCTTGTTTTGTTTTTCACGGCAAAGGCATTACACGTGCTAATTGTGGCACGCAGACCTGTTTGAGTGCGTGTCAGCGTGGAGATTGAAGTCAAAATTCATAAACATTCCATGCAACAAATGTCATTCCTCGTCCTTCGCCTTGGAAATAAACCAGCGTTTGCGCGTGTGCACTCTGCTGTTTATAACCACTGTGAGAGTCTCACCTCCTCCGAGCCAGACTTAGCCAAACATAATTACCCAGGGTGCTCTGCGATAACGCCTACTGTCACTCCTCATTTACAAGGCCTGCTGGAACTCCACTCAATTAAGTAATAAAACATGGTCTCTTCTATTAGCCTCCATCACATGAGCATTTCAACAGTGCACGACCACAGTTGACGTTAGCTTCACTCCCTTTAAATTGTCAAGAGAGCTGCGTGAGCGCTGTATTAAACGGATGTCATTTAGTCAAAGTGTTGAAGCGTTGGCTCCGTTCTGTTTGACTTCAGAAGTTTGGAGCCAAACATCCTCTCAGTCTTCTTTTTCCTTCAGCTTGTCCCTTTTTTTCAGGGGTTGCCACAGCGAGTCAACAATTTCCATCTCCCCCTGTCATCTGTATCCTCAACTCTCCATCTTCCTCCCTCACTGCATCCATCAATCTCCTCTTTGTCTCCTACCTGGTAGCTCCATCTCTAGGATCAATCATCTACCAATGTATCCACTGTCCCTCCTCTGAACATGTCCAAACCATCTCAATCTGTCTTCTCTCAGCTTTTTCTCCATACCTTTCTGTCTGTGTTGTCCCTCTAATCACCTCATTCCTGATCCTGTCCATCCTTGTCTCTCCTAAAGAGAATCTCAGCATCTTCTAACTCCTCCACCTCCAGCTCTGTCTCCTGTCTTCTACCTATTCCTATCTCTTCCTGTCTCTATCCATCCATCATTACTGGTCGCACAACTGTCCTGTAAACCAACTCTTTTCTATCACATGACACTGAAAAATACTTTCATTCATTCGTCTTCATCTGCTTATCTGACACCCAAATCACACTGCCCGCACTGTGAGCCTTCCTATTGGTGGTGAGCCCACTGGAAGTTATGTGGTGTATTGCTCAGAGCACCTCAGTGGCAGATGGGGGATTTGAACTTGAGGCCTTGCTGACCGAAGTCCGCTTCCTCCAACTGCCACCATAGAAAATTCATTTTCACCTTTTCTAGAAAACACATTATTGCAAACTCTTATTTATTTCCACCTGGTATCAGAGCCTAAAAAATAATAAACCAACAAACAAAGAAAAACAAACTTGTACCTAACACCATGAGTAAAACAAAGGAAAATAAAGGTTTTTGAATCTTATTTAAAACTTGAAGAAAACAACAAGTAAATATCAGATATTTCCCACTATCTGTACAATAAAAGCCTGTCCTCTGATTCTAAAAGATATACTGCACAGAGTGTGAAATCACCGTAGCACAGGACTTCACAGGGAGTAATAAAAATGTATTTGTTCAACAACTTGTTGTCCTAATGTGCCTCCTTTGGAGCGTCGGCAAAATGTAATGTTTGCTGCTGCTGCATCTGGAAAGACAGGAGGGAAAAGTGCACCCAAGCCCGGGATTTGTGGCCTGATGCAAATATTGCTCGGTCCCCAAATGCTGACTGTTACTCCCAGGCAGTTGTGACCTGAGTGCGAGAAGAGAAGCGTAGTCTGATGCAAACGTTGAGCTGGCCTTCAGTCAGAGCCCTTAAGTCGACCCTCAGGCAGTTAACTAACTCCCAGTCTGCTGCGAACTCCACTGTAGCTGCGCTGTCGCTGCTCTGCTGCCTGTTTTTCCACTGGGTTCTCTCCAGGGCCCCCGCACTCGCCTGCAGTGATGTGTGAGGCCACCTCTACAGGCAGCTGCCACACCTCTGTGGAGGCAAAAGTCTCCTGGATGAACCGGGGTAACATTTCACATGTGTTGCCATTAACTACTCAAGGGACCCTGGGTATGCAAAGCATGTCGGAAGGAAGAGGAGATAGGTTTTCGTAAAGTAACATTTTTTTTATACTGTTTCAGAGTAAATCAGTAGAAATAGATGTGTGTGGTTTTTTTTTCTCACTGGTCACCATTGCTGTCTGGTTATGTTTACCATCTTCAAGCCAGGACTCCGTCGTCCCCATGTATTTTTGCCAGAGAAGACAGATGGTTTTAGAGAGGAGTGAAAGAAGTTTTGACGCCTGCCTGGAGGAACTATCAATCAACTGACGAGGTGAACTGAAAAAATCCGACACATGGATTGTGATTGAGTTCTTTTCCAAGAAAATGTAACTCCACAGAAAAAAAAAAAAAACACACAGATCTATTCCACTGAGCCAGTCCTCCTGGGATCCTGGGACAACTCTCAGTTACACCTTAGACCTGGTACGAACAAACTAGGAAACTGGTTCAAGATGTTGAGACGCGCATTGAATCATTAAGTCTGGTATTCAGTCTAAACTACGGTGGCCTTGGAGCTCAAAACACAACAACGTTACACTGAGGAACTTTAGAACTTGAAGGCATCTTGGCAGATCGTTGGATGTACTGATAGATCAATAGATCAATTAATTGACATACTGTCAATTAGGTAGGTAGGTAGGTAGGTAGGTAGGTAGGTAGGTAGGTTGGTAGGTTGGTTGGTTGGTTGGTTGGTTGGTTGGTTGGTTGGTTGGTTGGTAGGTAGGTAGGTAGGTAGGTAGGTAGGTAGGTAGGTAGGTAGGTAGGTAGGTAGGTTGGTTGATTGGTTGATTGGTTGATTGATAGGTAGGTAGGTAGGTAGGTAGGTAGGTAGGTAGGTTGGTTGGTTGGTTGGTTGGTTGGTTGGTAGGTAGGTAGGTAGGTAGGTAGGTAGGTAGGGAGGTAGGTAAGTAGGTAGGTAGGTAGGTAGGTTGGTTGGTTAGTTGGTTGGTTGGTTGATTGATTAATTGATTGATTGGTTGATAGATAGATAGATAGATAGATAGATAGATAGATAGATAGATAGATAGATAGATAGATAGATAGATAGATAGATAGATAGATAGATAGATAGATCAATCAATGATCGATAGATCAATGGATCGATAGATCGATTGGTAAATATAAATATACAGATCGATAGCTTGATCAATAGATGTAGAAATGAATACCGGTTGATTTCTCATAAGGTCTTCCAGATTTCTATTCCAGCTCAGCTCATTCACAGACAAAATTGTCCTTTAGACTGGCATTAATATTTCAGTCGATTGAAATTTTACTGAAACTTTTCAGAAACCCATTTCCACAGGCAGGTAAATGTGTGGTGCTCTCAAGTATGCATTTGTGCATACTTGCAAAAAAAAAAGGACTTGAGAAAATGTGCAAGACAACTCACGCTCTTTCTCCTCCACGGTGGACTCCTTCAGTTTACTGTAAGGCTAGAACTGTTAGGTTTTCACTTGTCAAAAGTGAAAATTTTCACGTCTGAGTTCACCAAAGGTCTCCTGCACCCTGAGCGAATCCAGAGTCATCGGCGATTCCACGAAACGCAGCTGATTTCACACAGAAGCCTGGACCCTGTAGCCCAGAGCGTCTGAATGAATGTGCAGTTAAATAAATGCACGTCTCCTGTCGCTGAGCATCGTCTCATTACGGCCAAATGAATGAATGCCAGTTCATTAGTTATAGTGAGTGTGTATGTGTGTGTGGGATCTACCCATTGATTACTGAGGGCGAGTCTCAGCCTTTGGGAGTGTGGTGAAGGACTGGCTAAGCTCTCACTAATGTCAGCTGTGTTTAACTCCGAGGGAAAAGCCTCGGCCGTGTCACTCACTGAGCCGGACTCTGACTGCTGCGTGTTTGTGTTGGATGTCAAGTCATGACGCTTGACACTCAACAGATCACAGAGTCAGGCCAACAGCGTGCATTGGGGAACGAGCGGAAGAAACACAACAAGATCTGGTGAACGCAGCAGATGGACGGGGCCAAACGGCCACGCTTTCCGTAAGGTAGATCAGAGTTCAATGTCACCGTGTCAATTCCTCAACACTTTACGATAAAAGAATAACAGCTTCAGGATGACGGCCGGGAGAGAGACTGTGCTGTGGTTTATAGAAATAAAACCATCGCAAATAAAGGAAGGAAAAAACAGCAACTGAATACAGATAAATAGTATAAACTAATACTAATAATATAACATTTTCCTCTGACTTTACATCAGGCAGCAGATTCGTTCAGTCATGAGCTGATCAAATATTTCAACCATTTTAAAAAAGTTGCAAAATACAATTTAAAAAAACACAAGATGCCAGATTTAGACATTTTTACATTTCAACACTGCTAATACATCTACAGTTGAACCAACATGGGCTTAGAATCGATTCAAGGAAAGAAAACCAGAAACTTTTAGCATTTTGCTCGAAAAAGATACAATAACATGAATATATATATGAATATATATTTTTTTATTTTTTTGTAATTTTGTTAATTGAACAGTTGGTGTAGGCTACAATACATTTTATTATTTCAACTTTTGTTATTTTGATTCTAACTGGTTAAGTGACATCACTCTAATGGTGGAACCCAAAACCAGGAACAACAAAAAAATTCTGGTTCAAAGCCCTGGCTACCATAGATTTTTTTTAGGAGATGAATGACCTTGGTTGAAGACCACACAGGATTTTCAAAACTGCTTACCTTATTTTTACAAGAGGCTTAACTGTTACGGAATGGAATTTTATTTTTCCGCTCTTTGTTTTTCAATCCTTGAACCGGTTCAAAGCCCTGGCACTGAAGCCTCACACCTGACCTTGTCCCAAAAATGATTTCTGGAACTGTTTCTCACTAGTGACTGCAGGCGTTACTGGACTATCTGCTGCTTGGAACGTACTGGTATACTGTCGAATGTTGGAGATCTAGAAGTTGTAGTTGGAGCTATCAGACAAGAAAATAACCCTGGGATATACAGGCATCTGTGTTGCAGGTGCAGCAGTCTCCATCACTGCCACCCAAATCCCACTCTAGGTGGTGTCCTAACTGGGATTTCACCCTGCTATCCTTGGAGTGTCATACCAATTACAGAGACATTACCTCTGTGCTAATGTGAAACCCCCCTGGGAATTCCATGGATGTTGTACAGCAGGAGGCTCCCAGGGCCCAAGAAACCCAAACTGCATTAAGTCGTTCACACAACGATACAATCTGAGCAAACTTCTCACTTGGCCACCAACCCTGTGTATTCACTGCAGTCACTTCTCTTTAATTTAGTTTTGTCTTAGTGTAATTAAAAGCTTTACATTAAAAACCTCTCAGTGAGTATCTGGGTATCTCGTCTCTTTAAACCTAAAGTACAGAGAAGTGAAGATGCACTGCAGCGATTAAATCTAATCAGTGTAATTAGTGAATTTCTGTTAACAAAGAGGAGTCGGCAGAGACGGCTCCTGTATTTGTTAGTGTTTTAATTCCAGGCTTAGTTCAATTTAAATGATTGCTTTTACACAGGATTTTAAGCTAAATTAAATGAGCTCCTAACTCTGTGTTGGAGCATTTAGAACGGCGATACTTTCAAAGCGAGGAAAGAAGGCGGTGCTGTAGTCATACTTTATATTTAAATCCAGTTTTAGCAAAAATCCAAATTACACATTGGCTGAAAAACATCTGCTTAAATAACACATTTACCACTAACACACGGTAAATGTTCGGTAAAACTAGTTTCTTCAGTAAATTAATGATTTAAGTTGTAAACTTAACATAATTAGCCGTACATCATGGTGTACAACTGTGGTGTAGAAAAGGATTTGAATTTGAACGTCCATCTGTCCAACTTCACCTGCTGATCAGTTGCCAGTTCTCGGGGACAGCTGTCTCCATGGGTGATAACTACAACTGATCTTGCATTAACTTCTGTATAGTTTTATCAAAATGTCTAAAAGTGATGCAGATTGAGCAGCAGTTTCCCCCTTTGGACCTTTCTTCTAAAACACATAGTATTATCAACAGTAGATCAGAAAGGACATCTACTGTTCGAAGCTGCTTTTTTGAGAAAGAAAATAATTGAATTTTTGTTTTGGATTAAATTACACTTGAATATAAGATATATTAGAATTTAGGTTATGAAGAAGAGGGGAAAAGTGACTATTGTGACATTTTAATAAATCCCTGTAGGTTGCTAAGGGTGATCCACACACACTGGAAACTGAAGACACGACTCTGCCTGCCATAACTTCAGTCAGTCAGGTTTCCTCTTTATCACTTTACTTTTTTTTTTTTTTTTTATATGTTTAAAAGTCACGCACATTGAGCAGCAGTTTCCTCCCTAGATTTTTGAACAACATTTTTCCTGAATCCTCACTTAGTATAAAGATAGAAACACCATAAAAAAAACTTGACTTTTTCCTTTAGCCTAAATTCAATTAAATCTTTAGATTATTATAATTTTATAAATATTAATTTATAAGGTTATGAGTTATAAAGAGGAGAAAAAAAAAACATTGACCAATAATGTCTCAAATGATCCCAGTAGGTTGCGTGAGATGACACACACACACACACACATGCACGTACACACACTCATCGAGCGACTCTGGAGAGGCATGGACAGCTGGAGAAGGTGATAACTAAGAGAACAGGAGCAGAGAAGGTAAAGATCTGGGCCTTTGGCAGGAATCAGCAGCGAGTGACAAGGCTCTCATTACACCTCACGTCGGCTCACAAACTAATGGAGGCATTAGCATGGCTTATAGTTTGAATATGAGTCATTGGAGATGATATATAATTTAGAGGAACTGCGACACAGATGTAGAGAAGAAAAGGTGATTCCAGTTTACGGAGCCCCCCGATGGTGATGTGAACCCTCAGCAGATGAAGGAAAACGACGGCGTTCATTGGTTTGCTGTGCATTAACACAACATCTCTGTTACTCTCTCTCACACACACACACACACACACACACTAAAAGAAACACACACGCATACTTGCATCAGGAGGCTAATTACTGTAGCTCATGCGTTACTGATACCATCTCTTATTTTTTTCCCCATCCATGTCTAATGGCTGTGACAGTAAATGAAGAATGCCTGAGGGGTGTGGTGCGATGGAGGTGGCTGGGTGGAGGAGGGCGAGGGGGTGTGGGCATTTTTATTGTGACACATTTTAGGGGGGAAAAGGAAAAAAAAAATCTGCTGGTGTGTGTCGCTTTGCATCCTCCTTTAGAATTCTTCAAAGCACTGTCAGGCGATGCAAACATCCCTCCACACACACACACGTGCGCACACACACACACACACACACAGATTCCGATAAGATCTGTTCAGAGATCTCGTTCAAAGACGCTCCATTAATTGTCACCTGTCAGAGCTGCAGCAGAGTGAGGCCAGAGCGACTTGGTCTCCATCAAGACCGCAGGAGAACAGCAGCTGATTGGCTGTGACAGCTCCAGAGTCAGGCTGGCGTCTCTGGACATCTCTGCCCAGAATCAAGGCTTCATTGTGGAGGGAAGCTGCTCTCAGGACCCCCATCTGACGCCCATTCTCTTGTGTCTCACCTGCAGGTGGGAGCTCAGCACAGTCTCCTGCCCCCTCGCTTCTCTGTTAATCCTCTATCCATCCATCTATCTCTCCCTTTCTCTCTCTGTCTCTCTGTCTCTGTCTCTGTCTCTGTCTCTGTCTCCTGGCAGGTGCCCCGCTCTTCCCTCCACACTCACTCACAATTAGCAGCTTTCATTTTTTTTGAGGTGGGATTTGCTTTTTCATTCTTTCAGCCAGTTCTGCTGCATGTCTTCTTATTTTGTCTTTTTGGATTCGTCTCACTCTCCTCCTCCTCCTTCTCTTCTCTGCTGCTTCTTTATTTTTTTTTTTCTTGGCTCTCCTTCCATCCCCTCTCCTTCCTCCCCTTCTGCTATACCTATCTATCTATAGTCCGGCAGATGCTGTCCCATTTGTACTCTCCCCCATGACATTCCTACGGGGGATTGCTTAAGGATTCTGGAGCCTCAGTGCTCATGGATCACACTGACACTTGGTCAGCATCAGCAGATTATGAACTATAGGCGCCTGACACCCCGCCATTGTTCCTCCATCTAAATATGAACAATAAGGCCCATCCGACGCCCACGCTGACAGCTTATTCGCTCTTATCACTCCTGTGGAGTCGCTCGGCATGATCTGGGAGCCTCCCCCTTTTCCTCCTCCCCACTTGTACACACCTCCCTCAGCCTTTCTACTACCTCTACTCTCTTAACACCCCCGCCCCACCATCACCCAATGTTTAAGACCCTATTTAGGGCAGCATCCGAGCAGGGGTGGATAGCTGGCAAGAGATACCGAGGGCAAAAAGAAGAGCTTGCAGAAAATGAAACATTTGCTAAAAATTCAGTTTTGGTGACTCATTTGAAGACTGGACTAACTTACAACTGAACAACTACGGTGAAGGTTGAGGTTGAAAAGTTCAGATGGTCAACGGGTCGGGAATTTTCTCTGGAAAACAAACGGAAAAGACCTGGCAAAGCCTGAGAGAGAGGCGGAACATTTTCAAGAGAAACTTCATGTCCGGTCGATCAACTGAGCTCTTCAACCTTGACCATCACCTGGATGATTGAGCATCTTCATATATAGGGTCAAGGTTGTGTCTTAGTGTAAAGGTCCTGTAACCAAACAGTCAACATTGTCCATTAGGTTATTGAAAACTGATGGACATGGGAGGACATGGAGGTAGTTGGAGTTAGAGTTGAGGATACAGAGGACAGGGTGAGATGGAAATTGTTGACTCACTGTGGCAACCAGTAAAAAAGGGACAAAGTTGAGTCTTAGGAACAAACCAGTGGTTTAGCAACTGCAGATACAAACTGTTGAGTTCGTGCAGTGACAATCGCACAGACAGTGTTGTGACTGTTGTGACTGTGTTCATGACAGGTCAACAAACTCTGATATAATTCTTACTATAGTGTTTAAAGTTCAGACACACATAAAGTTACGCTCCGGAAGGAAAAGTTTTAGTTAAATCATAATAACGGGCTACAGTCTTAGTTCCTCATCTACTAACTCGCGTAAATGACTCCCCAGAATAAACGTTTTCCTGTGTATAAATTACTTCCTGTTATTTTAAGGTTGCAGTTCGAATAATATGGATTAAGTTCATGAGAAAACAGGGTTATATTTAATAGAAAAAAAAAAATCATCATGTTACCTTGGTGTAAAACCAGAGGCTGGTTAATGGACTTGTTCACCCAGCACGACACCAATCCTGCCACATCTCTGTCACTGTCAACTTTTCACAACCTCCACCGACTTCCTTTAATGAGACTGGCTGAGTTTTCTGTTGACAGGACACCGTCGAACATAAAGAACAGGAAAGTAGCGAGAGGCAGAGAGGACGACGGGTAAATGAAGAGGAGAAAGGAGCCGTGTGAGGAGAAGGAGAGCAGTGGAGAGTAGCAAGGCTTCCTGAGCAGAGCAGGAATTAACAAGGCCCCAGAGACGGCCAGATCAGAGCCAGGGTCCCCGGAGAGCACTTACCACAGGGGCCCCCACGCTTGTTACAGCAAGGCAGGGGCCACCGGGGGGCTCTCAGGGCTTCACTTCACAAATGTGACGCTCAGTTCACCGTGCATGATGGTTAAAAGGCAGGCGGTCAGGGTGGCGGGGAAAGAGGAACACCACAATTATGTCCTGCTCTGGAATAGCCTGCGACCAGACCCTGAGAAATTATAACAAGCTCAGATATGTTTAAGATCAATTTGGGAATAAATCCTCACAAATGACGTATTTTCTTCTGCGAGAGCATTATACTCAAAGGCTAACTCCCATGTAGGGTTTTATTTAAGGGGGCTGAAATGCCAAGTAGGTCACAGGGGATGACGGAATTAGCCAATAATATGAGTCTGGTTGAATGACACAGGCGCCGCCCATTGGCAGCAGCATAAATCTGTGGCAGCAGCGGTTCAGTGGCACAGTCAGGAATAGTCTCACATCTAATCCAATATCAGCGACACTTAAACCAGCAAATGAGATCAACCCCAGAGGTAAGGTCTCATCCCCTCGTCACACACCGCCAGTAAAAAAAAAAAAAAAAAAAAAAAAAGTGAAGTAGGAGACGGAGGAGGATGAGTACAGTTGACCTGACGGAAGATGAGTAAGAGGAAAAATCCTGCAAAAAAAATAAAATACAAAGCGTCGCTGGTCTGAGCCGATTTTTGACATTGACATTTTAGTCACGTCATGAGGATGCAAACACACATGGGTCCATTTATAAACACTTCACAGACTGACGATAGTCCAAGCGCAATGGAATGTAAGTGCAATAAATGAAAACAGAGTTATGTTGCAAGAGCCGTCTATGAGATCGCTCATCATTAAAATTCTGACTCATCTGCCCCAAGTCTTTTCCTGTTTTTCTCGGTCAAATGATATCAGACAGTCAGTAAAACTGAGAAAATCTGTGCCTGGTTTTCAGCAGCGTCAGTGCGTAGTTAGCTGGTGCTGCAGGACCAGGCTGCGCTGTGTTCCATTAGTGATGAATGAGAAACACATTTGTTTTTATCCAGCAGACCCAGTCGTTTTCAACAACCTTTTAAGGAAAATTGCAAAATACTTATCACATGACGCGGGTCTCCACCAACGCTGTTACAGCGAATCAATTAGCCTCGTAGATATACAAACAAATGAGGTGCATTGATGCTGTTGAACATGGTGTAAGTCCTCATGTCCAACCAATGCTGTCCTCACTGAAACAGTGTGAGAGTTTAGGGGAGACTGTGAAATGAAAACACTCTGTTTCCTACTGTTTTTGCCTCAGCTGCATGACTCATGTTTTGTCTGCTTAGCAGTCGCTAAAGACTGTGGCCTACTGACCACGGTCCAGGTCAGTGACACCAAGCCACTGACAAAAGGAAAATGCATTCTATAAAAGAATGTGCCGTAAACACTGACACTTGCTGTTAGGTTCTTCTTCAGAACCAAAGTTCTGACCAAGACTTAACCAGAAAGAAAGACAGAAAGACAGCTGGATAGGTAGGAAGTAGATAGGTTGGTGGGTGGGTGGGGGGTTGGGCGGTTGGGTGGATGGATAGATGGATGGATGAAAACTGTAAAAACTATAATATGTAACAATTAGGGGTGTGCAAATTAATCGTTTTGGATCGAACTGAACCGAATCGGATCGAACTGGATCGAAAATGTAATATTTTTTATGAATTGTTCCTGAATCGGATCGTAGCCTGTGAATCGAGATATGAATCGGATCGTTATGTGAGTGAGTCGTCACACCCCTAATATACACTATATTTATATTAGGGGTGTGCAAATTAATCGTTTTGGATCGGTTTAGATCGAACTAAACCAAATCAGATCGAACTGGATCGATTGTTTGATATTATTTATGAATCGTTCCTGAATCGGATCGTAGCCTGTGAAATGAGATATGAATCGGATTGTTATGTGAGTGAGTCGTCACACCCCTAATATACACTATATATATATTAGGGGTGTGCAAATTAATTGTTTTGGATCGGTTTGGATTGAGCTGAACCGAATCAGATCGAACTGGATCGAGAATTTAATACTTTTTATGAATGTGAGTGAATCATCAAACCCCTAGTAACAATGCATTCCAGCCATCCATTTTAATTCATTTATTTGTTACCAGGTCACAAGGGGGAGCAGTCTCCTCAACTGACACCCAAATCACAATGCATGAATTAAATTAAACATATAACATTTGTAAGACCAGCCATGTTGTTATGGAGTAGAGACAGTACTGATAGGCAGAAGACAAGAGGCAGAGCTGGAGGTGGATGAGGTAAAGATGCTGAGGTTCTCTTTAGGAGAGACAAGGATGGACAGGATCAGGAATGAGGTCATTAGGGGGACAACACAGACATGGAGGTTTGGAGAAAAAGCTAGAGAAGACAGATTGAGATGGTTTGGACATGTTCAGAGGAGGGACAGTGGTTATATTGGTAGAAGAATGATCCTAGAGATGGAGCTACCAGGTAGGAGACAAAGAGGACATTGATGGATGCAGTGAGGGAGGACATGGAGGTAGTTGGAGTCAAAGTAGAAGACACCAGAGGACAGGGGGAGATGGATAACATGGATTTGCTGTGTCACAGCCACCAGTTGATTATCACTAGTCTAGAAAGTAGTTCTAAATGGCAAATATCAGGGCAGGACTGTTAATAAAGTTGCTATGAAGTGTTAGTAACATGTGACCGACTGTTGGCGTCTTATCTCGTGGAATCGTTTCTTTTAACCACATAAAAGAAACCTTTAAAAAAAATGTACGCGTTTACCTTTTCACCCAGGATTGTCCGACTGTAGAAACCCAATCTTATCTTTTCCTCCGTGTCTGTCATGCTGTTTGTTTTGATAGAGTGAATATACCAACAGATTTAACCCCTATATGGCAGTGCTGACATGAAGCAGATGGCGGCAGCAGCTCAGTAGAAAGGTGTTATCACAGGCTGACAGTGAAGATCTGCTATTTAAACAGAGTGGCGTGCTGGCGCGGGGGAGCGTGCCGACTTCCCAGAGTCTGTTACACGTGAATCAGACACGGCGGAGGATGCAGGTATGAAAACTGAGTGTTAAATTCCAAAGGGCAAATATTTCATGTGGGGGAGCAATTTAAAATACTGTGAATGTAGATGTAGGAGAAGCTGAGAGTTAAAAGATGCTGAGATTCTCTTTAGGAGAGACAAGGATGGACAGGATCAGGAATGAGGTGATTATAGGGACAACACAGACAGGAAGGTTTGGAGAAAAAGCTAGAGAAGACAGATTGAGAATGTTTGGACATGTTCAGAGAAGGGACAATGGATACATTGGTAGAAGAATGATCCTAGAGATGGAGCTACCAGGTAGTAGATGATGAGGAGAGGGATGCAGTGATGGAGGACATGGAGGTAGTTGGTGTTAGAGTACAGAGGACAGGGTGAGATGAAAAAAGGGACAAGCTGAAAGGAAGAGAAGAAGAAGTAAATGTAGGAGAAGCTCAGCAGACCCTGGTTGGAGACCACTTCGGCTTAAACCCAGTTTCAAAATTTAATTCTACCTCTGGGTCCAAGCCGCTCTGGTGATGATGCAGCAGAAAAAAAATCGTCCCACTGCTCTGCTCTTTGACCAGTCACTCAGTCTCCGGTTCAGACTGAGGGACTTTGTCTTTCACTTGTCCTTTTTTTATGTTTTGAAGAGATGTCCCTCTGTGTCCCAGGCCTAATTAAAGAGCACTTACAGTTGTTTCTGGTTCAAGGTTGAATCAGTGCCATCTCATCAATGTGAGCTAATCAGATCCTCTCTCAATCACTACTTCAGCTTTAATGAAGAGCAGCACACACTGTCACTGGGACAGACCGACCGCCCGCCGCCCTGGCGTGTCAGCTGGTCTGGGGAAGAGGGACGACGAAGACGAAAATGATTGTCAATTTCTGTCAGACGTTGACAATTAGAGGGCCACTCTGTGGGGATCAACATGATCAGAGACACAAATGCAGAGTCACATTGGATAAGTACGAGTCGAACAACACACTCCGTCCGACTCACCTCCTTTCTTTGCCGTAAGCGGCAGAGATGAACCGGGATTGAACCTCGGCTTTGGCCACGCTTCCCCTCTGCTTCAAACAACTATCGATTTACGGCGACCACAATGACAAACGCTGCACGCCGGGAGAACATGCATCTGCGCCCCGGCCTATCGATGTAAGCATGGATGTATGCACACCCAGACTGCGGGTTTTACCGAGCGGGGCACATGTAGAGGCAGACAGACAGGAAATAAACAAACAAGTGGGGTTTTAATAGAATTGTACCTGCAGCCCCGAGGACACACACACACGCAAGCAGAGCGTATCAGCCGGCATGCTAATACTGCCAAAGGGAAGCCAAAACTAATAGCACAGACATTAAGAAAATGATCCTCAGGCTGATATGTTTTCTATAGATGGCGACTAAATACAATTGCCATATTTATCATACTCAGGGAAACAGAGAGGGAGAGAGAGAGAGAGAGAGAGGGAGACAGAGATCCTCATCTCCTCTCCTGTCTCTCTGCGTTGTCCCCCAGGAGAGTAATGAGAGTTGCCGCTGGGAGAGGGAGCGAGGGAGTCTTCCTACGTATGTATGGGAGAGAGTGTTGTGCATGTATTTATTTGTGTATAAAGTCGCCCTCTGCATCATTTCTACTCAGTTCAGGGTGAGTTAGGGCAACAACATTACAACTGTTGCCCTCAAACAACACATTTGTACTGCAAATGTAAGGCTAAAAAGGCACTGGAGTAAGAATATGCACAAAGTGTTTAAAAATACACAGGTTGTTGCACTCTCTGACAACTTCCCTGCAGAGGGCACCGTAAACACCATTTGAACTTGACTGACTCAGAGTTTAACTTTAGGTTAATTTTAGATTTTCAAATGTCATACATTACAGTCAGTTCTGTTTTAAGTTGGGGAAAATCAAACAAGACAACATAACATTGTCAGACTTCTGGCAGAGCTTGTCCAATCTTGGGACACATACATGTTGCATTCTACGTAGAGCCAGCTAGAAGGCCCTGACGTCACAATCTCACGAAATGACTGGTCTGAGCGCTATAAACCGAACGGGTTGTGTCCATTCACTTACAGCGTGCTGAGCCCTCACTTTTGATTCTGAAGACTCTGGTTATTAGGGAACCTCACAACATTAGCTAGCTGAAATATGATTGGACAAAAAGTAAAAATTTACTTTTTATATGTAAAAACTCCTTTCATAGTAATAAAAATAGTTTCATAATATTTTTAATAAAAAATAATTTAAAATTTTCTGAGTATTTTTTTCGGAGGCCAGCAGAGAAGGCTTTGCTGGCCCTCGTGGCCCCACTGCATTTACCATTCCATTTTTTTTTGTCCCCTTCTCATCATTATTAAGTGTATTTTCCTAACGTTTTCCAAAGTGACAGCAAATTCAGAATCATCAGCATCTGTTACCTGTGTCGCAGCTTCTGTTCCTTCACTCAGCCTTACAGGAAAGAGGAAATCACTCCAACAATCGGGCCCAGAGCTGATAAAAAAATATATATTTTAAAACAATCCATCAATGATTTAAAGCATGACTTCAACTCTTCTTCTTCTTCTAACCCCATCTCTCCATCCACACTTCCCTCCTCTCACCCGCCCCACCCTGCCCTTCTCTGGCTCTCCAATTAGGCTGCAGCGGCAGGTTTCCATCAGCTGTCGGCTCGTCTGACGCAGGACTCCTCGGAGCAGAGGCCTGTCAGGAAATGAACTCATCAGTGGGTGACAGCTGCTAATTTCTCTCCCTTCCATGTCACACAAGTGGCCTGCTGCAGTTAATAATGAGCCATCCAGCCCTGATTAGGGAGATACACAGGGAGGGTGGGGACGCGCACAATATTGTACACAATCACTCAGGCAGACGTGTAGGATAATGTACAAGCTGGGACACACGCAGGCATTTCACTCACTCTATATAAATAAATAAAGGACACAAAGAGAGCGGGGGAACCCGGGTGTTCACTCTGCATTACAGGCTGCAGTCAGTGATGTTCTCACACTGAGCACTTTATTACGGAGACTTTTTTTTTTTTCTTTTCTACTGGAGCAGATATTAAATCAGACGATCGTGTGGCTGCAGGTGGAATGGATTAAAATGGCTTCAGTGAGGACGAGGCTCCAGGGGACGTTTGAGTGTAGGTCGCATCCATCCAGGACAAAAAAGTTCAACTGTAGTTCACTTAGAAGGAAGCAGACACAGAGGACAACATTGTGTTATTCATGTCAAGTACAATGACTGGAATATATGTGAAGAGATTGATGATATATATATTTTCTTTTTCATTTGGTGTTGATTTTGAGCTTCTAATTACCTTCAAGTTAGTTTATTCAGGAACATAATGTTTTGTGACAGGGCTGCAGTGGTTGGTAATTATGCCTAACAGCAGGAAGGTCAGTGGTTTAACACCCTTTTGTTATTGATGGTCATACTAATGCATGTTTTTTTGTTTTGTTTTTTTACTCTATTGTTTGTCAACCTTGGGGTAGGAATCCCTTCTGTGGCTGCCATAAAACATTTACCTGTAGAAAAATATAAATAAAATAAAATATATTACAGTTTATATAAAAATACCCAAGCTGGTATGTCTTGACTGACAGGTTCATTCCCCTGATAGATACCAAAATGTCTCTGAAGTCACCAGAAATGTGTCATGTCAAAATGGGGTCATGAGCCAAAACAGACTGGACACTGCTTGAATGGACAACAGGGACAACTGAATGGGAATGGGAATAGTTGTTTTTATCCCTGAATGTAGAGCTATGATGGACAGTTCAACTCAATAACAGTAAGACTACTAGGATGTAAAATATAAGTGAATGAATGTAAATAATCAAGGACAAAAAGCATTAAGGACAGAAAATGTAACCCATGTCCCCAAAAGAGGCCAATTCTGATGTAAACATAGAAAAAAATATTGCACCAAGTATGTTTTCTTGTTCATTTTAATGCCTGTAACATAACCAGGTTATGTTACATGAGGCAGGCAGTCGGTGGCCTAGTGGTTAAGGGAGCGGACTTGGGTCCACAAGGCCCTCGGTTCAAATCCCCCTTCCGCCAATTTACCTCCTGTGGTGCCCTGAGCATGGTATCGTGCCCACACACTGCTAAAAAGCTGCCCACTGCTCACTTTGGTAATGGGTTAAATTGAGAGGCCAATTTTCTTTGTGGACTGTGGTGTGAATCACAACGTCACAATGATGAAAAAAAGAAATATAAAAAAAAGGATACAATGAACATGAAAACAATGAATGCCTAAAAGCACTGTTTTGTCAGTGCAATGTCATAGCTATAGACGTAAGAACTTACGTGACTTTGGTATAAAAAAAAACATGGAAAATGGCAAAATATCAGCCCTGAACATAAACTCAATATATAAATGAAAAGGTATCAATTTACCTTTTCATACAAATGCAGCTTCAGTGGTATAGGGCATTAAAATGAACAAGAAATTGAAGAAAACAGCAGGGTGGTCTGTTTTAATGTCTTCCAATGATAATGTATGGAAATGACAATTGGATTATTCTTAAGGATGAGCTGGCCATGGTGCTGATCTTACTTCCTGCACTTTAGTCCGCTGTTTGTTGTTGCTGCTGTGGGAGACAGACAGACAGACAAGACAAGACAAGACAAGACAAGACAAGACAAGACAAGACAAGACAATTTTACAGTCTCATTTGTGTAATTTCTATATTTTTCTTATATTTGATCTCCGCAGCATCATTCTCATGCCATATTATCGTACTGAATAAGAACTGGTGTTTACCAGCGAGAGATGAAGACAACCGAAGAGTGATGTCATGTGAATGGGACATCTTTCCATTTCTTAACTCAACTCTGACTATAACCCTCCTGTTTTAACTGCGCACTCCTCTATTCCTTTCAGTGTGTGTGTGTGAGTTAAAGGGATGATCTTTTGCTGCCCTCGGTGTGTGTGCCGGTGTCTCCTCTCTCCACTTTCAGCGGTCGGCCATTGTGTGTGCAGCCGTCATACTGCTCTCCCACTCACTCCATCAGAGAGTAGCCCAGTGCTGGGGCCTAAATGAATATTGATTCTCCCTCCAGTGCTGAATACTGCTGGGGAAAAGGATGAGTGTGTTGTACACAATGAACAGAATGGGCCTGATGGAGGGGAGAAGAAAAGATGATGATTAGGATGATGGCGATCATGACGACGATAATGATAATGGCGATGGTAATGACCGCGTTGCCGATCACAAGGCATGATGGGAGCCATCGCTTGATGCATGCACTGTATGTGAGCGTTGCGAACTTGTCCAAGGGGTTTTCAACGGCACCGTTAATCAAATGCATGTAGGGGAGTTGCTAAAAGTTAAGGGTTGTCTTTATTGTGGACAAACAAAAAAATAAAACAGAAAAATGTGTCCGATTTTGTAACACTCTTAAGATCAGTCCGAAGGGAAGGCAGAAAAAGGAAGAAAAGGGTTTGGTTTTGTACCTGATGATAAGACTGATACTAAAAGAAGATAAAAATGAGCAAAAAGACTAAACTCTAAACAGAATGGAACTAAAAACACTTTTTTAGTGAAAATATAATTCCTGGTTATTAAACACTTTCTTGAAAAGATACTGTAGGAGGAACTCAATCCAACAGTTTGACAGAGATTGTCCATTGGAGTCGTTCATTATTCATCACTGTGAAGGAACCAGAGCTGCTGTTCTCAGACCTGACTCTATGTAAACACAGCAGCTCAGCATCACAGGTCATTTAAATCAGTTTTAATCACACTTTCACATTTAGTAGACAGAAATAAAACAATGAAAATAATATTAAAGGTGTAATGTTGATGTGGAGACTGTCCAGTGATGGTTGGACATTCCAGTCTCACACAAAAGAACAAAACAAGAAGACTCTCCAAATAACTTGTGTTTAACCTGAGCTCAGCATAATACGTATATTTACCTGATGTGAAAATAAAGGACAGGTTTCCTAAAATGTCTTGGACTTAGTCTCTAAACCTCATCTGATCTGTTAGTTTGGATCCAGTGTCAGGTCTGATCACCTCACTGCAGATACACCACCATTTCTCCTCCCTCTTCCTGCTCCACCTGCTGAACCTCCACCTCTCCTGCCTCGGCCTCCCTGAACACACCTCCCTCCACCTGTAAGGTGCCGTTGTCCAGCTCAGTGACGATGTAGTGTGTTCCCTGGTCGTTGATGATGACCTGGGTCAGACCTTCCTTCATCATCTGTGAAGCGGCCAGCTTCAGCACCTCTCGCATGTCCTCCTGATTGGTCTCCTGAATGACCTGCATCTCTGTCTGCTCCTCCTGCTGCGGGGCCTCCTCCTTCACCTGAACTTCACTCTGCACCTCCGACACCTCCCGGGCCAGGACCTCGTGAATGATGGTGGCCTCTCCCTGCGTCTCCTTGTGCTGACCCATCTCGCTCACAGCAGAGAGCAGAGCGTCCAGGGCGGTGGACGACTCAGAGACGATGTGGGTTTTCCCTCCGGCTGCTAACCTGCCTCTGGCGACGGCCTGCAGCTGGCTGTGGGCCTCCTCAGACTCCAGGACCACAAACTGGGTGGCTTCTCCTGCCAGGTGTGAGCTCCCGTCTGCCACCTCCCTCCTGGAGGTGATGACCTGTCCGTCGTCAGTGATGTGCAGCACCTCGGCCACCTGACCAGCCATGGCCAGTGTCTGAAGAGTGGCGGCCGCCGACTCCTCCAGAGTCTGATCGATGGCCACCTCCTCGCCACTGTAGCCTTGGATGATGATGAGCTGCTGGATTTCATCTTCATGCGCTGAGGCCTCCTTCCCATGCACTGGAGAACCGATGGGTTCAGTCTGCACAAAGGTGGCGCCCTGTCCCTTCAGACGGCACTCGAACGACTTGGACACGATTCCTGGAGGGACAGAGAAACATTCTCATAAGGGTCCATACTTTCAACTGTTCTCCAGGACTGAACTACAAAATTTCATGAGTAAAAAAAGTAAATCAACGCTTTTTTACTCCTCCTTTCAGCTTGTCCCTTTTTCATGGGCTGCCACAGTGATTTCACATCATTTCCATCTGACCTTGTCCTCTGTATCTTCTACTCTGACTCCAACTACCTCCATGTCCTCCCTCACTACATCCTGTTTTCTCTAGCTTTTTCTCCAAACCTTCCTGTCTGTGTTGTCTCTCTAATCACCTCATTCCTGATCCCGTCCATCCTTGTCTCCTAAAGAGAATCTCAGCATATTTAACCCCTCCACCACAAGCTTCGTCTCCCGTCTCCTGCCTATTCCTACTGTTTCTTATCCAAACGTCATGTCTGGTCTCACCAATGTCCTGTAAACCTTCTCCTTCACCTTACAAAACAGATAAATGGTCCGGGTTGAATTAGGATGGAAATCCGATGCAAAACTTTGGCCAAATCAATGATACGAGTCAATAAATTCAATTCTAATCAACACTTCTTTCTACTAACTACGAACCAAACACCTGCGAAATTAACAATAATTCATGGAATTAAGGTGAGAGATCTGATCTGTTATGATTGAGGCAACTTGATAAAACACCTGGAGACGCACCTCAGCTCTGATAGGCTAATGTCTCCTCTCAGTCCGACAGCTAATCTGACAGATGAGGAGTTAATACTTTACTGATGTACATTTTTTTTAAACTTATTTTAGAAAATAATGTAAAAAAAATAGTACAAATTTGTGAGGGAAGGAGATGAGAAATTAAATGAACTTGTTCCTTTGGCTGAGATTTCTATGCAAGAAATATTGTTTTAAGAATAAAAATACTACTTTAGGAACAATTCTACTGTTTCAAAAATCTGTTATTGATGGGTTCCTTAAAATTATCAGCAAAACTTTTTAGATTGGATCTTTCGGTTAACTTTTTGTTGTTCCTGGCAGTGTAACTTTTTTATTGTAAACATCAACAGCTGTTATATTATTTTCCTTTTTTTTTTTTTAAAGAAATCCAATAATTTTTTCCATTTTCTTTTAAAATTTTCAGCACCTGTATTAAAGCATGAACTCTAACACTTGGTGAACTTGCCATTAGAAAAAAAAAAGTGAAAAAAAAAGAGTTAGTGAAAACCTGGTTGTTGTAACACCACACATATCTTTGTCACGAATACATCGAGAGGAGACAGAATATGGAGACGTTGAACGTGATGAGATACAGCGGGTGCTAATTGAGCCACACTGTGCCCTCTCGGATCACAGGTTGCTATGGCGTTGCCAGGGTGATAGGAACAGTGTTAGAAATGCCATTGTTTAAAGAGCGACTGGCTCAGACAATTGTGGGCTAATCTGTGCAGAAAAACAGGAATTTGAGACAGTGACGAGGAGACCGTGTTCACGCCTGTGCCCAGAGGAAGTTCATGCACTAAAAGCTGAGAGCTCATGTATTGTTGTGACTAGTGGAGTATTCCGACTTTAATTTGCACCACTTGTTTCACCTGCAGGTTTGAACTTGCACTAGATTTTCTTTGGTCCCAGAAAGTTAAATTTCCTTGAGTTATCTCCAGAAACAGAGCAGGAAATAAAACAACTTATTTTGGGGCGAGGGTTTATTTTTGCAGCCACTTCCTGAAAAGTTGACATTTGAGAAGAGCAAAGTTTACCTTCGAGCGCGGCGACGAGATCACACGGATCTCACAGCACATGGAGGAAGAAACTCATCAATCATTGATATTCCCATCTCTCGCTGACATTTAATGTCCTGCATTCACAGGGTTGACAGTGTGATCAGAAAATCAGAGTTGCAGCAAACAGTGTCTGACCCAACTGTGAGGTTCCCTCAGTCCAGCCCCGGAGATGTGTTTGCCTTCATTATTCCTCCCACTACTGAGTTCTCCAACAGTTCACTCTCAGATACTAAAGACTGAGGGGTGGAGGAGTCTCCTCATGAAGGACACAGTGGACGACTCCTTTTATGTCCAGTTATACTCTGTATCTAAACGAACAGCTCAGTTATACAACAACAAAATCAGGCAAAGTTCTTCTTTTCCTTTCGACTTTTTTTTCAGGGGTTGCCACAGTGAGTCAACAATTTCCATCTCCCCCTGTCCTCTTTATCCATCATTCTCTTCTTTGTCTCCTACCTGCTAGCTCCATCTCTATGATCATTCTTCTACCATTGGATTCACTGTCCCTCCTCTGAACATGTCCAAACCATCTCAATCTGGCTTCTCTAGCTTTTTCTCCAAACCTGCCTGTCTGTGTTGTTCCACTAATGACCTCATTTCTGATCCTGTCCATCCTTGTCTCTCCTCTCCATGGAGTTATGGAAGGAACAAATGTTTTATGTGTCTGTTTTAGTTGAACTAGAGGTCTGTGCTGAGGACATGGAGAAGAGACCTGAGTTAAGGCTTTTAATTTTGTACGCTGATCGACAGTTAGCCTGATTGTCGACTTGAGTTGTGCAACTGGAGTTGTACAGTGTACAAAGGGTTTCATCTGGTCCAAAATAAGGTAATATATATATATATATATATATATATATATACATATATGTGTGTGTATATATATATATATATAAATATATATATATATATATTTTCAGTACTTCTCATTTCAGTTTTGTCCCCTTTTGGGTTGTCATAGAAAATCAACATTTTCCATCTCCCCCTGTTCTCTTTATCTTCTATTCTGACTCCAACTACCCCCATGTCCTCCCACACTGCATCCATCAATCTCCTCTTTGTCTCCTACCTGGTAGCTCCATCTCTAGGATCATTCTTCTACCCTTGTGTCCACTGCCCCTCAACTGAACATGTCTTCTGAGCTACAACCATAATAAAAAGGTTGAACTGATTATTCTTAGTAACTGATAAAGTTTAAAGAATTGTCATTCAGGTGTTTAAACATTTTCGAGCCTCAAGCTTTGATACAATTTTACACCTTCAGAAAGGTTCACTGTTAAAAAAAAAAAAAAAAAAATCAAAGCAAACAACAAATGTGTAATTAAACAAAATGGAAACATGTTAAGTATTAATGCTTTTGTTTTCCCAGATCAAAAAAAGAACATTTGAAAATGAACTGTATTTTAGAGAAAGACAGCGACAATGGAAGAGATTGAGACCTGGACACTATACAGTAGATGGAATTCTCTGATGATCACCCGGTCATTTTTAGAAACAGCTTTTGTGATTTTCATACAGAAGGACTCTTTCAGTGAATACAGGAGGAAGAGTCAGGATCGAGGAAGAGTGTTTTGGAGCAGCAAACTGAAGAAACAGAGACCAAAGATCTGCTGCACAGCACACGCTCTGCTGCAGCTCCAGTAATAAAAGTGCTGCACAAACTCAACGCAAAGACATTTTATTGCCTTTTGCTGCGCACAACAACAAAATCCATCAAGACTTGGAGACTCTCTGTGAAGTCCAGTCACTGACTGTCTTTAAATAGACAGAGTGATTAGAAACAAGTAGCAACATCTGTGAGGATCAGCTCAGCTGCAGCCTTCTGTGATAGACCAGCACCACTGCACCTGCACGTCCTCCTGCAGCTGATGGCTCACACACACACACACACACACACGTACACACACACACGCACGCACGCACGCACACACGCACACACACAAAATACCTCTACAATAAAGCAAGGAAGCGAGGAAGTGCTATTACAAACTACTAGAGATTTTCAATAGTGATGCATCAAAAAATATATATATATATACGTATATATATATATTGTTTTTTGTAAACAAAGAATGAAGTAAACAAAGTCAAAAAATAAATAATACCTATATCAATTATTAAACAAATTATAAGTCTTATATTCATGGCTAGGAGTGTGAAAAAAATATCAATTAAATCAAGACTTTGTGATTAAATAACTTTCATAGCCTTAATGTACATTTGTAATATATTGCCAAGCACTTCTGGATGGATGCAACTTGATTTCATTGTCCTATATTTGTGACATGTGCAATGGTAATAAAGTTTAATTCTATTCTATTGTATTTATCACAATAATTATTAATAAATGTACAGAAGATAAATAAAATAAGGGTATAGTCACATAGGAAGTTACAACAAGGTAGTCTACATATATTGTTATTATTATTATTATTACTACTACTACTACTAATAATAATAGTTATTATTATAATTATTTTTATTATTATTAAGCCCTAGTAGGATCTCACAAAACATTTCAGACAACAAAGGTGAGTTTTCTGATTCCATATTAGCCTGGATCATTTCCTCCCCCTCTTTAAGTCCGTCCACACATATACGCACTTTAAGACAGACCTGTCCTGACTACGGTTATTACTTCTGTCAATGTCACTTCCTGCTTTGGCCATGTTGTTTCAGTGATAAAAGAAAATTACCTTTTGGCTCATTTTCGGCTAAATATTTCCACGTAGCTGAAATTTTGGTGAATTTGTAGTTTTTCTGGGGAAACTGTAAGACCTACAGTAAATATTGCAGAAAATTGAAGAGGAAACTGAAAGCCACGCCCGCTGTCCAGTCTTGGTGAGTTGTCACAGACTCTAGTTTAGATACATTTTCTCTATATAACTCTGGAAAAGATGCAACTTCAAGTCAATTCCGAAGTCAAAGTTAAATGTAAAAAGTAAATTTGCCCTAAAGACAATTTATATACATTTTCTCAAGGGAAATGTAAAGATATATATAAAAACACATCTGTTCCTCTGTATTCTATGTCGTACCCTGCATCAAGACGCAACCAATTAATCCTTTCTGGCCGTCTGTCTGAGGATATACAGAGCTATTTGTATGTATACAGTACGACTGTTTTACTGTGTGCGTGTGGCGGGGCTGGTACTAAGGGTATGCGTGTCACATTAGCCGTGGGGTGCTGTCGGCAGGGCCCGGCGGCGGCCCGCTGAGGTTTATGGAGTGTCACTCAGTGGCTTCAGCCGTGAGTCAAGTTAATGTTGCAGATCCCATCTCTTCAGTTGTCCTGCGCTCCCGGTGGAAGAACAACATTTGAACAGCGTGATTTGGCCCCGGCAAGAGGCTGATGCCTGTTTAATATGTGTTTTGAGTGTTCTGAGTGACTGATTCTTTTAACAGGAAGTAGGGGAGAGCGCGAGGGAGACAGAGAGAGAGGGAAGGAGACAGGCCGCTTTATTGGCTGTGATTTGAAACAAGATGGAGGCTCCCTGAGAGGAATAACAGAAGAGGGAAGAGAGGAAGAGGGAGGAAGAGACGGGCAGTGAGGTCACTTTGGTCTGCGGAAGACAGAGACATCAGGAGGAAAAACAAACAGCATCACGGTCATTGTAAACTTGTTCAAACGTCCTTGAACAGGGGTTCTAAAATGAAGGGTATGGAACCCCAGGTGGTACATGAAGATGTACTTAAAGTAAATGGAAGTAAGGCCTATAAAAATATATATATATATAAAATACAACTTGAATATATTTCATATTTCCAGTACATTTTATTTGTTCTGTTTTTTTTTTGAGAAATGTATAATTTGGAGAAACATTCATTTATATTTTTTATTTATTTGTATGGGGCTGTGTATATATTTGATAAAATCCTGGATTTGACTATTTATATTATTTTGTCTGAAATGAAAAACAAAAGTATTAAAAAAATGGAGAAATAGGTTAATAACAGTGCAGGAAAAAATGAGAAAGGATTTTTATGGAAGGACAGATAACAGACATTGGTTCATAAAGGATCACAATCAGATCTAGAAAAGTCCACTATGGTCTATAGGATTTATGGTGTGTTTACTTATTTTTTCGTTGGTTCAAGGCCTTGCAGCTAAGGATAGGGACTTGGATCTGAAAGGCTTCAGGTTCGAGTCCACTCAGGTGCTCTAAGCATCCAGAGCCACTTCCTAGGACTCCACCAACCACAGGATGGCCCACAGGTGCAGTGTGATTTGGGTGGCAGTCATAGAGACCCTGCTGCCTCTGTTATCCGGCAACGGAGAAGTGGATGAAGATGAATGACCAGTACAAGACAGCAGCAGAGAAAAGCACAAGGTATAAAGAGTGAGTACAGCATAGTCCAAAAGATTCATATGACCTAGGTGTGATTACATGAGATATCACAGTTCAACCACAACAGCTGTGATAACAAATAAATTAACTAATGTAGATAATAGTGACAGCCCACTGTTAATAATTTTGGTTATTGAGTTACTACAGAAATACTACAGTACAGTGCAGTGATTGCCATTAATGATCAGATGTTCACCATCAGAAAAAAAAAATATTGGGATGGATTTTTTTGTCCTATCTTAGAAATTGAACATGAATGTAGCTAAGGCATCATCCCTTCTTCATATTTTGATAGGGAACTCAAACAAAAAAATAAATATGTACAGAAGAAACAACATCCAATATATATCATGTAAAAATGTGGTAAGTATTCAGCTGTGGATACTGTCAATACTGCATGTATAGAGTAGAAGGAAATACAAAGGCTTTTTTTGTGCTGATATTACAGTGATAGGCATTTAGGAAAATTGCCTTCACTGTTTCACAGAGTTGTGGCAGTGGTACAAATAAACTGTTACTGTTACACACGCTCACATCTGTTTGGAGTGCACACAGTATGGGGAGATAAGAGTGACGAGAGCGAATCTATTCTCCAAATGGGATAGATCCTAATTAATTAACCCTGAGGTGTTCCCTCGACTGCAGTTTGATAACCACTGATGTGCTGCGACTCTCTGCCTTTGCACCAGCTGCTCTGTTTGTGCAGCGCCGGCCAAGTTCAGGAGTCTCCCCGCTTTTTCCTCAGTGTACGCTACAGATGCAATTATTGATCAGTGAATCAATGGACTGGCCGGTGGCGGAGGCCCGGGGCCTCTAAGTGGCATTACTTCAGCTCGGAGGAGCCGCCGGGGGAGCGGTCAGACAGCACTTACCAGCAGTTAGAGAAATTAACCTTAACACCGAGACACCAGCACACACACAATCAATTACGCTCGGCGTAACACAGGTCAGCTCACTGTGAATGTGAGCTCACTTACACATGCACATTCATTCGGGCCAGCAGTCATGCAGAAGAACTCGCACAACACGCCACTAACAGGCCTGCTGCACCTGTGAGGACACTGTCTCGGCTGGACTCAAAATCCACTAAAGCAGGAAAAGTCGATTGTACTGTATCAAGCCGTTCACAATACAGCAATCAACTTGTTCACCTCAGAACATGGCGAGGTCATTGATTAGCACGGGCTGATCTGGAATCAGTTCATGAGTACAGTATTTACAAAACACCAGGACAATTCCATTACTGGTCGATTACCTTCAACTATAGACATGAGGACAAAGTCTAAAGCAGGGGACCCCAACCTTTTTGAAACCCAGAGCCACTTCCCGGGCACTCAGTAATACCAAGAGCTACTTGTTAGATGCAGACTTACCTAATTATGTAATAATAAAAAGTTTGGAGACATATAATAGTGACTTCTCTTCTTACCATCGTGATTACACCCATTAACTTATTATTATAATCTGCTCAAGAGCACAGGAGCAGTAGCATTCTAACCCTTTTTGTTTTTTGGAACACATCCCGCGGGCACCTTAGGTAGACCATGTGGGCTACCAGGTGCCCCCTGGGCACCATGTTGGTGACCCCTGGTCTAAGGCATAAATGACCCCCCGTCACCGCCACCCCCAGCCCCCGCCCCCCTGCACCCCCCAAACCTGACACACAGAGTGTACTTGTCCAAAGGGACGAAGAGTTACACATGAGATGGTCTGTGTGTTTGTGTATGTGTGTCAGTGGTGCAGACATTTGAAGGAGAAACTGCTAAGTAGATAAAGTGTCCGTTCAGGGTGTATCCAGGTCAGCGGAGGTCGTGCTCATACACCGAGATGTATGTATGTTGGTGTATGTGAATGGTATCAGGGGGAAATGTATCATTGGTGTGGAACTCTAGGCTTTAGATGGTTGGGGCCTTTATTAAGAAGTAGGTGATTTAACCAGTGAAGGGCAACTAGAGATACTAAATTAGTTATATAATATTATGGAACTAGACTTGTTTTTCTGTAGGCAAGTAAGCTGCTTAGTCACACGGCTTTGAGCTGACACTGGATCACCGGGAGTGTAATCCAAAAATGGTTACTTCGAAGGCAACTGGACATAGAATGTTGTGGAATAGAATGTGATCCATCACATATTACATACTCATTGGCCTTTTATTATTATTTGAACAACCTGTTTCCACAGGTATGCAGGTTAAAACCAAAAACTTCCCTAATAGTTGGTTCGAACTGAGGAAGACTTGAGATGGAATGTCTTCAAGAAACCTACTATGTCTAGTAATTATTTTTCGGATGAAATGACCCTGGAAGGTTTGGAGAAAAAGCTAGAGAAGCTAGATTAAGATGGTTGGACATGTTCTGAGAAGAATGATCCTTGAGAGCTGGAGACGGACAAAGAGGAGAGTGATGGATGCGGTGAGGTAGAACATGAAGGTAGGTGTCAGAGTAGAAGATACAGAGGACAAGGGGGAGATGGAAATTGTTGACTCGCTGTGGCAACCCCTGAAAAAAGGGACAAGCCAAAAGGAGAAGATGACTGAGAACCTTCATGGATAAGCAGTTGGAGGCAGTGGTGGTCTAGTGGTTCAGGATCCTGACTTGGGTCTGGAGGGTTCCAAGTTGGAATCCACCGACTGCCAGGTTACTTCCGAGGTCCACTGTGCATGGTACTGTCTCCACGGATACTATCCACAGTTAACTTTGGTGATGGGTTCAATACAGTCACATTGGTGGTGTGCAGAGGTGTGGATCCCATTGTCACAAAGACAAGGTGTTTGCTTTCGTTTTCTTCCTAATCCTATATTTTATTTAACTGTTAACTGAGCTCATTAATTCACAAGGACAACAAACACAAGAGTATTTGAATCTTAGTTTGAAGAAAAAATATAATACCAAACCACTGATAAATACTTAGTGACATATAGGTGTGTGTTTATATGTATTTTTTTCTTTTGTGATCTCTGCTTGGTGTCCTGCTCTTGCAAAGCCTTGTACATGTTGACCTTACCTGCCTCCCCTGTCTCCCCCTCTATCCCTCTGAGAACTTAGACAAAGCTGCATGTGTTTTCTATGCGCGGATGTGTGTGTCTGTCTCTACCCCAGTGTGTGCGCACAAACGAGCAGGTCACCCGAGGTCTGGCTGCTGATGGCTCTACTTTGTCTGCCCGGGACATCCGCTACTGTCACCTTTACAAACGCCATGAATCAACGCCAGAGAGGACAGGCCGGCCGACCAAAAAACAACCAATTATACAGCATCCAGATTGACACCGGGTGGACAGGACAGAGAGAGAGATGAAGACACACGGAACACACCCCAAGGACGAGTAAACAGAAGAGAATGAGGGCACGGAGTGACAGAAGGCCCACTCCACTGATACAGTGACTCTGAAGACCAATGTTAATCCATCAGGGGCTTCAACTGGGAGATGAAGAAAACAGTGGCCTTAACATTATCATATCAATGTTGTCAATTCATACAGCACTTGATCTTTGGACATTAAACCAAAACCTAAAGAGAACCTGTGTGGAGATCCTTATATTACATTCCATTGTGACCGGGTGCTCGTTAAAAACACAATAATAAATAATAACAGGGTCTCGAACCCTAATGGAAACTTCATCACCAACACAGTTCTGTGTGATTGTAAATAGAAGACTGTACAGATGTTACTACTCCATAACCTAGATAATATATAATACATGTTGCAGCAGTTAAATTTCATTAGTTATTCAAGTAACAAATATTGTTCACTGCTGTGCGTGCCACATTTGGTCCCAGGCCTTGACTTTGACACATAGGCTACAGATGGACAAATAAATAAAGATTTATAGTGGATATTTATATTATATTTTAATTTAAATATATATTTTAAAACCATAAAGAAGCCAGAATAACATGGTTTGGACATGTTCAGAGGAAGGAGGGGTTATATTGGTACAGTAGAAGAATGATCCTAGAGATGGAGCTACCAGGTAGGAGATGAAGAGGAGATTGGTGGATGCAGTGAGAGAGGACATGGAGGTAGTTGGAGTTAGAGTAGAAGATACGGAGGACGGGGGGAGATGGAAATTGTTGACTCGCTGTGAGAACCCCTGAAAAAGGGACAAGTAGAAGATTTTTATTTTTCTAAAATCAGACACAGAAGGCCATGTGTTGAACTTGGTTGTCACAGTAAAGGTTTTTATATCGTGACGTAGATAAGTACAGCATTTCCCTGACTTACAAACATCCGTAGAAAGACAGATGTTTGTAAATAGCGTACTGCAAGTTTTTTTTTTTTTTGCATCACATCTGACTAGTTCCCCTCTCTGCTGTGAGCCACGTCAAGCAGCAACTTCCTGCCCATCGCCTCCTCTTTCCCTCATCTGACCAAGTTTTTGTTGCACATCTTTGCTGGGAATTTGGCACATCAGGCCTTGGATACTCAACGGCAGGGGTGTCCACACTTTTTTGTCCTGTGAGTTACTTTTCAAATGACCAGGCTGACGTGACCTACCTAGATGAAAAATAAATATATTTACCAATATAAACTGGATATCCTTCTCTTTATATTAACATATAACTACATGATTCTCACTTTAGCTGATTAGCAGTGATTAGCATTTAAAAATAGAATTACATCTTTTTTTTATGTTGTTGCTCAGGATCTACCAGCACCCTTATGGAGATCTTCTGCTAGATCCCGATCTACCTATTGGGTAACCCTGTTTTACGGTTTCCACAGAACTTAATCTTACTACAGTACTACAGTAATTCTTTTTATTATATACTGTACAATGGTGTTTCTGAGGTTTAAGAAAATCTAATGCATTGTTCAGTAGTAACAGCATCAAAATGACCTCAAAAGACAATTATAGATTGAAATTAATTAGACTTTGACATAAAAACTATTCAGCTTAAACACATCTTTGGTGTTAAGTTGGGCAGTGTCTGTTATAGGCAGAATTCAGCATTTATGACTAACAACAGCCACAACAATCATCATCATCATCATCATCATCATTCGTGCCTTCTGTAACAAAGACCTTATAACTCACACACACAGGTCAGCGTGGTCATAGGTCTGTGTCCTACTCTCAGCTGTTTTTGTGCTGACAGAGAGTGACCCAGTGTGAATATAATCTAGTCCACACCAGCTCTATCTGTCTCATGTCCCTCCGGGGACCTTTGCCTACGAGGGAGATAGAGAGGAAGAGAAAGAGAGAGCAGAAGCTGGAGAGAGAGAGAGAGATAAATGAAGAGCAGGGCAACAAAAGCTCAGTAACAGAGGAACCTTCATCTAAACGTCCCAATTGTGTTTCATTCTTTCATATTTGGCACATCGACTGATGAAGGAACATCCCAGTATCTCACAGTTTAGCACTGCTCGGTAGAACTCTGTCTTCTTTGTGAGTCCAACTTCAGCCGTTCCTTTTTTTTCATATTCCAGAGAAAGTCACAGAGAGGGGAAATAAGGTCAGATGACAGAGATTTGGAAATTAAATTAAAAATAGATTAAGTATACTCCTTGGAAAATCAATGCAATCTTCCACATGAACAACAACCAGGCTGGTGAGACTACAGTACATGTGGCTGGAAAGAGCAGAGATGTGGGAGTTTGCTGCAGCTGCACACAGACCTCAGTGTGAGGGCGTCTGACGCTGAAGGGCCTGAAACACCTGACGACTGCGGGTTACATCACCGATATATGTGGCCCAGAAAAGTGTGCGAGGATACATCACTTCAAATCCCAAATAGTCTAACCAAATATGACTAATGCGTTAGTGTTTGTTCAACTGCTGCTGATTTCTTTGATGCTGTAAATCACAGCAGCCATTCGCCCGCGTCAGGCGAAGGTCAGGAACGATCACGGCGTGATGGTCAGACGCAAATAAAAAAGAAAGCAAATGACGATGAGGGGAGACAACCCAGAGCCTCACCCAATCACCCAAGAGGGGTGGCTGACATATGAAACAATAACAAAGATCACAACACTCCCCCTATCTCCTTTACCCACACTGCCTCACCCCCTCCTCGCTGTCTTCTCCCTCATTCCTCCTATTAGTCCTTCTTTTTCTCTCTGGCCTGTTTTCTTCTTCTTTCTCTTTTCTCCTCAAAATCTCTGGAGGTGGACCTTTGATTGCTCCTTTAATTAGCCACGTCAGACAGCTCCATGGATTTACAAGGGATGTCGAACTTCTGCAGATAATTACATGCCCTTTTCCTTTCTCCTCCGATGCTTCATCCCTCCCTCCATCCCCCCGTTCTCCTTTCACTGCCCCCATCTATCCCTCTCACTCACTCCTCATGATTTAATGATTAATTATGGATGTGAGTTTGAGAATAAAAGCTCTTTCCCTAATCAAAATGATATTTCCCCCCATTCTCGTAATTACAGTGTGAAGATGACGTTGCTGATGTCTTTTGTTGCCAAAGTCTGGCCCGCGTGGTGATCTGAGGTCCGTCAAAGCGGATGACATGAATGCATGCAGCACAATAGATTGTTTCAGAATGTCTGCAAACTGGGTGGAGACATGAAGGCGGTGTTAACTAGACAGGGCTGTTGGAGAAGGCAAATAAACAACAGAAGAGACGGAGGAAGAGTCAAATGAAAGACGTCAGTTCAAAGGCCTAAAAGAGGACAAAGGGTGAAAACATTGAGGGTCTGAGGGAAACTGTCTTTGAGAAAATATCATTTCTCAAATTGTTAACGGCACAAAGAGTTGTGAGTGACTTACATGTTTTATATAAATGGCATCAAACCGAATTTATTCTCAAATATAAACCCCATTTCCAGTAAAAGGAAAAATACAAACTAAAAGTGAAATCTGGAGTGTGGTAATTGACTTGAACACTTATTTATCTGGCAAAAAGACAAAAAAGTTTGAAATGTTCTACTAAAATTTTTTTTTTTTTTATAACACAACATCTACTTTTAAAAATAAGGAAAAAGTTGTTCCAATGTTGGGCCCCTTTAACATCTTGGGAATACCAGTACAGGAACAATTTAAAAAACGCTTTAAAAACATTATTCCCAATACAATATATACACACACACACACACACACACACAGACACACACACACATATGTATATATATACACATATACATATATATCTACATGTATATATATATACATATATGTATATATATATATACACATATATACCTGTCTCTTATACACATC